>JAVFKF010000006.1:520000-1080000 GCA_036926295.1 Pachydiplax longipennis | reverse complement strand
ATTTTTATAAATGTTGCGTAGGAGTCGGATGTACTCTGCATCTACTCCTTGTTTTTCCAGAGCTTCTAGTGTAGAGGAGGTACTTACTGAGTCGAAGGCCTGAGCATAGTCCACAAAGCATAGTACTAGTGGCATCTCATATTCATTCGTCCTGCTGATTATTTCTTGTAGTGTGTGGATGTGGTCCATAGTACTGAAGCCCTTCCGGAATCCTGCTTGTTCTCTAGGCTGGGCAGATGATAGAATAATCTTTATCCGTTCAGCTATTATCCTCATGAATGTTTTGTAAACAACAGGAAGGAGACTGATGGGGCGGTAATTCTTCAGCTCTTCCTTGCTTCCTTTCTTGTGCAAAAGGACTATTCTTGCATGATTCCAGTCCTGGGGGATTCTTCCTTGTTTCAGGCAAGTTGTGAATAACTGCGCTAAAACGTGTGCAACTTCTGTTCCACCAAGTTTTAAATATTCTGCTAACACTCCATCTATGCCTCCTGCTTTTCCGTTCTTCGTCTGCTTTATTGCTGCAGTTACTTCTCCTGGGAGAATAGAGAGGGGATCTCGTTGGTTTTGGCTTTCTTCTTGGTTTTCCTCTTCAGCATTTTCTTCCTTCTTGTATAGGTTGCCAAAGTATTCTGCTACCGTCCTTAGTATTGCTTGTCTGTTGCAAGTTCTTGTACCATCTTCCTTCTGTATGGCTAAAATCTGTTTTCTTCCAATTGCTAGGCGTTGTCTGGTCTTCTTCATACTTTTGCTGTTTTCTATAGCCTCTTGCACAATTCTCTCATTGAATTTTCTCACGTCTTCCTTAATTGCCATCCTGATAGCCTTACTAAGCTCGGCGTATTCGATGTTATCCTTTTGTGTATCTGAATTCTTCAGTTCCTTACGTCGTTTCATCATTTGTCGGGTGCTGTCACTTAGCTTTCTATCTTTAGCTCTTCTTGGTGTGCTTGCTACTTCTTCTGCTGCTTCCTTAACAGCTTGCATGACTTTGGTTTCTAGTTCTTCTTCTTGAAGTGCTGAGAATCTATTTTTTAGCTCAAGCTGATATTTATTCTTGTTTTCCTCTAGTTTTTTGATGCTTATTTCATGTTTCTTGCATGAAATCAACTTCTTGCGTTCCATTTGGAGATTAATCTTCAATCTGCATCTTACAATCCTGTGGTCACTTCCAGTGCTAAAGTTATTCAAGACTTCACAGTCTGTCACTGTGTAGAGTTTATTAACCAATATGTAATCTATTTCATTTTTTGCTCCGTTGGGTCCTCTCCAAGTCCACTTCCTTTTTGGGTTCTTCTTGTAATATGTATTTGTTATGTACATATTGGTGCATTCAGCAAACTCTATCAGGCGGTGACCACGTTCGTTTCTCTGGCCCAGTCCGTATTGTCCTGCGACGGTGTCATCGGCTTCCTGTTGACCTACACGAGCGTTAAAATCGCCCATAATTATTTTATAGTAGTGGGCTTCCTTATCGTGCTCAGTGCCCAGAGTTTGGTAAAATTTTTCAATTTCTTCTTCGCTGCTTGCTGCTGTTGGTGCGTAGACTTGTATGATCTGAATAGAGTAACGCTCATTTATCTTGAGTATGAGCTTGCAAATTCTCTCAGATATACTTTCTATCTTCTGTACATTGTTTTTCCATCTCTTGTTGATCAGGAACCCGACACCTCCTAGTCTTCCATCCTTAGTACCCCTGTAATAAAATAAATTACCTTCCTTGAGTGTAATCAAGTCTTCTGATTTTCTTCTAACTTCGCTGAGCCCGATGACGTCCCAATTTATCTTCTCTGCTTCATTCAGTAGTTCCAGTAGTCTGTCTTCACTCTTCAAGCTGCGGCAATTGTAAGTCGCAAAGTGGAGGGTGGTAGCTCTTTTCCTCATGATGGACCTCTGTAATGCCACCACCTCCCGGACATCCGAATGGGTGGTGCTTTTACGTCCGGATAAATTTCCATTACAGAAGCTCATCATGAAAATTGTAATTGCATTTGGGGGATGAAGGACATTAATTCACCAGGCTGTCCTACTGCCGGTTGGTGAATACCACTTTCACAATTTGGCCGGAGATATTGTTGAAGCCTTCTTAGCATGGTTGAACCTGGGCTATGCATCGCCTCCAACCTCCGTTAACACCCCTCCGCCCCGTTGAGGCAATGAACTGTGGCAGTGTGAGGAGGGGATATATATATATATATATATGTGTGTGTGTGTGTGTGTGTATATATATATATATATATATATATATATATATATATATATATATATATATATATATATATATATTAAACTGAAACTTTGGAACAGGTCTGAATGGCAATTATCTAACATTAGTGTGCAATTGTCTCTCACAAACAGTTCGACACCAGCCGGTCTTTTGGGCGAATTTTTGAAAACAGCATTGAGCCCTTTCTCCGTACGATAGAGAATTCAAAATCACAGCATTTGTATTTGAAGTGGTTTTCTATAGAACAAGTGGAAAAAAAGGTTACAAATGACCTTGATTTTGATGCCAGGTGGATGCAAAATTCTGCCGTAAGAAACTTATTAAGGCAATTTTTAAGAATTTTTCTGGATCTCAGAGGTTAAAGTTGAGGTACTCTTCTATGGTTATCATGGGAAAAATGTTGCCAAATGACCGTGAGTTCAACGCCAGGTGGGTGCGAAATGCTTCTGTAAGAAATGCATTGCTGAAATCTGACGATTTTTTTAAAATGCCTTTCCGATAAGCTGGAAAGATATAACCAGGAATGGTGACAGAAGCGTTTAAGGGCATTTATTCAAGAGGTTCGCTGTTTCTGCAATGGTCCTTGGTTTGATTCAGATCTTATTACCGATAAGATTCTGAATTGAAACTTTCAATTACGTCAGAATGGCACCTTCCTAGCATTCGTATGCCATTGTCTCTCACGAACGGGTCCTGTGTTCGACGCCAGGCGGTTTTTCGTGTGAATTTTCGAAATTGTTTTGAGTCCTTACTCGGAGCGATAGAACAGTGAAAATCACGGAGATTGGAGATGCCGTGGTTATCTATTGTACTAACTGAAGATATGTTACCAAGCGACCATGAGTTCGACGCCAAGTGGGTGCAAAATTCTCCGTTATAAAATGTATGGCGGTCAATTTTGACAATTATTTTTAATGCTTATCCAATAACCGGGAATGATAAATAATGGAATGTACATAGAAGCATGTCATATGTTCCATATACGCTGTTCGCCGTTTCTCTGACGGTTCCTGGTTCGATGCCTGAGCTTCATTTCTATTCTACCATGTATTTCAAAGGGGAAATGCGTAATCTTAATCTCATATGGATGGCATTACCTTTTTCTTTATTCATCTAGAGAAAGATTAGGCAATGCACTGTATGTTAATTCTGTATGTTGTTATAAATTTGATCAAAACAGACAAAAAGTTGTATCTGGGAAAGGTGATTGGGTGGTCATCTACATGAGCTTATGTATATTCTCAACACAATGTTTGGGATTATAAAATCACCACAGTTCATCTATTGAGATTAAGTTTATATCTCAACTCTTTTAATGGAGTATGGAAAAGTGTTTTTGTTGCGTATGTTAAAAGATCTTTTTGCTGAGTGCTTCAGCACTCAAGTTTAGGTACTGCTGTATTTGTCAATGAAATCTAAATCTGATTCATAAATTATCGTAGATGAAATGAGATAAATCAGGAATGCTCTAGGTGAATTCCTGTAAAAGTATTTGTCGTGCTTCTATGTCAGCTGTAGGATATTTTAATGTAATATAAATTGCCTTATATTTTATGCTTTCTGTTCACGTTTTTAAAAATGTGCAGCTGCAGGCTGATATAATGAAATGAATAATTAGATGAAGTCTCATTGCTATCCAACTTACACTTATTCAAAGTAAATAGAAATTATTGGCTTATATTTTTTGAAAAATGATCTTATTTGAATTTTTGTCAATTTTTGTCAAAATTATTTTGAATGAAAATAACACTTCTTTTTATTCCCTTCAAAATAAATTTTTTTCATTACATTCTGTGCTAATTTCCGATTATCGATTATTAAATTTATCACATTATGAATTATTTCTGTGTTCAAAGAAACATGTATGTCTTTTTCAAGTATTTTAAACCTTTTGCACAGTTTCAGATCATCTCATGAATATTTGAGGATGAGAAAAATGGATGTCTTATGATATGGATCTTTTGCAGTTTGCCAGAGAGAAAAAAATACCCAGATCCAGATAATGATACATTTGATCTATTATAGGAAAAATGTAGTGTATAGGAAAGATGTGATTAGATGTTATCAGCTTCTATTATTTAGGTAAGAGTGGTGATATCCTCAGATGTTCCTCATCGCCAGCTGTTCAGAGTGGCAAGAGAAGAGGAAGATAAAGTAGGAGAATTGGATGCCAACAGGGTACTCATGGATGATTTGCAAATTCAAGTTGGCTCAGTAAGTATTCACTTTCAAATTATATTTAATCTTTTTCTGTATTTTTTTCATATCTTATGAATTTCTTTAGCCATATCTTGTGTCACTATTTCCTTACTGTTTTCTGTGTCTTTTAACTTTCTAAGCTTGATGTGATAAATTTCTTTTTTATTTCTCTTTTCTGGATACACATCATGAATTAATTTATGCCTCTTGCTCTTTGGGATTTTTGTACCCAGAGTACAACAATAAAGTATTATATCCTGTACAGTGTTGGACCATTCATCTAGCTACTCATTATCTAGAAGTTTCTAAAACTGGAAATAAAATTCAAATACAATATAGACCCAAATAATAGTGGAGTTTTTCCATCGATTTTTAAGGCTGAATTTAAGAGGTCGATGCTATGTTTTCAAGGACATGCCTATAGTGGGTCATATTTGTAATTAGTAAAAGCCTAATTTATGTATGAATCCTCAGAGAAAAATTAAATGATCAGAGGTGATTAACCTTTGATTGTACACATCAAAACACATAGTTTGTTAAAAAATTTACTTTATGAAAAATCATTACTGTGGCCGATAAAGGATCTTTTTTGACAAAATATGGTAATCATCCGTTTGAATGTTTCAAAACGAAGGCAAAAAATAAAATTAACAATGCTAGGAAAGAGAAATAATTGGAAATATGTTTTCAATAATTACAAAATAAAAAAATCATCCATTTAAAATATGTGGATCATGAGAGAACAGAAAATAAAGCATTGACAAAAATGTTAATTAAGACATGCTGTTGCTAAGGCAAACCTTCCAATAATAGGAGAGTGTGGAGCAATAAATTCCAGATTTTTATAACTAAAACCTTATTTAGCTCTTTCTATTTTCTCTGCATTTGTTAGCAGAAAAGTGTCTCAGTATTTCCTGCCATAAAGTGTAGGTCAAGTTATAGTAGAAGTGATGATATGCTATGTTTAATTACTGTGTTAATACTGTGCAGACACACAAGCCTAGGTTGCATTTCTATTGGAGGTTAGTTTTGGATTATATGTCCACAAATTAGGGGGTTGATTTTTAAAGGAGATAAATTGATACTCATGTGCGTATGGAAATAAAACAATTTATAATATTGGTATTTTTTGCTACCTTACTCTCATTAGAATTTATGAGGGTAAGACAAAGAGAGTGCATATTCAGAGCTCAATCATGCAAGGGGTAGAAAGTGGAAAAATTAATGTGCTCAATTTTAAACATGACTGTGAGATCATTGACTGTGATGTTACAAGTTGAAATATTTTCCTATAGAATTTTAACTATTTCTCTCTCTATCTTTCTCTTGTATAAAGAGTTTGTTTCTATAGGGCTGAGGATATGTTAGAGACCTAGTAAATATATGTTCATAAGTCATTTCTTTGACATTTTCAGAGTTACTTGAAATGTGGAAGTTTCTCTTATCGAACAACCTTCAGGTTGGTGGACAGATTAAAGGTTTAATAGTGTACTTCTCTTTACTAGTTAGTGTTATCCTGTAATTGAAAATATTTACATAATCTGGAAAGTTGATCAGTATGAGGGAAAATTTTAATTGGTATTAGCCTAATCATCTCCTATTGCATGGCAAATAAATTTTTTGTCCACATTATTCTATAATTATAGCAAACATTATTTCATTACTGTAGTCTTTTCTCTCCCACATTGAGGCTAGCAAAGTTTGTTGAGCTTGTGATTTTGATGTTTCAGAATAGATATTAGAGTTATAAATCCTATTTACTGATATTTTAACTCTGACTTTTATAGAATCAGATATATACAGGTGATAGTCATCTTACTATGTTTGTGACCAGTCACTCTGTCTCTCTTTAGATGGCCACAATGTATTGCTTGTGCAGAACATAGACCTAATCCTATTGAAAACTACTAACAGTGATGAATGTCTGTCAAACATCCAATCTTAGAATATATTTTCATTTATTGCTCTTGGAATAAACCAGTACAGGCACAATTATGAAGAATCAACTATCCAAGTCTAATGTATTAACAAGTTAAGAAAAATAAATACAGATGTTATGAATTTAAAAAAATATATATAAAAACACACATAAAGTAAACCTTAAAATTCAATATATTGTAAAATAATAAAATATTTCGTGTGGATAATTCATTAGAAATTCAAGATAGGCATAACTCATAAATTTTAATGAAAATTTTGTATTTAAAAAGTTATTAAAAATGGGAAAACTCATTCAAAAAATGGAAATGTGAAGGAAGTTTATTTAGTTATTCCTTCCAGTTGTACAAATTTTTATGGAAAATGTGTCTATTGCAAGTATGTGTACTGCATGAAAATGTATTAGCTGTAGTAATTTTGAAGAAGATACAAAATTGTTTAACAGCTTAAAAAAAATAAAATGATAGCTTGTCTACACTTTGCCAAGGTTCAAAGTTTGTAAGCATCTGTAAGCTTCATTTTAAGAAATTGTTGTTAAGTTTATACCTCTTTTTTAGGCTGAAATCGTGGAAAATTGTTTAAGACTTTCTTCTAGTCTCCTTCTGTAGCACTCATAGGATTCCAAACCTATGTTTGGTTCCAAAATTCTGAGAAGTTGACAACTGCCTCTGATATTCAGCCTTGTAAAAGTAAACTTATAAAAATGACTCAGTATTTTGTAAGAGTTTATTTAGCTGCTATCATATATTCAAAATGGATCGTTTTCTTTGTTTTATTTATGTGACAGCAAGAATTATATGTTTTCTTTAAACACAGCTTCTTCTTTTACAGGAAAATGCCTCAGCAAATATCTTCACAGGAGAAGAGGAAATATTTGCTTTTGATAGGACAGTATCAAGGTTATCAGAAATGCAGACGAAAGAGTATTGGGAACAATGGGAGAAGCACAGGTAGTAAAATACCAAGGAGACACCTGTTGATTTGAGTCATTGTAGCAAATTATTCTCTTGTGATACAATATTTGCAAAGTCTGAAATTTTTGCAATTCCTAGAAGTTAGACTTCAAAAACAGAGAATTAAAGCTCATCATCATTGGGTATAATTTTTATAAACACTTCTTGTAGAGAGACTTTTCAGTTCTCAAAATTTTGAGATTTGAGAGCTTTTTGCTATTCTATACTTTGGCTATATTTTGAATCTGAATTTACTAAATCTTCATTTTCATCTTAATTATCAAATTGTGATTCTTAAATGAAGTTCATGTTAAATATGAAGGTTCTCTGTTTATGATGAATCTTTTGATTTCCAGTCTTTGACTATTATTTTTCTAGAGAATATTAATTTTTTAAGCCTCTTAGAATCTTTGTTGCTCGTCATAATTAAAGAATTGCTTTATCCTAAGGAAATTATCCAAAAGAATGAAATATTTGTGAGTATGCATATTTTTTTAGACTATTTATTTCTTTAGTTATAAACTTATATACCTTCTCCATCAGTACACTTTCCATAGCCTTAAATCAAACAAAGCCATTTTATTCATGATATAAAGAAATATATCTTTTAAGCAATACTTCTCAGAAAAATGCATAATATCTTTATTGTTTAACTTTCAGAGAAAAGATTTGTATTCTATTGTTAAGAATTAAGAAATTAAAGAGTAACAGGTTAACTTTTTAGGTAACTTTTTGAAAATTTTCTAATGATATAGTAAATATGTTACATCATGAAAGTCTTTCTTAATGATTACCATTATAAATTCAGAATTTTTAGGATAATCATTTACATAAAGTGGGTTGATAGGTATAAATAAATTGAAAATTGTTTAAAAAGGTGCTACATTTTTATTCAGTAAGTTTTTGTGTCACCTTCAGAGCATTTAAATCTTTTGTAAATAATTGTATAGTTTTAAATATAATTTATAACAGGCTGCAATAAGATACCATTCTGAAATAGTAGAAGCACAACTATTGTGATACATCTTGTTACTTAACTTCTTAAGTTTTATCAGTTGACCTATGAAATCACTTGTAATTTTTCTTGTGTACTTATTGTCACTAAAGAATTTTAAATTAGTCGATATCAATACTCTCTTACTTTTGTACTTATGCAGAGAATTCTGCATTCTCAAGCTAACCTCTGTAAGAGTATTCTGTGCTGGAAAATTTGCTGGTTATCTATTTTTTACATAACTTTGGCTGAATTAATTTGTAATATGATGTCATAAATATATGCATATATGTACATTAAATCTCCTGTGTTAAATTATTTCAACTTTCAAACTCTTTCCTATCTAAACAATAGTTATACAAGATTTCTGATTGTATGATATGGTAAAGTCGTTTGATGAATATATTATACATCATATACTTAGAATATTGGCATACCTCTGTAAGATAGGCTGGGATTGTTGAGTGCTGAATTCTAAATTTACATTTATATTTAAGCCCTGCAAACCGACACTGGTATAGCAGGAGATGTAAAACACTGAAAACCCTATCAACTTTTGACTGCTGTTGGCTTCTCTAATACTTCGCGGAAAAAATGACAAGAAATAACTATCTGTCCTGGCAACTATTTCCCTGTAATGCTTCATTGTTTTGTCTCGAAGATCACGTACGCTACTAACTGGTATAACAATATCAACTATCTCTTCCCCGAGATCCGTAGTGATAAATTTATTAAAAAGCTTCCTACAGTAATCAAGTCTTCTATCACTAAGCGAATCCCAACCGAAGGATTCTATCATAGCTGAAACACTGCTGTCAAAACTGAAATCTCCCTTAACAAATCTAGCTGCCCTACGTTGAACCATCTCAAGGCTGGAAGTTAATCCCACTTCGTGCGGATCCCAAATCGCGCAGCAGTACTCAAGGAGAGGTCGAATTAGGGAGAAGTACGCTATTTCTTTCACTCTCCATGAGCAACCCCTAAGGATTCTACCAGCTAAACTTTGCATCCTATTCGCTTTACCTACTACGTTTTGAATATGCTCTTTAAAGGAAAAATTACTACTGAGCGTAATACCAAGATATTTATAATGCTTCACGAACTGCAACGGATATCCTGAAATATTATACGATATGCGAGAAACATTAGCGGAACGTGTAAAATTCATGGCTACGCACTTCTTTACATTCAAATCTAACTGCCAATCCCTGCACCAACCAGAAATAAGATTCAGATCGTTCTGTAAGCAAACAATGTCATCTGCGCTTGTAATATCTCTATAAATAACAGTATCATCTGCAAATAGCCTAACCTTACATTGGACATTATCCACTATATCGTTAATACAAATTAGGAACAGAATCGGACCTAATGCACTACTATGTGGAGCACCGGATGTGATGCAAACCTCATCAGATAAAATTCTGCCCAACTCAACTCGTTGCGATCTGTTTCCTAGAAAAATTTTTATCCATTCAACAACTTGTTGATTAATCCCGTAAGCCATAAATTTATGAATTATTTTTACATGTGGCACTCTATCAAAAGCTTTTCTAAAATCTAAAAATACAGCATCTGTGCTAATACCCTTATCAGCTGCCTTAACTAAGTCTTTCACAAAAAGGGCTAACTGGGTATCGCATGACCTACCCTTATGAAAACCATGTTGACATTCACTAATTGCCCCCTTATCACCTAGAAAACGACATAATTGAACTGGCAATAATATGTTCAATTATCTTACAAAAAACTGACGTTAAGAATATGGGACGATAGTCTTCCGGTTTCGAGGAGGTTTAGGAATTGGGGTGATATGTGCTCTCCTCCATGACATTGGTACAACGCCCTCATCCAAAGTTTTCCTATGAAATATGCAAAGAAGGGGAAGAAAGCTCATCCATCAGTGTTTGAATATCGAGCAATGGTATACCATTCCAGTCCAGGCGCTTTCTTCTTATCAACCTGTCACAACAGATTTCCTATTCCATCCACTGACAACTCTATCGGCCCCATCTTTGAGACAACCCTCATAGAAAAATCGTTTGTGTGTCTGAAGTAAAGCTTTCCTGGTAATGTCGATTAAGTAAGTTTGCTTTACCTACCAAATCACCAACTATTAGTCCCTTCTCATTAACAAAGCTAGATAGCTAGAGCTACTGAAGATTGACCTCCTCAAGATTCTCTGAGGTATGACCAAAACTCCTTCTGGTCGCTTCCTAAGGACTCTAAAAGGGTTTTAGATCTATATTCCTGAAATTCATTCTGCGATTCCTCCTTAACCAATTTTCGTACCTCCGCGTATTTCTGTTGCTCAATTTCAATGTCAATTCCGTTCTTCTCTATTCTCTTCATCCGTGCGTGTAAAAACCTTTGCCTCCTTTGCAACGCCCGCAATTTAGGTTTCATCCAGTGTGGTTCCTTACGCTCCCTTACGGTTTTAATTGGGACAAACCTAGCTAAGCCTTCTATAAGAATACGAAGGAACTCCATCCAGCTATCCTCAACACTATTACTACTCATAAAATTCGTTCCTGTTTACATTGACATAATCCCTGAATTCCGAAAAATTCGCCTTACAAATCATACAAACCTGCCAAGGCGGCTTGAATGATGTTACTATGTGCGTTTTAATTACTGCAGCAATAATATCGTGGTCTGAAATACCTTCTGTTATTTCTAGCTTGTCAAAAAGGTGCGAATGTGACGTAATTAATTTTATGTATTGATTTATGTGGATTTGTTGCATTATCTTTTGATTTCGTCTATTTTAATGCCTCTTTTAATGTATATGGTAGTTCATAAAACATTATTTTGATGGACCACCATATCTATCAAATGTTTGTGTGGCTTTTATATTGATTTTTGTTGGGATCATAAATTACTCATCTGATTTTCATCTTTTCCCTGATTCTGTGTAAGCCCTTAGCAACTTCTCTGTGTACTTACTTGTCTCTGAATATTTGAAGATACCATATAATCAATTGTGTCCTTCTGTAGCCAAATGGGTAATCGCTTTTGGCAGAAGCTTGGCCGCATTCACTTTTGGCCCAGCTTCGATCCCCAGTGGGGGCCAAGATGTTTACTCAGCATCCAAACAATTGGGAAGCTACTTAAATTAAGAGGTCCAAGTCTAGAAAAAAACCATTTAAGGTGGTGTTGATGCGCTGACCTCATGTCACCCACGGTGAATACCGCTGGCTCAGGCCAAATCCCACACAGGGATGTTGGGCCATGGACTTTACCATATAATCATTCACTCCAGTATCTCTGAGCTAATTAAGGTTTTTTTGCATTACTCATCATTTAATTTCACATTCATAATCTGCAATTTGATTGGAAATGTTTCTCTTTAATGGTTCTCTAACAGAGTAATTTTCTCTATATCACAGAGGTAGGAATAGCCTACTAGGCAACCCATGGCTTTTACTGGAGCTGCATTTTCTTCACTTCTTGAAACAAATGCTCATGTAAATAATTTTTTCCCTTTATCAGTTATCAAAATCAACAAATTTACACTTTCTATGTAAACTTGATAAAGTAAATTTTCTTCCTCTTTTTATTTTGCAAATAAATTTATTTTCTTAATTTTGTAAATTATTTGAATATAGGCAATATGACACCGGAGTTCAGCCTGATTTCATTAGCAGTTACCATTGGAGATTCATGCATATGAATGCTATCTTCCAATTAAAAAAGGCTCCATACAACTGCATATTTCTCCACTCAGTGCTACTTTTTTGAGCAGGTTATCCTGCTATCTAACTATTCAGTCAATGTAAAGTTGTAAAACAGACTCTCAGCACATTTGGATAACTGATCCCAGTTGTTTAGATTTATTTATGTTATTGGGACCCAGAAAATGTCACTTACTAACACAACAGAGTTGGACCAACAAATGTAATTTTGGAATAAATAGATTTTCTTGGCCTATATGTAATTGTGAACATATTATTGCCAGTTCTATAATGCGTTTTCTAGGTGATAAGGGGGCAATTAGTGAATGTCAACACGGTTTTCGTAAGGGTAGGTCATGCGATACCCAGTTAGCCCTTTTTGTGAACGATTTAGTTAAGGCAGCTGATAAGGGTATTAGCACAGATGCTGTATTTTTAGATTTTAGAAAAGCTTTTGATAGAGTGTCACATGTAAAAATAATTCATAAATTTATGGCTTATGGGATTAATCAACAAGTTGTTGAATGGATAAAAATTTTTCTAGGAAACAGATCGCAACGAGTTGAGTTGGGCAGAATTTTATCTGATGAGGTTTGCATCACATCCGGTGCTCCACAGAGTAGTGCATTAGGTCCGATTCTGTTCCTAATTTGTATTAACGATATAGTGGATAATGTCCAATGTAAGGTTAGGCTATTTGCAGATGATACTGTTATTTATAGAGATATTACAAGCGCAGATGACATTGTTTGCTTACAGAACGATCTGAATCTTATTTCTGGTTGGTGCAGGGATTGGCAGTTAGATTTGAATGTAAAGAAGTGCGTAGCCATGAATTTTACACGTTCCGCTAATGTTTCTCGCATATCGTATAATATTTCAGGATATCCGTTGCAGTTCGTGAAGCATTATAAATATCTTGGTATTACGCTCAGTAGTAATTTTTCCTTTAAAGAGCATATTCAAAACGTAGTAGGTAAAGCGAATAGGATGCAAAGTTTAGCTGGTAGAATCCTTAGGGGTTGCTCATGGAGAGTGAAAGAAATAGCGTACTTCTCCCTAATTCGACCTCTCCTTGAGTACTGCTGCGCGATTTGGGATCCGCACGAAGTGGGATTAACTTCCAGCCTTGAGATGGTTCAACGTAGGGCAGCTAGATTTGTTAAGGGAGATTTCAGTTTTGACAGCAGTGTTTCAGCTATGATAGAATCCTTCGGTTGGGATTCGCTTAGTGATAGAAGACTTGATTACTGTAGGAAGCTTTTTCATAAATTTATCACTACGGATCTCAGGGAGGAGGTAGTTGATATTGTCATACCAGTTTGTAGCATACGTGATCTTCGAGACAAAACGATGAAGCGTTACAGGGAAATAGTTGCCAGGACAGATAGTTATTTCTGGTCATTTTTTCCGCGAAGTATTAGAGAAGCCAACAGCAGTCAAAGGTAGATAGGTTTTTGGTGTTTCACACCCCCTGCCATGCGCCAGTGGCGGTTAGCAGGGTCCTTATGTAAAAAATGTAAATGTAATTAGGCCAAGAAAGTATGATTTAGTTATATGTATTGATACAGTTTTAGACTCATTGCATTGAATTTATGTAGAATTCAGCTTCTTGTTTCACAATCTCCTTTTATCTTGGGAGATATTACACCCGACTGAATGACTCAATTGAAGAGCTCACAGTCATTTGATTAAAAAATATCTATTTATATGATCAGGATAGGATATGCAAGATATAAATTTCAACTATGTTCCACAAGAGCTATTGACTTAAAATCTTTAGCATATGCAGATCCCACTGGGAGACAAGAAGAATTCAGATTTTGATCCTAACTACTATGGGTATAACCAGGAGGTCCAAAGTAATAATCCCTTAAGAAATACATTGGTATTCATAAATTTGAGGCACTTCCTGGAGTGACATAAAATTGAAATTTCGAATATCATTAGAGAATTTGGTATTCAAATAGAACCTGCAAAGATTCCTCTGATTATATTCTTGAGTTTATTGCCAGATCAGTGTGACTCTTCCATAAGAAAAGTAAAGGGCAAGTTTCAATATTAAATTTGGTGCTCTTCCTCAGAAGGTAGGATCCATAACCTAACATGTGAATAGTAGTCATGATTATTTTTTATAAACACATTGGTTCTATGCGAGGGTACCATTTATGCTCTTCCATTGATTTGTATGTGAGCATGGAAATTTGGAGGACCTTCCCAATATTACCTTGACATGAAATTTTTGATATATCTTGATATTTTGATTATTCGCTACTGTTATCTATTATGCAATGATATCTCCTGAAATGATACCAGGTTGGTTAAATATTCCCATAAGAAATACTCTGAGGTGAACTTGAGAATTTTTAAAAGGCTAGATGGTGGTAAAAATTGGGTATTAATATTTTTTATCACCTTTCAGCTTGCAATTTCCTGCAACTTTGACTTGTAATCAAATATAGTTCAGTTTTAATACTGTGTATATCGAAAGTAAAGAAAATCGAACTCAGCTGTTAATAAAGGAGCTTCAAAAAACTCTCCAATCACCAAATGTAGTTTTATTTAACCTCTTACTGTGTATATTCTTTGTGAATCCAAAATAATTCTATAACCCAGAATTGGAATGAATTTTTGTTAGTATTACCACAGAGTACAGTACAGGAACATGCAATTCTTTAGTATTATTCATGAGCAAGAGTTACATTTTTTGCAAATTTTTCCCTTTTAGATCATTTTCATAACTGGATTTATTATTAAATTACCAACTTGTTTTTTCCTTTGATCACTTAAGAACACATTTTTTCTTAAATATTCAGCTTTTTTATTTTTGAAATATTTTTATCAAACTTTGCAATGTAACTTGACTCACAGCATTCTATTTACGTAAAATTGAACTAAAATTTTATTTATAGCGGAAATTAAATAATTATGATAGTAAATTCTCAAAGCCTCTTATAGCAAGAAAAGAAACTGAATAAATACAGACGTTTCATTACTAATAAGCACCAGAAAATGTATCATAAGCTTATTCCCAAACCAACTGAAGTCTTTTCGTTTTTTCTACATACGTGCACCTAAATATAAAGATATTCTGATTTATATTTTGTTAAAGAGGCGAATAATCTTCTGATAAACTACTAAAAGCAGTATAACTTTCAATGGTTTTTAAACATAAACTATTACGTTTTCATTCAGTAAATTAAGAACCACATTCTTTGCAAATAAGACGTCTGTTGTTGGTTGATATGGTATACCGGATACGTTATCTTTTAAATATTTAATATCCTAAGCTATAGCAGAATGTTTTGGATAAATAAATATTCTATTGCACGTGCAAGACAACATTTTTGGACTCGTTACAACAGTAATTATGGAATAATCATCCAAAGGACCAAGTAGTAATAAATTCTTGAAAGTACTTCGACGAGATAAGGTTATTTCCCATAAGTGGGCCATTGTATAAAAAACCCATGACAGCTTTTACCGAAGGCAAACACGCTTCTCACTTGGATATCCGGTAGTGGTATAAGTTTAAAAGAATATGATAATTTAAAACAGAAATACTAGATAACTATCACAAGAAGAATGCCTAAAACGGGAGGCTATTTAAGAATAGTAGAATTTCTCTTACTATGGTTATGTTTTACTTGAACCGGTAAATAAACTGACTCCTTTACGGTGGGATGGTTTTCTAATTCTTTGATTTCCACAATTGTTGATCATATCCCTTTCACGTAATATATCACTATTGAAGTTTTGGGCTTTGCCCGTAGTAAATGATTATTAATGATTCAAGGCAGGATTTTTATTATATTTCCTTATCAACTGGATAGAAGCTTTTGAAAATTTTAACAATATGGATTAACTCTTCCCGGAAAATATAGACTAACTTCATAATTCGCGGTATGGAGAGAAGAGCAGTATTCCGCACAGTTGCTATTGCTTTCCACCGTTTCAACGGTTTCAGCCCTTTTAACTGATGGCAGTATTAAATTAGTATTAAATTCCTTCGGAATATTGTGAATGATATTTAAGTTCTTGGCTTAAGTGATTTGAATATCCTACCTCAGACCGTTCCTTTGTTTCCGACACGAAGATAAAACTGTTATCGTTTTTCTTTGCTTATCTTAGTTTTATAGATAATTTTTAAGCACTTTATTCTTTAGTAATAATTTAAAATCTATTTTCCCTAAGTTAGTTGCATTTTTGTTGTCCAATGTCGTCAATGGAAGACAGAAATCCCGGCTGCGAATTAGGTTGAGCATATTACATCTTCTTTACTGATGGGCGACTTATTTTTCTGTGTGTTTGATTTCATTAACTTTCTTTATAAAGATTTAGGTTGGATAGCCCAGGCTAGAATAAATTTACCTGCTGTCAGTAGAAGGGCAGCTGCCTTACATTCCAGAAAGACTGTTAAAAATCAATGGCAAGCAGCATGGCTTTTGCGAGCAGTGACATGCATTGATCTCACAACTTTATCAGGTAGTTAATGGATTTTCTTGTCAACTAACAAGTGATATTAGTAAAATTAAAATTTCATTCAGTCATATTAGAGCATATTAGCCCTGAGATATATATGAAGCAAGTAGCGAAACTAGCTTATTAGCAGGATAAATATCCCTCCACTAATTATGTTATTCCACTAATGTTAATGAAACCTTCATAACAATCGAGAATCAGTTATTCTCATTTCTAAATTGTTCCCAAATACAATGTTAATTCCTGAATGATTCATAATCAAGGTTCTTGGAATCCTTTCTAAGGTGATGATACCTGGGTGAATGTTGAAAGATTATGCCGGAAAGCAGCCAATCCCATTAGTAGGGACATACTTGACATAATTTTCTCCCAAGAAATTAACAAGCCTGAAATAACAACAGCTGCAGTTTGTGTTTACCCAGCTCGTGTTCCTGACGCAGCAAAGGTTCTGAAGGCGGTAGGAGCTGAAGACAAAGTCAGAATTGCTGCTGGTGAGAAATTTAAAGGGATTCATTAATAATAATAACAATGTATTCATATATGCTGTGAATACTTTTTGAAGATAATCCAAGAGAATTGGCCCGCAAAACTTGCTTTAACATTGGTTATAGAAATTACTTTCTTCAGAAAATATTCTATTTGAATCAGAGATTAAAGGGATAGAATAAGTGTTGATGAGCATAGCCCCCTACAAAATTTGGAAGCCATAATATATTATAAAATACAAAAGATAAACAAAGAATTTTATAATGAGAAGAAAAAGGTGAATTCCACATTATAATCATATATAGTGTTACAATAAATTATTTATCGGCTATAAAGTAAAAATATGAAAATACCGATACAAAAGATATTTAAATTGTGATTATTGATGTTGATTGATGATACACTTGATGCCTTAAAATTCATTGATAACAACACTTTATAATAAGAAAAAGTAAGAAAATTCCAAATGAAATGGCTAACAAAATAAATTTATTTTGTTAGCCATTTTGTTTGTTATGGAATATCACCTAGTAAAGACCAGCATTATAGATATTATGAAGAATTCCATCTTATAATTTAACTCTAGAAGTATACATTCAAGTAAAAGTCAATAATGTTGTCATACTGCCATGATAAATTATTCTATGAACTATAAAATGAGTAACAAAATGAAACACTGAAGCCAAAAATTGTGATATAAATAATAAAAATGTGATTATAAAAGTTATTTGTAAGCATCTGTATATGGATTGTACGTATATGGATGATACGTTATATCATTATGTGAGCTTGAAGGTTTCCACAGTGATCTATTGATATCAGCATTTTTGGGTTCCACCATGTTTGTAGATGACGATGTTGACAATGCCTGGCTTGTGGAACCCGAAAAATGCAGAGGTCATTATATCATTAAATCAAAAATTGCTACATTAAAATATAATTAACAAGGTCTAAACAAGATCAGTATATTAAAATAATGTCTAATGATATGATAAATTCTTCAAGTTATGAAATGAACATAAATTTTGTTAATTGTATACATAGTATCATTCAAGTATGCAATCCTTTTATATTCTTTGAAGGAACTGTGAAAGAAGCCAGCCTTATCAGAAATAGTGTTTCAAGTTCTCACCATTCTTGGGATTATGTGTAATTGTTGCTACAGTTAGGAAACTGGAACAAACTCTGTCATTGAATGTGGGTACATGTTATGTTGTTAATTCAAGTAGGAGTCCTAATTTTTACATAGCCTATAAAGAAATGTGAGATCAAGTACTGCATTAAAGAAATGAAATTTCTACCAGCCATAAATGAAAGAAAAAGCCGAATGAACTGTAAATTTTGCATTCTACTGTTTCATTCTCTATCACAGTTCTGTGAAAAAATATTTCCAGAGAATTGGAATGTGACAAGTTCTTTAGCTTTTAAACTTTTCTCATGAGAATTCAATTCTGAAAGTTTATACATGTTTCTGGAAATCGTGGTTGTGAAGTCACAGGTATTTTATATTAGGATTTCGATATAAATAGCAACTAAGGATCATTTAAATAGCTGTTAGCCAAGGCTTGTTTTATTTTTAATGGTTTAATGGCTTTTCAGTGGCCACTGGATTTCCAACAGGGCAGTATCCTCTGTCAACTCGGCTTGAGGAAATCAAACATGCTGTGAGAAATGGAGCAACTGAGATTGATGTAGTATTGGACCGCAGTCTAGTACTTGAGCATAGCTGGCAAGGTAAAGCTGGGATTCTTCAAGTTTTTCTTTCTTGCACTTAAGAACATTCTGTAATCTGTGTGTAATAAAAATCTCTTTAAATGGAATTGAAGTAAGTATTCAAGATTTCCTCATAAAACAGGCAACTGTAAATGTTTTGTTTTTTTTACTTCAATTGCCCATTTCCTTTTAGTACCTCTATTGCTGTAATATCTGAAATAATATTTTCCTGATCTTGTCTTTCATGCTTAGCATCCAGTTCTGCATTTTCTAATAATCATAAATTATGAAGCCTGCTTATTTTAGTTGAGATGTAATTATCATGATAATCATAATAATAATGAGTTTTCTTTAGCACAATACTATTCATTAAATATAGGAAATAAGAGAATATACTGCATTATAGACTATATTAACAACATTTTTGAAATGGAATAGTCTGCTATTAAGATTCTACCAACAAACATTATAATAGTTTATAAATATCAAAATCAAAAATTAAGGCACATGAGATAATATATTTACCCAAGATTTACAAATACAGTGATACCTCGAGATACGAGTTTAATTCGTTCCGTAACCTTGCTCGTATGTCAAATTGCTCGTATCTCAATGCAATTTTCTCCATTTAAATTAATTGAAATGCCATTAATTCGTTCCAGGCCCCAAAATGCCACCCCAGTTGTTCTTGTTGCGTGTTTTTGAATAGGAAAAGTGTATTAATAAAAGACAAATATTGTATAAAAACATAATAAAAGATAACATAAAGAAATAAACTGGCTTTATAAAGTGTATTTGTATTTTGGTCACTTAAATGCAACTTACACAACTTAAATGCTGCTTTACGCTTAATTTTAGTTACTGCTTTTTTCTTCACTGGTCTTTGCTTTTTTTCAGTCTTTATTTTTATTTTATGTATAAAATTCAGTAGTTAATGTTTCAGACCTTGTTGTACATTTATCCAACTTTATTTTTGCAGTATTATATCAATTTTAGTATATCTATCACATTTTAATATTATTCTTATGGCCTTATTTTGTAATATCTGAAATCTCTTTTTTTTCTGTTTGAATAGGTAAGTACAAAATAGTAGCTCAAAAATTAAAATCTGGCAATAAAATACAATTACATATAACTTTATTTGTGTTAATAGTAATAAATTTACTAACCCTAGCCAGGAAATTTATTTTTTTTTTTAATTTTGTTACAGACATAATTTAAATGTTCATCAATGTTAACTTCCTATACCCTGTCCAATGTTATGAAGACACCACACAGCATAACAGCCACTTGCACAGCCATGTGGGCAGAGTATCAGGTCACTATTGAAATATATATTTGTTTTTTGACGTTATCAATAAACTTAAAGAATTCTGATTAGCACAAAAAATAATTTCAGTATTTTCTAAGAATCTTTCATACTGGAATTTTTTTTTCAATTTTCACTAGGGACTCGCCCCCTAGCTGTAAGAGGGAGGGTCCTGCAAGTCTATGATTAAACCTCACCACACCCCACTGATTTTATTGATACATTGCACTTGAAATATGAACAAAACAATGAAAGAATCTGTTTGAAAGTTGATATCTTATCTGTTGTTGCTTGCTTAAAGCTTATGTTTGCATTGGAATTGCCGGAATCTTTTTCTTACGAAAACAGGACACAAAGTAGCAGGCTACTACATTTCTCCCTGCATTCTCCTAAAAACTTGATAATTCATATAGATTTTCCCAAAACGCTCTTATCCAAAATTTTTAACTGCAATGTAATTAACAAACATTAAAAGTAGATTCCATGAGGAAGATTTTGATACCAGAAAAGACCTTGTTTCTTGAATGATGGACCCAAATTCAGCACTTCAAAGAAATAATTATCTGCACCCAATTTTCTTCAAAATATCACTCTCAATTTTCCTTAGATTATGACAATATTCAACCTTGATTCAATTGCACTATGCCTTAAAGAATTGATTTTTGTGTATGCTGAATGCCATTCAAATAAGTTCTTGTTGACTTTCTTTTTCTGTGGATATGTAGTAACAGCATGTGCCGTTCTCCCACAAGGAATACATGGGCCCATATGTTTTACATGGTGTCTTCATGACGTTGGATAGAGTATATCAACTATCACTCCTAGGTATTTCATTGAATCAACAAATTTTATATATAGGTTTCCAAGGAATTTCCTTTCATTATACATCATTTCCAAGGAACATTGCATTTGACTTAGTAGTATTAAGTTTCAGTTTATTTACTTTAAACCATTCCTTTAGTATACCCAAGTCCTCATTTAGGCTAGTTATTATCTCACTAACATTTGTCCCAGCCAGGTATATTAGAGTATCATCTGGAAAGAGATAGTAATGACAATTTTTTAATACATACCTAAATCATTTATATATATTATGAACAGCACGGGTCCTAGGAGACTGCCCTGGGGAATTCCAACCTGTATCTTTCTTTGGAATGAGAAGTAGCTATTACATTTTACTTATTGCATTCTTTCTGTTAAATAATTTTGCATCCATTTTCTGGCCACCCCATATTTTGTTACCGAACTCTGAATCTCTCCTTGATGTAGTATTTAATGACCTTCATGAAACTAATGTATTCACCTGTGTTTTTGACCCAGCTTTGTTTGTTCATCAAGCCACATTATCCAATTTTCATCTTCCAAAATATCCAGTCACTCCAACAAGTCTGTGATCTAAAAGAATTTTTAATGACTCAAAAGTAAGTTATTTCAATTTACTTCTAAACAGGCATGATTGGTCAGGAATCAAATACTTCAATCATAATATTGAAACTTTCTATTGCCCTTTTTTGTACTACTTCAACCTAACTTTCCCAGTTGTTAAGCCCAAGCAAACCCATGACAAAAACTGGATCACTCCAGAAATAAGAAGTACATCTGAAAAAATCAGACACTTGTCAGAGCGAGATCTTTCTTCAAATAATTTATAATTGCGGCAACAATATTCCCAAGTGAAAAGTCAGTATAGGGTACTCATTAGGAAAGGTTAAAAGAGCACATAATGACTCTAAGCTCAGAAATTCTTCAAATTATTCAAAAATTGCATGGGAAACTAACTAGAGTAATTCCTCCATAAGAAGCTACCAATCCCCACCATCACTTTTGGATGACAATGGTACAGTTATTGCAAACCCTACTAAGATTGCTAATATTTTTAATGATTGTTTCTTGGAAGTACCTGATAACTTAACGTACAATAAATGCATCTCATCCATAAAATATCTACTCACTCAATATATCTACAACCATGTTGCGAGAGTGAGCTATAGCAATGCTTGTCCAAAATAGGATCCTAAAAGTCAACAGATATAGATGAAGCAAGTGGTTTTTACTAATAGATGGTAGTAGGTCCATATTAGCTCCTCTTTTATCTCTTATAAACCAATCCTTAGTAGAAGGTATTTTTCCAGATGCCCTAAAAATGATCAAAGTAATCCCAATTTACAAAAATAAAAGTGACAAAAAAAATCCGATAAACTACAGACCAATATCTCTGATTCCAAAACTTGCTAAACTATTTGAATATGTGTTTAGTGCAAGATTATTGAATTATTTAAATACCAACAATTTACTCAATCCTGACCAATATGGCTTCAGAAAACATAAATCAACTGAAGATGCCCTTTTTAAAGCTGTAGATTTGATTATACAAGAACTAAACTCAGGAAATGAGGTAAGGGGATATTTTATGATTTAAGTAAAGCATTTGATTCTGTGGATCATGGGATATTACTACAAAAGTGTGAATTATTAGGAATTAGAGGAACTGCACTCAGCTGGCCAAAAATATCTTGCAAACTGGCAGCAGAGGGTTATAATAGTGAAAGTTGGGACAACTTTTAAGTCAACACCTAAAGAAATAAGACAAGGGGTTCCCCAAGGATCCATTCTTGGCCTTATACTCTTCTTGCTATACATCAACATTTTAACAACTAACTTTAATAGTTATACTAATAGAAAAATTGTAATGTATACTGATAATGCAAACATAATGACCTCAGACAAAATACCAAGTACTCTCTACAATTTAGGTGATACTCTTATTCAGACTGAATAATTGGTGTAAGAGTAACAATTAAATCTTAAATAAAGGTAAAACTCAAGTGATGTTCTTTTCTGCCAGTAAAAGATCTTTATTAGAAATACCCAATGAATTAAATCTAGCATTTGGTGATTATACAACAATGGATACTCTAACATTCCTTGGACAGAACATTGACTCTAATCTTAAATAGGACCATCATATTAGGCAATTATGTTCTATATTGAATAACACCTTTTATCTCGGTGTTAAAAAATACTTCATACATAAGTCATTTGTCGTCATTTGAATCTTCTCAAGATTTCCATCTTTATTGGGCTCATCCTTTCATGCAAGTGACATTTTTAAAATAAAAAAAAAGATTGTCAGATTGATGTACAATCAACATTTCAAAGCTCACTGCCATCCTTTGTTCAAAAGGTTAGGCATATTAACAGTGCCAAGTATATACATGTACTTCAGTGTCCTGTATGTCAAAAAACACACATGGATGACTTTTCCAAAAACTGTAACATTCACCATCATCATACAAGAATATGTTATGATTTACGTATTAATAGTAGCAGCCTCTCGGTGACTTTAAAGGGACCTAGAGCAATGTTAATCAAATTATTTAATCACCTACCTGATTATATCAAAAACCAAGTGTACTTTGTGATTTTTTGAAATCATATCCAAATTTTTATTATCTCAAGGTTTTTATGATATGAATGAATACTCAAGCTCAAATAAGGATATGATTTTGCAATAAGATAATGCCTGTAACTATTATGATATTTTTTATATTTTTACATTGTCGACATGTCCTATAAAGAACTCTTTGTATTTACTTCTTTGGACAAATAAATATAATATAATGCATAAAGTGTAAAATTATAGCAAATTCATTATCATCCAAGCAGGACCATACATCATATATACATCAATATCCTTGAATAGCTCTCTTGTTAAATAGTAATTTTTAATTATTGAAAGCTCTAAAAAAATTTTAAAAATAAAACATGATTTGTAGATATTTTTTGTCACATAACAGTTGTGAATTTCTTATAAAACCTTCTTCCCATATACTGTTTTCAAACAATTTAAGTAATCAAATTTAATTTAAGGGACAAGAGAGAAAAATTCTTGATGGATTTTTGTAATTTAAAAATTTTCCATTTGAGCATATTTTAAGGTTTCTAGATTTGCACTGATATAGTGCATCTTTGTGTGCATGGGAACATATGCCATTTATTTAAATGCTTGATTACAAGGAACTCTATTAAGGCGAATCGTGCCTGAATCAGTTCCAAGAAAATCTCCCACGTGGCAGCACCAAAATGAGCCAAATTTATTTTCCTTCTTATTCGTGAATGATTCGTTCAACTTTTAATCAAAAAGTGGATTCTAACTGTAAATAACCATAGAAATTGAGGATACCCAAGAAAAAATTTATTCTTTTGAAATTGCGATTTTTAGTAACAATATTTTTCTTATAAAAACTTTTATCAAAAATTAGCGGTAGTCAAAGTGTAGAGCAATTTTTTAAAAACACATTGCAATTTTTATATTAATAAATTAATATATCGTTTGTTCAGGAAAGTGTTTTAAAGAAGTACTAGAAAACAATTCTACGTTGCAACGCTGCCTCTCGAAGTGCATTTGACGGGAGCGCGTGCTAAACCCCTCTCCTTCGAATTCGTTTCTCCCAAGAGACTTCTATGTACTTCTACGCGAAAACAAATCAGAGGTGTCTGGTTTCTGAGAACATATGCTTATCACGTTTTCGACCACCTAACCTAGTCTGAGGAATTTTCGGTAATGAGCTCGAGATATTCTACCAAAGGCTCCAAAATTCTCCGTATGTCAGCGAAGAAAAAGCGACGTAGAGGAATAATTACGAAATTAAAAAATGCAAGGTAACATATTAATATATTAATGTAAATAAGAAGTTTAGAGCGGTCATATAATAGACAGTTCTGAAATATTATCTAGCGATAATGAATGACAGTTTTAATTATTTTGACATTTAGGCGCCGTAGAAAGAAATTTATATCTAAATTTGCATTCATTCTTTCAAGACCGTGTTCCATAGTTTTTTATATTTTTGTTTCCAAGTTAACAGATGAAGTTATTATTTTGCTGCCACAAATAAAGTCAGTGAAAAGGTTTAATCGCGAATTGAAACATCAGTTGCGAATTCCTCGGTGTGTCGCATTTCGTAAAACAACATTTAAAATTTCAAGAAATTAAGCATTTTAATTTTTACTTTACATTATTTAATACCTTTTAATTTGAATTTTAATTTTTCAGCTATCGGTAACGACCTGTACGTTTGATATAACAATATTTTATGCATCTTACAACTTCTTTTTTGACAATGTGAGGAAGAAATTTCGTCCTTACTTTGAATTCCTTAATGAAAATCTTATGTTAATTGAGCAAGAAAATTTATTTACATTACATATAGTTAATATATTTATGGAAATTACATTTCTCTTAAGCGAAATGGCACAATTTTCATTGCAGGCAAGATGAAAATCTCATTGTTAAATCCGACGGTAGGTATACCGAGAAAGATTTCGATGATATTGCGGGAGATCATTACAAATTTAATTCTACAAAAATATCTGCAATCGATCAAAATGAAAGTTACGTGCATTGTGATACGTGATAATGAGAGATATTTGTGCGTTCAAAGTTCCAGCGAAGAGTTTCAATTTCTGTAATATATTCTATAATATACAAAATATTCCCCTCTCAATACTCAGCACATTTTAGGGTGCCTGAGGAAAACATCCAAGCACAATATACCAAGGCTTCCGAGGGAAGACCCCGGTGGCAAAGAACGGTTATCAGTTAACATGAGATTACGCAGGTATCGCATGGCATTTAACTCTGCTTACCCTCACATCCAAAGAGTCCGTATTTTTAGGCGGCGTGCTGCGGCATTGCCGTTTTACAATTTTCTTTAATGCATGCTAATGCAAGAACTATACATCCAATTTTAGAAATAAAAGTTGCTACGTGTTTTAAAAAATTAGCTCCTTAAACTGACTACACCAAAAAATTTAATTACATCTTTATAAGAAAGATCTTGTCAAAAAGATGGTTAAAAAAGGAATGTAAATTTTGATTTTTAGTCTGCGAATATTTTATTATTATTTAGTTTATTTAACCGTTCACTAAACGAAAATCGGGTTAACCATTATCAAATGAGAAGGAAAACAAATTTGACGCTAGCGGTGCTGCCATCTCTTGAAATTAAATCTTAACTTTTTCTGGGATGATTCGCCTTAACTGAATTGTTGATTATTCTTACTCCTTTCTTTTGTGCATTAAATAATGCTTCCCAACATAGAGCATTTTCCCAGAGGATGATACAATTAAAAATTATTCTGGAAAATACAGTGTGAGAATTCATTCAATCATGTCTGCTCCATTCCACAAAGTCGTCATATAAGTTTTAATTTCAGATTTTGAACATGAAACAGTTTTTACATGTAATTTGGCGATGGTTGTGATTGACTCTTTGCAGAGCTTTACCAAGAAATTCAGCAGATGAGAGAAGCATGTGGAGAGACAGCGCATATGAAGACAATCCTTGCTGTTGGAGACCTTGGTTCACTCACTAATGTTTACAAAGCATCTTTAGTTGCTATGATGGCAGGTTCTGATTTCATCAAAACCTCAACTGGAAAGGAAGGAGTGAATGCAACACTTCCTGTGGGTATAGTCATGTGTCGTGCCATAGCCGATTATCATCATAGAATGGGATACAGGGTAAGTCTATTTACTTATTTGTTTTTCTATGACCCTATAAATAGATATCATAGGGAAATTACAACATGGACAATAAAATCAAATGAAAACAAACATCCAATGCTTTTTCATGTGAATTTTAAGGTCGTGTATAAGTTATAGTAGCTTAATCTGTTCTTTCTAAGTTAATGTAAGATAAATACTTTAATGTGGAGTGAAATTAATTTCCATAGATTTCTCCCATGTATTTCTTACAGAAGTTACTGATATCAGTTAAATAAATGGTTATTACTATATAAGATGGTATATGTAGAAATATGTAATATAGTTTGGGTTGCCATAGCATAAATTGATGTTGCAACCTGTCCTAGTGACTTATTTCTGTGGTAATATAATGGTAGTAAAAAAAATGTATGTATATACATTTCTCCGCTAGAAAATTGAACGGTGTAGTCTGTGGTGCACAAGATTGAGGGGTTTAAAATTATCTTACCCCCTCCACCCATCCTTCTATCAACACCGGAATATTGCCTTAGCAACTTAGAGACTTGGTATACCCATATGCCTTTGTTCCGTCCGATTAGGAGAGCGAGAGATAGAGGAGAGAGGTCTAAAGGAATGCGATACCAAGGAT
Organism: Pachydiplax longipennis; assembly: GCA_036926295.1. NCBI lineage: Eukaryota > Metazoa > Arthropoda > Insecta > Odonata > Libellulidae > Pachydiplax > Pachydiplax longipennis. Next base: position 1,052,886 of record JAVFKF010000006.1, on the reverse strand, counting down.
TGCTGGGAATTTTTCAGTAGATTGTAAGGAATCGTATTTTAAAAAGGACAGATTAAGTTAGAAACAGATTCCTCTTTATCATTTACGAGACCCAACATTTTCTACCTTCATACAAGTTCTGGCTCCCTTTAATATTGAGGACTACAACTATTCAATTTCGTCATGATAATCATTTTTCATCAACCTTTTTATTCATTGTTTTCTCATGTATGTAGGGTTACTTACTTTAGAAAAGATACAAATTAAAAAAAAAACTATCATTTAAGACTTACTAGTAGATAATCTAATTGAAAGGTGTTTTAGCATCATAATGTCAATTAGGTTCACTCATTACCTCTCAATGTTTTACTACATTGGAGTCATCCATTCAAAACTACAAAAATGTAGGAAATTGATTAGGGATGGAAGTTATACTGGAGGTGAATGAGCAATAGCACTTGAAACAGGAAAGGGTTAAAAGATCCTTTAGGATAATCTCAGTAAAAGAGGGAAAACATCCATTTCATGATTTTAAGGCTGATCATCATCGAAATAAGGTAAAAGAGGAAAAGGGGAATGGGAGATTCAAGAATTTTCCAATCGCTGTATGCCGGTAACTGTTGGGCACAATTCCTCAGAAAAGGATTAACACCAGGTGCAGCAGCCAGTTTTCAGAAACACCGAATGTGCATTTTGGAGTCTATGCCTTCATCATCAATGGGGATTAAATGCATAATGAAAAGAAAGTATGGAGAGTGAGGTATATGTAACTTTTTTTGTTGTGGGAGAGGGGTTTTGGAGTGGGGTTTTTGATGTCACTTATGAGAAGAAGATGGAGAATGGGAATTCCATGATTAACTCCTTTTAAGAAGCGGTGTCCAGAAGAGAGAATTATGAAGTTGGAATGGGCCCATCAGAAATTTTTGAAGCATACTCTTTCTGTTTAATTGCATGAAATGCCTCCAAAAACTGTACCCAATGTGTGGGTAGAATAAACCATAATAAAGTTTGAGAAGGACTTCAATTGAGACAGTAGAATGAATAGTCTAAACAAGAAAACAAAGAGGACTGAGTTTATATAAATGCTTATCAACATGTGAATCTCACTAAAGATGAGAGTTTAAATTCAAGCCAAGAAATTTGTAAGAGTTTACCTGTGATAAAATGTTGCCATCCAAGAGGATGTTTAGTGCAAGTGCTTGTTTGTTTTATTTGAAAAAATGGATAACCTAAGATTTCTCAGCATTGAGTATAAAAAAGTTATTATTAATATTATTATTATTATTATTAAGTACATTGCTGCAGATAGACTGCTAGTCTGGTGGCAACATGACAAACAACTACAGTAACTTTCACAAACATATTTAAACAATTCAGAACAAATTATATAAAACCCTCACAAGATTAAACACTTAACATACAACTACTTTACATGATACAAAACTCCCATATAACACAATTCCCAACTCCATTGCTATTTCCCTTGCAAAAAAAAAAATGTTCTACTACTACTGCAACACTTATTCTCTGAAAACACAGACACTCCCACAGAAACAATAGACATTCGGTAACAAGCAACATTAATTAACCCCTGGCCCCTCCCAAACATTCACCCTCAATCAAACTGGTTTTTTCAGGGTTCCTGGTAGGCCTTCACGGCTACCGTAGCGGTCCCAGGGACAGGTCCCCACCGTACATCACCCTACCAGGCAATCCCCTACTCCACCTGCGGATCCTTACTAACAATCTCCCTTTATCTACTAAATCTTTCTTAGAAACATTTTATGATTTTTGGGAAAAGGCTCGAAGACTCCTGCAGGCAAATTATTCCATTCTACAAGAGTTCTATTTAAAAATGAGAAATTCCTTGTATTTGTTCGTTGTTTTAACAATTGAACTTTATATCTATGGTCTTTTCTACCGAAAAATGTTGCTCCCTTTATTTCTGCTGCTAATTCCTCAAACGACGCAAGCCCCGTGTATATCTTGAAAAATAGTCCTAACCTTTTCTTCGCTCTCCTCTCCTCTAAACTTTCCCAACCTAAGTCTTTTATCATTTTCGTGACACTATCGAGTCTTTCGTACCTACCTAAAATGAATCTTGCTGCCTTTCTCTGAACCTTTTCTATTTTCCGCTTTAGACCTACTTCATGCGGGTCCCATTAGCATTCCCCGTATTCTAAGATTGGCCTAACGTAAGATTTATATGCAGCCTCTTTAACTTTCTTATTGGATCGCCTTAGGGTACGCATTATAAAATTTAGGGTTTTATTAGCTTTCAAAATTGTACGCTCTACATGCTCATTCCATTTTAAATCCCTGCTGAACGTTACTCCTAAGTATTTCACTGTCTCCTCACTAGGTAAAACTTTCCCACCTAGGCGATAGGTATATTGGTTTTTGTTTCTATTAAAACTTATAACTTTGCATTTACTCGCATTAATTTCCAATTTATTAGATGATACCCATTCGTACAAGGTAACTAAATCTCCTTGAAGATCCCTACAATCATTCACACTTTTTACGTTCCTATAGATGATGCAATCGTCTGCAAATAAACGTATTTTTGACTTAATTCCCTCCGGTAAATCATTAATAAAGATTAAAAATAATAAGGGACCCAGTACACTTGTGCAACGCCTGACGATACTGCAATTTCCGCGGATAACTTATCCCCAATTTTTATTCTTTGCTTCCTACCTTTAATGAAAGACTCCAACCATCTTAGTATTCTTGGATCTAAACCCATCCTGTTTACTTTCTGCAGCAAAATGTCATAGTCAACAACGTCAAATGCTTTCGCTAAATCTATCACCACTGCATCAACCTGTTCTCCAATGTCCTGAGCCTTGACTAAGTCATGCTGTAAGCCTAGCATCTGTGATTCACATGAGTATCCCTTTCTAAAACCATGCTGGTATTCGTTAAGCCATCTCTCTTTCTCCCAGTAATCTTTTAGGTAGACTGCCACCATTCTCTCAAACATTTTACAAACCACGCTTGTCAAACTAATTGGACGGTAATTCTTAACCAATCGTTTGTTGCCCTTTTTATGTATCGGAACTATTGTTGCCGTCTTCCAGTCCACTGGAATTTGTCCGTTATTTATACTTACGTTAAATATTCTTCTTAAATAAGGTACTAATTCATGCCCACCCAATTTAATGGCTTCGCTGCGTATTCCGTCCGGTCCCTGCGATTTATTATTTTTCAATTTGGAAATTTCTTTTAATATGTCTTTGGAAGTTATGCTAAACACTGGAAAATCCCCCTGAATACTATTTATTACCTTATTATTGCTTTCGACCGAGTTTTTGTAAGTACTCGAGAAATAAGAACCAAATTCGTTAGCTATTTGCGTACTATCAGTTAAAATTTTGCCATTCGTGCTTTCTATCTTATCTATCACATTTTCCCTTTTCCTTCGACGCTTTATGTATTTAAAAAAGTTTTTGCTCCTATCCTGCGTAATCAAATTCTCTAAGAACTTATTTTCAGCTTGCTTCTTTTTACTATTCAACAACGAAGTAATTTCCTTGTATTTAACTCGGTTATGAGGGTTAGAGTTCCTTTTTTTGTACAATGCTCTTGATTTACGTTTTAACAACCTAATTTCAGTATTATAATATTCCGGATCCGCATTATCTTTCAAATTTTTAGTGGGTACGTACTTTTCTATACCAACCTGTAAAATATGTTTGAAATTATACCAAATCTCCTCGATTTTAGCCCCTTCGTTAATCCACATTTTGTATTCATCTCTAAGGTAATCGCAGAAACCTTTTGCATTAGCCTTATGGTAGCTGTAAACCTTTTTATTTTTTGTGTGTAATACATTTCTTTGGCTCTAATTGACCTCTAAATATATCGCCTCATGATCACTGATTCCCAGTATTACCTCGCAAATGTTTAGCAGTTCTGTTGGTTTCACTAGAAAAACATCTATTAAATTCAAATTACGGGTTGGCTTGTTTACTACCTGCTCAAAACCACCATCGCCTACAATGACATTTATCAAATCCTGAGCCCTCCCACTTGACCCTTTCTTCCCTGACCAGTCTACCTGCAGGAGGTTTAAGTTGCCTGCAATTATAACGGATTTGTTTATGTCCCTAATGTTGCAGGTCATTTCAACGAACTTCTCTAATACCCCTAGGTCCCCCCCAGGGGGTCGGTAAACTCCCCAACCCAACCCCAACTACCTGTACTTTATGATGAGTAACTCTATCTTCAACTTCAACACTAAGGATTTCACAATCACTTTCTTTTGAGATCATAATACTTGAGTAATTTTTTGAAACGCATATGAATACACTTCCACCTTTTCCCTCTCTGTCTCTTCTATATACTTCGAAAGAATTAGGAAATATTTCCAGCGAGTTAATTTCTTCATTAAGCCAGGACTCCGTACCTATGACTATGTCCGCTTTACATGAATCTATTAATGTACTAAACTCATGAATTTTATTTTTAATGCTACGACAGTTTACCTGCAAGAGCCTTAGTATCCCTTCCTTTTTCTCAAATACCATCACAGAATTTTCATTTACTTTCACAGCATTTTTTGCCTTAGTCACACAAGCCCCCAAAAGATCTTCACAATTTTTTCCGCTATTTAGTTTTTTGGATGTGTTTCCTTTAAATGACTTATGACCCTACAAAACAACTGGCCCAACTTGTAATTGCCCCTCCGGTTTAAGTGCAGACCATCCCTACCGAGATCGTTTACATTTAGCCAGCAGTTAGGATCCACAAATGTCAAACCCTTTGCCTTACATGCCCATTCAATCCCATTCTATCTTTGCATCCGGTACATCTTTTCTTCTAACTATTCCACTCACTGCTATCTTTGCCTTCACAAACTTCTCCTTCGCTGTTTCACACAAATTCCACACATACCCAATTACATGTTCTTTACTTTCCGCCTTCTTCACATCATTGGTACCCACATGAATCACAACTACCTTTTCACGCTCGTTCTTGCCTCTCTTCTCGATCTTTTGCTCTAACTGGTCTGCCCTTATACCCGGATAGCACTCCACCATCGCTCCCTGTTTTCGGCAGATGTCGCCGCTGTATCTTACTAAAGAATCTCCCATCACCAGTACATCAGGATCTTCCTGAATTCTCTTCTTTTTCCTCTCCACCTTGGTCCATCCTTCACCTTCACAGCTTTCCTTCTTCAATTCCTTATTCTCCATTTCAAGGCAGCTTATCCTCTCCTTCGCCTCGGCCAGTTCTATCCTTAGTTTCTTGACTAACTCCTCCATTTCCACCAGTTTATTCTTCTCGCACTCCTTGCATTGAGCCCCTCTACTGAGCTTCTTGTTGCACTCGGTAAACTTGCCACCAGCCATCCCGCTGTTTTCCTTTCTCTACGGAGCTACCTGCAAACACGTCTTCACCCTATGGCTGCCACTGACTGACTGACCTTAGTGACTTTAGTGACCAAGAGTGAATTTTCTGAGTAACATGACTGCTGCTAATGAGAAGGTTATCAGAACATCCAATGTGGTTATATGCAGGTGAAAATAATGATGCTCTCATGACTGCTCAAAGCACAGAAGGATTTTGACTAATAATCTTTTGCCTATGAATGTTATCCCTTTCAACTCCTGTTTCCTGCATAACTTTTTGCACATAATTTTCCCATCGTAATTTTAGACTTCTTTGGTGGTTTACCCTTTGGCCTTCTGTTCATTACCATTTTCACTTAATTTATAGATTGTTCATCATTTTTATTGACATGTCCTGCTCATCTCAGTCTTCTACTTTTAGCTTCTGAAGCAACATCTCCTGTAAATAGTCCTCTCAATTCTTTGATCTTTCTCATTTGCCACTCTTCATTTGCTAGAATGGGTTCATTAATTGCCTTTAATATGTTATGTTCAAATGTTACCACCTTCCTTTCTGTCTTTTTGCTGATTATCCAGCGTTCTGAACCATGTAAAACTTTGGGTCATAGAATACTTTTATATAGTAAAACCCAGTTAAGATACTTTTAAGGGAACCAAGTGAAAACTATGTTAATACTAGGATATTAAAATTTTTATTTCTATTATCTTAGAAAACAAAAGGGAAAATTTTCAGCTTTCAAAATTCTTAAACATGTGCTTTTCACCTTAAAAACAAAAAGGGGTCGTCTTTATTTTGATTTATTTGCAAAAACTCTGGGATTGAGAGAGTCCATGAACTATTGTCATGTAATATTGCTTGCTTTCTTGAAATATATTTAGGAATTGTCTGTTTTTTTGGAACAAGAAAGTGTCTTCCATTGTAACCTAATTTTGTCATTATTTACTCTAGAATGTAGTGATTTTTACCAGATAGACAATTAGGGCAGAATAATATAAGCAACTTTCAGTCTGTAGAATTGGCTAAAGCAGGTTGCAGTTCATCTGGGATAATCCATGTTTTAAGCCATACCATGTTCTTTGTGTGTTAGGGACTGGGAGAATATCCCATGTTAACAGAATAGCATCTTAAGCAATTTCAATAGTTTTTAATATATATCTTTTAATTGTTTCTCCTTGCCAATATTTTACGTTTGCTTTCATAATGCCCTTTAGCATCTGTTCCCTTTCATTATTTGTCTATCTCAACTTCTTCTTTGTTATTTTGATCAATTATAATTCCTAAATATTCAAAATCTGTATTTGTTTAATTTCTGAGAATCCATTTCTAGAAACTCTTCTACCTATGGTTTTCATTCTAGTACACTAGTACATACTTTGTTTTGAATGAAATGAAAATAACTAATTTATTAAATTAAAATTTTTATGAGATCACTAATTCATGAGATTTATGAGGATTTCTTTTATCTATGATAAAATTTATAGCTTGTGTATTCGATGAATTGCAACAAAGCTTTGTAGCAATGATATTTCAAATATACTTAATTTTTTCATGGAAAAATGTAGAAACTGGCCATAAACATTGTATTTATATTTTTCTCGCATATTATTTTCAATAGCTTTATTCCATAAAAAGGTTTATAAAAATACAGTAAAATATATTCTTACATTAGAGATCAGTGTTTGATATTTCCACCATTTAAATACGAAAATTTTATTTTTGATTATTTACAAAATGCTTTTAAACAGTACCTTTTTATCTTTAAAACTTAGAAAATGTTCACTGTTGTAAAATATCCAGAGCATCATGTAAGAGGTATGAATAATTTAGTGGCTATAAAATTTTGTTTAAAAAAAGTTGACTCGATAATTTTAATTAATAGGAAATTATTCTCATTAGTCACAAGTTCATCATAAGGGTGAGAAAAATATTTGGAAGACTTATTGAGGGATGCTGTTCATTTCAGTAAGAACAGGATTACATTCAGAGTACTTTGTGTTTGCCAAAGTTTCCACCATTAGCACTAAATCCATTTTTGGGATCGGCTGAGTAGTGTATCACCTGGAGTTTTCCTTTCTTGTCATAATATCCAAAGTGCCCTTTCACGTTCCCATCATCATCTCTTTCTTCATACCGAAAATGTCTATCAGGCCTAAAATGACAAATATTTATGTAAAATATTTTAGAACCAACTGGGGAAAATTCTTTAACGATACATTTATATATATGTGTGTGTGTGTGTGTGTGTGTATATATATATATATATATATATATATATATATATATATATATATATATATATATATATATATATATATATATATATATATATATATATATATATACACGAGTAAAAGTTGCTTGCATACTGCAAGCTATCCATTGAATACAGTATCATACCAAGTACTGCCTCAGTTCAAATTTAAAACTTCGCGCCAAAGACCGCCTGGCGACGAACTAAGAACCCGATCGTGAGAGAAGACAGCAAAATAATATTAGATAAGTGCCATCCTTACTTGTTCCAAAGTTTCGATTCAATATCTTATCGGGAAGGTCCCACGCCTCTGTCATCATTCCGGGTTTTATCTTTCCAGCTTATCGGGAAGGCATTTAAAAAAATCGTCCACGCAATGCATTCTTATGGGAAAATTGCGATTTTTGGGAATTTCTGGCATCGAACTCATGATAGCTAGCGTCGATGTCTGAATTATTGTGGCGTCTAGAGTGTAGGGCCAGTACGTCGTAAAAATCTGACGTGGACAGCGCTTGTGGAACATGGTCAGAATTCGTATCCCCTATAAATATATATATAGGTATATCCGGAGAGTTAGCTATATATAATAGATATAAATGTATCGTTAAAGTTTTCTGCATAGATCATGAAAAGGTTTATGGGTATAATATTTCCTTAATATCATCTAGAAGCTATTTGATAGCAGTATGTGTCTGATATAATTAATATATTATGATTAAATATGTTTACATAAATGAAAATATAGTATACTAGTTGTCTTCTATGAAAATTTCCTACAAATGGTCACTGGGGTGTATGCAATTTAATTAAAAGAAAGTGGTCAATTGAATGAAATTACTACTGTCTTAAAGTCTGACACAAAGACGTGTTTGGCGATGCTCATGTTTTTGTGGTTGACTTTTTGTTTACAAAAGATCAGTTAATTAAAATATTGTTATGGTTTTGTATGACCCTGAGGTCTTCATTTATGTAGACTATAACATTACTTGCAAAAATCTGCTAATAATATTACCAGTTTCAATTATTTTGTAACTGAGAATAAATATTAATATATTACTTTATAATCTAATACAGTCTTGTGTACATTTTCCTTTTGTAACATTTTTATAATTCTTCTCCTCCTCTGTTCATTCCACTGCAATGTTATTCCTCAATATTTGTCTGATCAGTATCCTTTTATTTTATACCAAAGTTATTTTTGCTCTTTCCTTGTTTGTTGAAGTACTTTTTTATTAGTTACTCTGTTAATTACTTATAACTCAAAAGAAACAGTTAAATCTGTCATTTCTCTCCTGTCTGAATTGGTTGAATGATTTTCATCGTGAGATGCATAAAGTGAACTAAAGTAGAGTATACTAAAATGTTATATTTATCACCATTTGCACGTCTTTCCAGAAAGTATTTCTCCAAAACATTGATTTCTTGCTAGGTTGGCTTCAAACCTGCAGGTGGAATTCGAACTGCAAAAGATGCTTTGTCATGGTTATGCTTAATCAAGGAGGAATTGGGAACCAAATGGCTGAGTCCTCATCTATTTCGAATTGGAGCATCTGGACTTGTAACAGATCTTGAAAGACAGCTGTTCCATTATGCGAGCAAAGGAAGTTATGCTGCTGCACATGAATTTACCTCATCATAAAATTGTTTTCTTCAATGTAAAGTAATAAAAACATTTTGCGGTAAAATGTTTTTGTTGCCAATAGATAGTAAAATCTCAATTTTGGACCGTGCTTCTTTTTCTGTTTTTGAGAAATGCCTGTTAAGAATAGGGATATAACAAAGGCATTTACACATTTTAAATATCACATAGATGATTGTGGGGAAAAATTGAGTATTTTAAGTATTTTCTCATTCAGAGTATTTTTCCTGATTTATTTTCTTTCAGCATATTTCTATAACTGATGAATATTTTTTATGGTGTTAGAATGTAGTTGAATGTTTGTTCTGGTTCTGCAAGAAATATTTATTATCATAAATCTGTCCAGGAAAATTTTCATTTAGAATGGTTGTTATTCCTTTAGTGGATTACTATTCTAAAATATAGTGATTTGATATCTCAGAGAGTGTCTGTAATATTGGGATACTTCTGTAAGATATTAAAATGTTGTCATAATGAGATAGAGTTGTCTTAGACTGTAATTTTCTCCCTCTCATATATGTTGGGTACATCAAAAAAAGTAGTGTTATTTATCAGAAAATCATTTTTGTTTCAGGGAAGATTTTATAACCAAAGTGATGTTCACTTCCTTATTTTAGACAATATTTGCTCGTATTTATGGGCATTTCTGAAAATTTGCAGGAAATGAGTGAGGGTTATTTTATGAATTCCTAATTTTGTATGTATATTTTTTTTTCCATTTCACAAACTACGTCTTTATGAAATAATTTATCAATCAATTCATCTATTGAGCAAGCTAAATAATTTTCATTGAAAATCCTTTTCTGCAATGCTAGTGAGAAGAAATAGTGAGCAATGGGCAATATGGAAATAGTAGAATGATATTGGATTGTTCAGTTTATTCAATGAAAGCAAAAGCTTGATATTATCCAATCATTTTACTTGATTTTTGGAATCACTTAATTGATCCAAAATCTCCAAGTATATACTGATGATAAATGGAGTGCTACCTAATATATGAAGAACAGTCTGCTGAGGACTCAAAGGAATTTGATCATTATCTTTCTGACCCTTCCCCTCTTTAGTTATTTACTTATATTTCTTGCTAGGTAACTTTATTTATATAATTTTCTACAGAAAATTGTATTTTATTTTATGATTTTCTATTTTCTTGCTATTGCCATTTGAAGAGAATGAATTTATAAAGTGAAAAGTTCCTGCATTGCTTAATTGTTTTAAATTTTTTATTATTAATATTTTATTTTAATATTATTAAGTTTTTTGATAGTGACTTTAAGTTTGCATAAATGGGCCCCCACCAATTATTGAACCCAGAACTACTTACTCTAGATGCAACCAACCTGCCCACTTGGCTATGCATTAGCCCTTTAATTTCATTTTTATGATAAAATATGTTCATTCTATGAAAAGAAGGCTGAAGAAACAGTAATTGAGAATATATTTTCTGAGAAAAGTATCAAGTGAATTTTACTAATAAAATTTCTCTAGGTATCTGTTGTAGTTGAAGTCTTTCTCTTATCTTGAATAGAAATTGAAGGGAATAATCACTCTAATGTATCTCTCTTTCTGTCTACCTATTTTTTGTTTTTGGGTAATATTTATCACTTTCTAATTCTTTTGAATCTTTATTACAGTGTTTTGGATTTTATTATTCTTTACCAAGCAACATTGGCATTGACACCTTTATTTGGTCTTTCTTATTTCATCTTCATTTGGTCTTTCTTAACTTATATATAAGTCACAGCATCACTTTCATATAAAGTTTAATTGCTTATTCACTTTTTGAATATTAATTTGGCACTTTCAGTTAGTAGATAATGGACTCTATGGTCTTCTGATTTAGCTGAAAATACTGAATGCGAAGAAACCCTTACATATGCAGAAACTAAGGGAAATGTCTTTTACGTAAGAAGCTTAATTAAGTAAGAGAAAGTACTAGTTTCTCTAAAACCTCAGGAGATATCTAGTCTGCATCATTGACCAAATGGGTGCCTTGAGGGATATTTCATCCTAAAAGTCTTCATCTTCCTTCTGCACTTTAGCCCTGTGTGAGCATTTTCTGCAGTAACTCTCTAGAATCTTTTGCTGCCATCTTTTTATACCCATTACTTGTGGGTTTTCCATGATGTCATCCTTCCATATTTTCTTTGGTTTTCCTCTTCTTCTTTTACAATCCACATTATTTTCAAAAACCTGTTTTACTATGCCCTCATCATTCATTTGCTTAATGTGTCTTAACCAGCTGATCCTTTGTTCTTTTATAAATCATACTATATCCTCATTGTTTATTAATAGATTTATTTCTTTATTATATAATGTCCTCAATTGACCATTTTCTAAGACTGGCCCATATATTATTCAAATTATCTTTCTTCCTAATATCTTTAAGTGACAGTTTTTCTTTGGGTTATCACCTCTGATAAGTTAATTGCCTTATTACTGTTTTATAAATTTTAATTTTTGTGAACTTCCAAATTCAATTTGATTTGAATATATATTTGTAAGCATAATAGGTTTGGCTATCTTATTGAATTCTATCATGAAAGTATTCTTTTGGTTGGCTTTTATTACTTCTTTGAATCCCTCTGTATTTGAGTTCTTTCACGCCTTCAAATTTATAGCCTACTTCTATTGTTAGATTTTGCATCTGCTCATTATCTGATATTATTATCTGATATTATCTGCTCATTATCTGATATTATTTCTTGATATTTTCAAATATTTTGTTTTCTCTTAGTTTAAATGAGATCATATTTCCTTGGTCCCATCTTATTTCCTTGATCCTAAAAGTAGCCTATACAAAATTTATTTTTCTGTAAACATTATGCAACATCAGCATTTTAAGGATATAGGATTAGCAATTCATGAATTCTCAATATACCAAAGGTATAATAAACATGCCAATGTACTGTGCAAAAAAATTTTCATCAGTAGAAAAAGACGCTAAGTCAGCAATGTTGAATGGTCAGATTAGAAATCAGATATTAAATGTGAAACATGATGTTTCTTTCTTCATATATCTTCTTTTGCACTCTGAAAGGTATTTTCCATATTATAGATTCCTGATTCAAAAGTTGCACTTTTCTAAGAATAATATAGTTTATGTATAGAACCACAAAATCATGATCTAAATATAAGTAAGCTTTCGAAACTTCATTTCATGTTCAGACATCAAAATCCCAGAATCATGGAGTAGGGACTTTAAATGTGTTATTGGTGGGTAACATGTTAAATGCATCAAATGGTTTTAGTTTGACTGAATGTAGAACAAAGAATTTTCTTATTTAACAGCTAGGACAAAAGTTTTTAAATTTCCAAAGAAGAATAAGAAATTCCAATTCAGCTATATCACCAATCTATAACAAAAAGTCTTACTCAGCTACTCTTGTAATTAGTTTTAGGGACTCCACCCAGTAATGTTATAAGAATCATGCTTCTATCACATCAATTGAACCAAATTGATCAAATTGAATTGAATAATTTATTCAAAAATGAAAGATGCGTTGTCTCTGATTAGATTCCTATTGTAAAGCTCGCAATTTCTTCGTCTTCTGCTAATTGTTTTCATTTGCTGAAATTGCGTTCTAATTTTATAAAAAGACAAAATTTCAGATAAGAAACAATTTTGAAATTATAGTTACTTTTATTCGTAAAATAATTTTGTAAGAAGTGTATTTATATAAACTGTCACAAAAATGTAATTATGAACTAACAATAGATTAATGGCATGTTACCCTATATAATCAGAATATATATTTATTCACCTACAGGAAATCAATTGATCAATGGCTGTATGTAGGAAAACAAACATTGAAACAAAAATAAGTAATTGAAACACACTACATACTTCACCACTTAAATTTGTACTCAATTTGAAGTTACATAGATGCTAATGCTGCTCAGAATCCTTGTAGAGCAAAAATCTTCTTCAATTTGATTCAAAATTTTGAATGTTTACACATTTCTATAAATGTATATGATGTTTACAGACATTGGCTCACTTCAAAGCAAGGTACACCTTTCTAGTGGATAGTGGATTGCCTAGGGATAGGCTATTGATGATGGCTGTTTATTGAGTTCTGTAAGGAATTTATTATAAATTCTATTCACTCTATCTAGTGTATAATCTCATATTTTCAATATGGCAATGTCCTAGTCTTGCTAAATGTTGTCAAGTTGCCTTTTTCTGCAATTTCAATCACAAGATTGTTTTCCTTCATAGATTGAAAGATATTACTGGTAATTAAAGTGTAGCAGCCAGGATTCATCCTAAGGTCTGTACCTGAGTGGCCACACAATATTTTTGTAAGTGCCATCCAACTAATTTATCGAGTGCTCAATATTTATTGAAAAATTTGCGAGCCTTTAGCTTTAGTATTCACAAAATCATATTATGGAATGTAAAGTGGAATGACATTTTGTCATTTTAATGTAGAAAATCAGAATAATTGCAACTTTTTCTTGTCAATAGTGAGGTGTCTCCGTAAACTAAGCACCTACAGTAATTTTCTTGCTGTCTAAGGATGGAAAGAATTACAGAGAACTGTGGTAGGAACTGCTATTTTTCTATGGGCTGAACTGACTGACCTGAGAATGGTATTTTACAATGTCACAATTAATTGATATTCATTGCATTTGTATCAATGGCACTGTAATTGTTTTTAAATGTCACTTCCAACCTTTTTTAAAGAATTTTCTGGGTGCTTATACCTTTAACTATAAATGTCCATAATTGGTTGTTATTTTTAGTCATTTGCAGAAAATAATTTTGAAAGATCAATACTAGCATCTATTTCCCTAATTTTTCTTATGGTATCTGATTAGCTTATGTCACAGGATATATACAGAAAAAATCTGCTGATAAAAAACCTTTATATTTATTGAGCAAATTCAGCCTTATTTATTTAAATCATCTTTCTTGCAAAGATTCTCATTCTGTGTTATGAAGCATCTGGGTAATTACAGATTTGTCGTAACAGTTCTTAGCAAAATTTATTCTTTTTCTTAGAACGTTTTCCAATTCTTGGATACAGTAATTGGCAATAAGGCTATTTACAATGCACATTTGCTCAAGGTGGAATCTAACTAGCATAAAGAAACTATATTTATGGGCATTTTCTTCACTCCTACTAAAAAAGACCAAAAAAAACCAATATTTTCAGGTGTTCATTTTAGACATGCTAAATTGTCTATCTAAATTCTTGGAATGTATTATTCTATCCTTTTTTCTTCATTTATCTCTGTTAATGGCTGTGTCATCTGCAGAATTGATAACATAACAATGAATCTCATTTCTAAGGTCATTAATTCTAAGAATAGTAAAGCATCAATTCTGATTTCCTGTGGGAAGCCTGTGTTACCATGTTGGATCTAATGCTACATGCTGGTCAGTGAAAATCCTTTATTATGTTTGTTTCTTTATTGATACCCAGGTTTTAAGTTATATATCAATTTATGGTGGGAGGCATTATGGAAAACTTACCTAAAATCTAAATTTACCACATTGATTCAAATTTTACTTATAGCAGATTCTGCTCAGTACATAAGAAATAAAGGGAGATATGAAGTCGGCACCCAGTGATTTGGTCCAGAGTGATTTCATTTCTACAGTTACTCAAAATTTATCATTATTTAAATTGGAGCAAGGATGAGATATATGTTGTAATTAATTGTTATTGTAATTGTTATATAGATTGCTGTAATTTTCATAGTATTTTAATTGTTTTCGCTCAAAAATTAGTTTGTGATGCCATGTATTGCAGGTGGCAAAAATCACTCTCTACTTCTCACTCCATATATCGAAAATTGTTACAGGAATTGTTTGCGTTCTTTATTAATTGAGACATTCAAGCTTTCTCTCAAATTTTATGGAGAGTATGTACACATTTGAACAAATATTAAAAAAGTTGTACTTATGTATACCCATATAACAATCACAATTATTTACGATATCTCATCCTTGCTTGAATAACCAAATTAACACAGGTCACAGGTCTGAATCTCTGTAGAACTAATATAAAACCCTGGACCAGATCACTGCATTTCAAATTATTGTATACCAAATCGCACTGAACCAAATCACTGGGTGTAGGAAAGCTATTGTAAGTACATACTTTGCATTGAAATTTGGTAATTGATAAAAACCCTGTCATTTTCTTACTCACCCTTTTCCTGTGTCATAGCCAAATCTATAAGACTTGGGTCCCTTCTCTCCATGAATGTGAAAAAGAACTCTGTCTCCACTGCCATCACTTATTTGGTGAAGACCTTCTCCTGCAAAACCATACCCTGATCCATGCTTTGCTTCGGCAGCTTCTGCTGCAAAAATAGGAGCAAATCCACTGCCTGATGCCTCCTACAGTTTGGAAGAGCTTACATTATTAACTTTTTTGATCATTGTTATAGTAGTCATTCTTTTCTGAATCATGATTTTTACCATAAGATAAATCATTCAGTTTAGAATTTATTCTGCCAATGAAACAATTTTGTGTAGGTTTTTAACTCTTGAAGAAAAAATGATCTATAATTGAGAATTTATCAACACAATATTTCCTTAGTTTCAGTCTTCAGCAACATATCATTCCTTTTTTAAGTGAATTTTTTCAAAATTGAGTCATTTTTGAACAATTAAAAATAGATAAAAACAAATATCAGTCTTTCATATCTTATACAATATCAAATCTACATCTACATGAATACCCTGCAAGCCGCCTTTCGGCGTGTGGCAGGGGGTGTAAACACCATCAAATAAGTAGCCTTTTGTGCTAGAACCATCATATAAATAATTAGCAGTGTCCATCCATCCATCTGTATCCCCCTTTTATTTTGGAAACGGTTTGATTTAGAGATTTGAGATAAGTTGCATTGCATTTCTACACATTAGAAACCCCTATAAATCTATTTCCATCACCTTGAAAGCTCGGGTTCGGGCCACAGAAGGCCCCAAATTTCCGAATTTTCCCATGAGGATACATTGCGCAAATTTTTGAATTATCATTTAAGTCACTTCCCAGTGGGATGGAGGACTCAAAATCATGGAGACCAGATATGATGTGGTTTTCTGTAGTAGCAGCAGAAGAAATGTCACCAAATGAGTGTGGGTTCGATGCCAAGTGGGTGCAAAATTCTTCCCTTTAAAATACATTTCGGCAATTTTTAAGAAATTTTTGAATCCCTTCCCGGTAACATACAAAGATTAACTTCGGCATGTAAACAGAGTTTATAGTTATATTTCATATACGCAATACACCGTTTTTCCAAGGAACCTTCGTTCAATGACAGAGTGCCATTTTACATTCTACCATACATTTTAATGGCGATACATGTCTGCCCTATTTTTCTAAACATCATGGATGTGTTTACAATTGTGATGCAATGCCATTAAAAATCATTGTAAGATTTAAAGCCAAGGTGATTGTTGAACTACGTCAAAATGTCAACCAAAAAATGAGATCAGAAGGCCTGGACCAGGCCCATCAAAGTGCCATTTTTGGGTCTTTAAATGACAATGATGATGAGGAGGAGAAGGATACTAAACCTGTCACTATGGCATGCATTCCTTATATCTTGACTGTTTCAAACAGGGTCACTAGGATCTTAAGAAAACATCCGCACTGTGCATAAACCAACGAGTGCAAAAACTTAAGAAGTGCTTAAGTGCATGTTAAGGACATCCTGGACCTGAGGACCCCAGGAATATATGGAATTCCCTGTGAATGTGGGTCCTGTTACATTTGGGAAACATCACGCTCTATCTCAACTAGAATTAAGGAACATTTCTGTTCCATCCGATTTGGCCAACCTGAAAAATCAGTAGTTGCTGAACACTCCACTTTTTTCCACTTTGAAGGCACCAAATGCCTTGGCTATTCTTGGGGATATTGGGATCGGATTACAAAGGAGGCAATCAAGTTCAGCCTTGCGAATTACAACTTCAATAGGGTTAATGGTTATTCGCTTAGCAAAGCATTATCAAAGAGAAAGTGATGGGTCAAAAACTGACCAATCAGAGAGCAGACCTGGGCTGAGAGTGGGTATATATCCTGGCCAATTTCAGCTTCATGACACCTCAGTGCAGCCCTAAGGATGATGACAGAGTGTGTTGGCAACAGCGTTGTCACCAGATCTTACCCGGTTGGAAACCTGAGAAACCTTCTTGCAAGCTATCCACCAGGAAAGCCTGAGATCACTACATACTATGTTTATTTACTGTACCTTTTAAGAAACCTACCACTCATCAGATTAGTATGTAATTATCTTTCTATAGTAAAATTAAATTGCTTTTTTATGCAACATCCAATTTTAGAAATGTCTCCTAAACAATGAAGAAATACCATGGTTTCTAATACTGTATGAAATCTTGTTCTGCGTTTTCATTTTAATATGGATAATCTGCTGAATATTAAAGAGACTACATTAGCATATTTCACAAAGTGCCTGTAAAGAATGTTAATTCCAAAATGTTATTTCCTCATCATTTTTAGTAATTTACTACCTCTGACCATTTATGAAACTTGGATATTTGTTAAATAAGTATAAAGAAAAATCTCAGTAAAGTGGTACTGAACTGAACTGAAGTGATACTAAAGAAAATTGGGTTGGATTGGAAAGATAGGCATTTAGTGCAAATTTGTATTTAAATCAGACCGCACAAGTAAGAGTTGCTAATGGGGAATCGGAATGGGCAGAGTTAGGGAGGGGAGTAAGACAGGGCTGTCCTTTATCACTATCTCTTTTTAACATATACGCAGAAGAAATGATCAAAGAAGCTTGGGATGAAATAGATAAGGGAATAAAGGTTGGTGGGGAACTAGTGAAGTCAGTAAGATATGCAGACGATAAAGCTATTGTGTGCGATTCTGAAAAGGGTTTTCAAATCTTAGTAAATCCTAGTAATCCTACTAAATGATAAAGCAAAGGAGTTTGGGATGAAAATCAATGTAAGAAAGACTAAGATTATGAGGTTTTCAAAGGGAAAGAAAGCTAAGTTAACAATAAGGGTGGATGGGATAAAACTAAAGCAAGTAGATCAATTTCCATACTTGGGCAGACTTCTTTCTAAGGATGGAACATGATCGACAGAAATTAGATAAAGGATAGCATTAGTGAAAGAAGCATTCATGAAGCGAAGGGAACTGATGACAAATGGGCTTGATAAAGGAATCGGGAAGAGATCAGTAAAATCCTTGGTGTGGAGTGTAATGTTGCACAGGTGTGAAACGTGGACGTTAAGAAAGGAGGATGTCAAAAGATTGGAGGCTTTTGAGATGTGGGTATGGCGTAGAATGGAGAAAGTAAGTTGGGTCGATAGAAAACCGAACGAGGAGGTTCTAGAGATGGTTGAGGAGAAAAGAGTATTGATTGAAGTAATTAAAAATAGACTAAGGAAATGGGTGGGTAAAATATTGAAGGGATAGGGATTGTTGAAGAAAGAGAACGAGGGAAGAATGCTAGGGAAAAGACAGAGGGGGAGTCAAAGACAGAAGTTATTAGACGAATTAAGGGGTGGGATAAGTTACCGGGAATAGAAGGAGAGGGAAATAAATAGGGAATGTTGGAGCACATGAACCTACCGAAAGGTAGAACACTATATATATATGCATACAAGCTATTCCAATTGAACTGGTATAGGGAAATATACGGGCCATTCCACGGGAAGTCGGACAGAAATTGACCTCTATTTTTTAAAATCAATGAAAATTTTTTTCACTTGCGTACTTCTATCGTAAAACCTTTGTGTCAAGGTTTCAGCTCAGAGAATTTTTTTGCGAAGTTATTAATTTTTAAAATTTCGAAATTTTTGCAAAAAACGGCGAACAAGGGTCGTTTCTAAGGGCTATAACATTTTAATAAAACGTGTTACTGGAATTTTTTTTCCGTTTTGGATAGCGATTAAATGTATCTTTGTAATGTTATCAATGAAAGTTTCATATATTGTTTATAAAATTGTTTAAATTAGCAACAAATTATTTAATGCAACGTTTAACCACAATAGCCCCCAAAGAGCGGATTTTAAAATACACCATCAAATTTATCACTCTTTTTCCTGTAGAAAAACATTTTTTTTAAGTGGGACAGCAACAAGAACATATTGAAAAAATTAAATACATTGAGTGGTGCTCGTCGCGCGCGCGCCTCAGCCTCACGATTTCTATGGCTACGCGTTCGTTTAAGTTCGTAGTAAGCCTACTGGTAGCTTCGTAGATAGATTTATTCTAAGCTTAATTACAAGTCGCAGTAAGTGTAATGGTATTCTATGACAATAAGTTCTCACAAATAATTACAAATCTGTACCATGAAAATTGGAAATCCGATAGAATATCGTAGCCATGCTAAAAACACGTTATTAGAAGGAACTTGAAACAGACTTATGAATTCTGTTAAATTCTACAGTGTATTTCGTATAATTTTTATAGTTTAAAGTTTTCAGAAATGTGAGTATAAAATACTAGCCATTCAATATTTAATTTACAATATAATAATACTCTTTCATTTCAGTATCATACACATTGAATAAGAAAGACCAAGTTTTATGTTTCCGAAATAATCTTTTCACAGGAACGCTTGAATTATATATGTATATATAATGTATAAATACATATAATTTTTAAATACATTTAATGTATAAATTCATATAATGTATAATTGTCTCGAAATCAAACGTGTAATATTTCGATAGTTCAGGCTTAAAATTTCTATATAAGCATAGCTTACCTCTCTGACGTTTTCACGATTGTATAGCTTATATTTCTTCGCTCTCTTGTAAACATCGACTATGAGCTAGAGCCTAATGCATTTTCATCAACGCTCTCTTTTCTGGACAAAGGGAAGTGTAGTCTTCAATGCACCCATTCTCCTGTCACTGCTTAGCTTACAGGACTTTTAATGAATTAATATTCTCCTAATTACGAAATGCCAGAACCTATGGCCTAAAATTTATTGCCTTCCGACATTGTTTGGTTTAGGGTATATTAAGTTTTGCCCCAATTAGAATGAAAGCAGTATGAGATGCAGTCGAGTGCTACTCGACAGATGAGTTATCACAAACATTATGCTTCACTTTCCACAGCAGAGAAAGATACGAAGCCTTGTCAGTTCAGTTCTTGTCTCCTCAATGTTCTAACCTAACCGAATTCACAGTGGTAAAGAGTTTTGTGGTACTTGTGGAATTCTAAGCTACTTTCAGGTGTTTCTGCTTGCTAATATATTTTCGAGGTTAAGGTAAGAATTGGTTGAGATAAATACCGTTCAGCTAAAAGGTGTGAAGAACAGAAATGCATGATGTGACATTTGTTCTATATTTCTATTAACGAAAGATAATGTTATGCATAAATATGTACAGATGGGACCAAAATATACAAGTAGCCGCTGTATCAATCCGTTTGGACGCCCTCATAAGAAAGTTCCAGCCAAGAAATTGAGGAAGTTTTCAAAGGAAAAGCTGCTTAAGTGGGGACCTCTTTTAAATAAATTCAAAGTATGTGGATTTGTGACTTTTGTTGAAAGAAGCTGAGCAAAAAGGAGCAAGAAACAGCATCAGGGTCTTCGACCAGTGACAATATCCGTGAGAGCGAAGGAATTGTTGCTTCAGAAACATCCAGATTAGATGAACTTGAAAGTGGTAGTGAGGTAGACATTAATATTATTCAAGAGACCTCTCATTCTCAACTGAATGAAACACTAACGCATATTGGTGAAACACCGATTTCAAGAAAGAAACTCCGTCAAACGAAATGTTAGAGAAAAGCTGAGTAAGGTAAAAAAAGTGTTAGACGATTATTTCCCCGTAATCAATCATTGATAGATTCGATGATTGATGACGGGGAAATAACTTAAGCGAGCGCGTAGCCATAGAAAGCGTGGAATGGCCCATACATAGAATTTGATCAAAAAATGTAATTTTTTGTATATTTGTCCCATCATCCATTCAGCTTGATTGCATGTTTTAAACACACCTTTTTGAGATCACATTTGAATTTAAAATAATTTTTATTTCAGCGAAAAATAACCTTAAAAGATAAATTAGAGATAGAATTAAAAGAGAAACCAATAGTTGTCTTACCATCAGTAGAGGAAAAATAACCTAAAGAAATGAAAATGACTTCTTTATAGAGAGTTGTTCCTACCTGTTTGTGATTGTGTGCATGAGGCCTCTGATATGGATGAGGTTCTATGAACGCAACTTCTTTGACAGGTATCTGCGCTGGCAGTGTATGTGAGGGTGTTTCCACAGATGGAGATAGTTCATACACTTCTGCCAATCTCTCAATCTGTGCTCTCTTAGACTCATCATGCAGTGGATGATTATTTGCAACATCTTGATCATTGATATCCTTAGATGTCATAGAACTGGCCACAATCAACTCTTTCCTTCTCTTCTCTTCATTTTTTGGTTTCATTTTCTTGCCATCGTGAGAAATTGGTATCCATTTCTTGGGATACAGTGAGTTGGTTTCTTTCACTATTTTAATTTTTGGCTGATTATCTTTTCTAATAGGAATAGGCTTATATGATCTCTGTTCTGTCTTTGGAACAGAGTGTGTTTGAGCCCATGGTATGGGTGCCAACTCAGCTGGAGGAGTTGGGAATGTCCCAATTGGGACAAAACCAGAATATGAGGGTTTTTGGCTCTTTCGTTGCTGTGGTTTGAAGAGGAACACTACAGGATTTTCATTGTTTGTCTCTTGAAATATAGAAGAAGCATGGAATGGAACTGGAGTGGGTGCTGAGTGTGTTCCTAGAGATAGACTGACTGTCAGCAGACATATCAGCAATATCTGTTGAAGAAAAATTGAATAAAAATAAACAATTATTTTCTTGTCGACTCTCATCTTTGATACACTTTGAGGCAGATAACTATGAATACTTCACTGAAATGGAATGAGCTATTAATTTTATAGGGCAAATATAACATTTCATGGAATTCTACAAAGCTAAAATACTATTTAATCTTCTCTGCTTATAGAAAATCATTATTATTTATCAAATGAGCAGTTTGAAGGATTTCCTATTTCACGTATAAAGCATCTTATTTCAAATAAAGGCATTATGGAAAAAAATTGGTAAACTTGATTTTTTCACTTTTCTATATGCTTTAAAACTCATCCTATTATCAATCAGTTGCTTGTTTGACTTGGTTGATAAAGTGAATTAGAGTTTTCTTTGCTGAAAATTTAATGGTTGTTGCAGTGGTAAAGTCACTCCCTTTCAAAATTTTACTTTCAAATATAACTCAAAAGGGTTTTGTTTATAATGATTTTATGAGGGTAAAAATGTTCACTTAGGCTATGTTATTCTTAAATCTATTATTAGAAATTCCTTGAAAACATTCTTTGTTGGTGCCTAAGAAATCTTATGATTTTTGAAATATTTTACCAGTGATAGAAAGTAACATGGAGGTCTAATTTCTTCATCAAATATTATTTTCATGGTACTTATAATATTCTTGTTATTGTAAAACTAAAATAACACAGGAAGACAAAGAATTCTTTTATCATTTCTCTATTACTTTTGCCAAGTATAAAATTATTTATTTCTCTCTTCTATAAAGCAAACTTCTCTTATGATAGCTTTGTTCTTATATTAATTGCTGGTCCATTTATTTATTTTTATATGAAAATGATGATATTGAGCCTAATCTGTCTTATACTTATTTTACATCTCCTTTAAGTTCATTAATATATTCTAGTAGACACCTACCCAAAGAGTATAGCAGTATAGTTTTCAAAATAACAATTAGAATGAACTACTTAATAGCACTAGAATGAAATAACTGTGAGTTTAATCAATTCAAGGACTACATAAGCGATGAAAAATGGAAAGGTTCACATGCTTGAATTTAGAGAAGGAAATGAAAGACCAGTATCTCCCTCTTACTCACACCATGGTGCAAAGACAAGAAAGGCTCTCCACCATGTTACATCATAACCTCAGAAATTGAGTTCTGTTGTGGTAGCTCAATTGGTTAGAGCGATTGCCTAGCAAGTAGGAGATCTGAATAATTCCAGCTCCTAGTTATGCCAGACTCTCCTTTCTTACCCCAATCATGTCCAATGATATCAAAGAGACTTTATATATAGTGGCTGTGCCAACTTGATGAATTAAGGCACAAATGAGCTCATTAAAAGCCAGTCTTATGATTTGTATGTTTTGTGGATAAAATGAAGAGAAAATTTTATAATCGACTTTTTTCTAGAATTCAAATAGGAAGAAAAGGAAGCATGAATTTATACCATGAATATTGATATCTGTATTTTTTCCTTTTTTGTTCCTTAAGTTTTTCTTAGTTTTGTTAGGCGTCCTACTAAAATTGGGTAGTGATAGAGTAACAGTAGATTCGGATGTATTATTATAAGGGGAAGAATAAATTTATGTGAAGTATTCTACAATAAATATGGAAAAAAGCAAATCAGTGCCACATATCAGCTAAAATTCAATGGAGGACAAATATAAATAAAGAACTTCACAAATGCATTGGTTCAGCCATTCCAATGATGTTGACATGTCTTGGGAGAATTGCCACCATCAACCCTTTTGCATCCACACTGAATCCATTTATTTTATTTTACACCCATGTACTGGAAGCCTACCCAAATTATATGTACTAGCTGTATTGTCCATTGATTCTCAACGGGGAAAATAGATGTAGGATTAAATTGGTAATGCTATTTGTGTAGAAGTGAATTTATCCTCTCCAATGATTTTAGAAGCAAATATAGGGGTTCAAGACCCTCCGAGCCTTTAGGTTGATCACTGAATGGTTTGTATATAGGTATGCATTTAAGCTTTCATTCTATGAAAATGAACCAGGAATGATATTTATAATGTTTGGATAGTAAATACTAATAAAGATAACTCTAGGATTATGTTTATATGTATTTAATGTGTAATTTAATGCACAAGATAAAGGAGCTTTGAACACCCAAATAGGTCCCAAGCAAACCTTTACTGATAGATTCCAATGCAACTGTATCCTAATACTTCCATTCCACAAATACTGTATATTACTCATTAGTCATTATTTAAATCCAGTGGGGTTTTAATCTCCTGGAGGAGAACTTCGTATTATTTTGGAAAATGGAAAGTGCTGAGATGTACATACATAAATCACTTATCCTATTATCATAATACGATTCGATTATCAATTATTTGGAAATTGTCGCAAGAAAACATTATTGAGTTCGACTCCATGCCTTGAGAAGACATATCTTAAGAGAGATGCAATATATGGTCTGTAGTCGAACCCATACAAATTTCGATAGGTATCATTGCATGTTACGGGAGTGTCTCCTCTAAATTTCTAGTGCAGAAAAAGAATAGAGAAGAGTATCGAAGAAAGTTCATTGTATCCCGTTCATTTCGCAAAGAAGATTGATTAAAGTTACAACGAAAATCAAGGAAAAATCAAATAAAACTCGCACTTACCAACATCTGTATGTGATAGTTGTATTTAATTGCTCAGAGAAGTAGGCATGAGAATCCACACAGCAGGATATTATTCACTGAAATATCCTACCTGATTCACAAATAGCAACTGGGTAAAATGGTTGGTTTTCCTTTAAAATTCTCGGCAATAATAGAGGAACGTCAACCAATTAACGAAAATAACACAATGTCCAATAAAATAATACCCTCTTACGGTCTTTTGTGTGTGTGCTTGTATTCGTTGGTACTTGAACAGGAGAAAAAGGGATGTATGTACAGGGTGTACCTTCGAATATTTAATAAACTGTGAAAATAAAACCTGTAATGCGTTGGAAATCGGTAAAACGATTATCTGTTTTCATTTCAACCTACTATTAGTGGTAAACTCCCCCGTCATGAATGACGGGTCTTAATTTCAATTTTTTAATAAACATGCAAAATTTAAATATAGATTACTTAATATATAACTTATCAACTTACCCTATTTATTTACTAAATACTAATGAAGATTGAATATCAACATAAGAATATTAACGAGATTCAGAAAAATTACGAATTCGATTCCATCAAACATTATGCAGTTCTTGAGAATCACACAAACGCACTGCATTAAAATCTCTGCTATACAATCGAGTTTGGGTTAAAATCCTGTCCCTCAAAAATCTCCTTCCTCGACGTCATATATCTTGGTCGCCGCAAACGAACGCATAAATGTCCTTTTGTAAATCGGTTTTATAAAGAAAAACTGTGAAATGTCTGTAATTTTGTTCTTGCTATTTAAATATAGTATTTCATACGAGTAAAAGTTGCTTGCATACTGCAAGCTATCAGTTGAATGATGTACTGTACCAAGAAAGGCCTCAAAACAATAATCAAAACCCGGAATGGTGACAGAGGCGTTTGAGATCATTCTTTCATGAGGTTCGACGTTTCTCCAGTGGTCCTTGGTTCGATGCAAGAATGTCATTCCGATTCTACCATGCATTAAAACGGGAATAACGGAATCTTATTTTATGACCTTCCCGATAAGATACTGAATTGAAACTTTGAAACTCGTCAGAGTGGCACTTCTCTAACATTCGTATGCCATTGTTTCTCACGAACGGGTCCTGTGTTCGATGCCAGGCGGTCATTTACGCAAATTTTAAAAAAATTGTTTTGTGGCCTTTCTCTATGCAGGAGACTATTGAAAATCACAGCGTTTGCGCTTGAAGTACTTTTCTATAGAACAAGTGGAAGAAAGGTTTCCTTTGACCGTGAGTTCGATGCCAGATGGATGAAAATTTCTCACGTAAGAAATGCATTGCGGCAATTTTTAAGAATTTTGCTGGATAAGCTTCGAAGATGATACCCGTAAGGGGAACGTATTGTAAATTTTTACGAATTAGCTTGCTGTATGCAAGCAACTTTTACTCGTATATCTTTATAGGTATATCCGAGGAGTTAGCTATATATATAATAGATATTATATATAGTCTTTATTAGTTCGATGTTTAATGCGTTTCCATAATAGATGATGCAAAGAGAGATGTTGACTGAGGTCAATTACTGTGTACCAAGTTTGTTTTTATTTTCGATAGAGGCCGTGTCTGACGATATCTTTTTACGACGACATCACCATCTTTTTCCATCCTTTGCCCATTCACCTCGTTGAGCCGTGGCCATCAATGTTTTCTCTCTCCCTTTTTTGCATTGTCCTCCACTCACTTTCCCGCTTGGTGTCGCCTCTTTCAAACGGCAACCATAGATATGCTGAGTGCCTCCACATTTTTATATCTCTTCATTGTACGGTCCCTTGCACAGGCTTCCCTTAAATTGAAATCGCTCATTTAACGTTGTTTTCTAAGGTGATACGAACCCACTGGTGCATTCAGGAGTAATTTTAGTGGTGAGAGAGAAAGTACGCTATTTTTTCAGGTTGTCAATTTTTTACTTTTCTCCATTCCATGGACGCGTGTGAGTATTGTTACCTTTATTCATTCTGCCGTACTATGCAGGTTTCTGTTCACTTTTTTCACTGAGAAATATCTCTCCCTAGATGATTTTCTACGATATTTCTCATATAAGCGGAAAGATGTTTGTTTAAACTGTTATTGTAAATCTTATTTTCATATATAGATCAACCAAATCAAGTAAATTAATAATAATAATGGCACCACTCAGGGAATTCCGCGATTTCGATTATGGCATCTTCCATTACTTTATGCATGCTGATTGGGCTTGCCTACATTTGGTGAATGGCTAGTTGAGTCATCAAGTCTGGCTAAACGCTACTTCAGTCGGAAAGTAAATAAGACGGAAAGCTTCTGCTGGTGAGAAGTCCTACTTTTAGCGGCCGGTGACGGAGGAAGTGGAAAGAAGTTATTTAAGCGGCCTCCGAGGTCGCACAAAGCATTTTACTTCAATGGAATAAGCGAGACCGGTCATCAAGGTTATTTAAATACGTGTATTTGTTTGGATAAATAATGAAAAACCCAAAATGTTTCCCACTTTTCGTCGGGGGCGGATTTAAGCTTTCAGATTCCCTAAGCTCAAAGATCAGACCGAGGCCGCCAATATGAATTACAAGAGTTATAATGCGACTTTTTTCTTACAATACATCTCAAGGAAAATTCAGTTGCTTCACTACGTCAAAAATAAACAAAATATTAAATTATAAATAATATATTCATAAATTATTATGAGTGAGGGATATACGTTAAATTATGCGGTGATATTAATTATCCATTACATTCTACGGAAATAAAATGAAAACGGACTGTGGAGAATTCGGAAAAATGAAGAAATAAATGATCTTATTAAAGGAGAGAATATTGTTCGTTTCATTAAAGACCAGAGGATCAGGTGGCTTGGTCATCTACACCGCATGGAACCCTTAAGATCCGTTAAGAAAATCGTTATGTAAACATACCCTATTCAAAATTCTTTCCTGCAGCGATTTACAAGTACCAGTAAATACGTCGTACCTCTAAATATTTGAAGAAAATTGTAGTACAACAGAGAGAGTTGAATACAATTACTTATTGAGGCTCCTAAATGGACGAGATCCTCATCTTGCGCCTAATTATAAATCTGCCCCTGCTTCAAATCTGATCTGCGTTTTCTCGTAGGGCTTCTTCTGGATCATTTTTTTCCCCACTTTCTACCATTCTCTGACCCTCTTTTTCCGCGTCATCCACGCCTCTGCACGGATTAGTTTTTGCGTGCGTTACCGACTCGCTGATGCACAGAGAAGTCTATATAGGTCTCGGGAATTGATGGACGGGAAAAAATGCGTGTGATGTGGTTTCTGCTTGGGCTGTTATGTGGCAGAGAGCGCCAGGACGACGTCTCCTTTTGTGGTTCATGCCTCCTTTCCAATTCGGAGTAATTATTCGACTGATAAATGAAACTGCATCAAGCCGCGTGAATCATATCGAAGGATCCTTACTGTGGAAATTGGCGCTTTTCTTCATTTTCTCTTGGTTATTTAGTTTCCTTTGTTTCATTATAGGGTGACTGGGACACCAGTGAATCTTAACGAATTTTAATTCGGACGGAGTAGTACGTAACAATTTGCTTTAAAGTCTGGAAAATTTCAATAGACAACCAGGTTAATAACAACAATAATTGATACCAGTTCCTTGGTAAGAAGATTCCTAAATGAATACTAAAATTGTGAATAAAAGCAATAGATGAGCCTGATTCCTTTGGTCCAGAATAGCTGAATCTTATCCAGCCTCCGTGCAGAGAAGTGTGATATTTCATAATAATAATGTGGTTTATTGTGATATCGATGATAGATATGAGTACGGTTATAAATTAGCTGTATCTCGAAGTCCTAGTATTTCCATTCTAAATGAGACACTGCAATTAAAAACAAAAATAGCTCAGGACTAAATGTTTAATAAATACTAACTCATGTTTCGATTAATCTTTCAAATTATGGAATCATCATCTAATTTAATACGATTAAACCTACAGGAGACATTTTCAAGTTGCGTCTCAGTAAGTGTAATCAACAACTAAAATTAATTTCAAGTATTTTCGATTAATTTACACAACTTCTGCATGTTTTTTTGTTTATGAAAATAAGTAGCATGAGAATCAGCGTGACTGTCTTTTACGAGATGCTCTCTCCTAAGTTATTAGTCTTATGAACTTATTAACTTTACATTGGTGTAAGATGACAGCTGGACAGGGTGTCCAAAGATCAAAACAGAAACCAAGAACATAAATATATTAAGGATAAGGAAGGAAAATTATTGTAAAAAAGGAAAAAGTAGTGGAAAGGTGGTGATGGTAATTAACTTATTGAAAATGAAAATAAAATAGGAGAGGATGAATTTGCTCCATCGATTGACATTAATGAATTTGATTTTGCCCTGAAAAATCTTAACAGGGAAAGTGTGAATGGCTGGACGAGGTATTTGCTCATGACAAGACAGAACTGCTCATGAATCTAGAAAAAAACTAGAAATAAACTTTTCAATGTTGTTAGTATATGTTTTAATGAAGGTAGACTACCAGAGGATTTACAAGAAGCATTTCCATAGCCATACCAAAGTAAGATAACATGACAAAATGTAGTAATTATAGAGCAATATCTCTTTGTACCATACTTCTAAAATAATGATCAATCAAATCAAATGATCAAACTGAAAAACAGGTTTGAAGGAAAATTAGAACGTTGAAGATGAGAACGGATTTAAAAGTTGGAAAGGCACTGGAGATGCAATACTAGCATTACGTGTGATGTTGGAAAGAATCATATAAATGAATAATATCTGGTATTTATGGACTTGGAAAATGCATTCTACAAGGTTTGTTGGAAACTAATGTTGAAATCCTCGGAAAAAATAGGACTAGACTGGAATGATTAATACTGATACTAGTATTTTAAAAACAAGAAACGAGTATCAACGTAAATGGAGTTGAAGGAAGGGCAAAAATAAGGAAAGGAATTAGACTAGGGTGTCCGCTTTCACCATTTTTATTTAATGCATTCATATAGGAAAGCATAGAGAAAATGATTGAAAAAACAAGATGAATACAAAATGGCATGAGCATAAACAGTACCAGATTTGCTAATAGTATTCTGGTGATACGGGACTCTACAAAATAATAAATAAAATGTTATAAATAAATTGGTACTTCGTATTTTCCACAAAGTTTTATTCAATACGAAGGAAATATACGGGGAATACAAAGTACATCACCAAATTATTTGTAATGGCGTTCCACAACGTTAAGCCTGAACACCTAGAGTTTAAAAATAAAATGTTACTGGTTTGATATCATCGCTTAAGAAAAGATTAAAAATTAATACTTAGAAAACGAAACGGATGGTAGTCAGTAAAAGCAAAATTGCTAGAAGAACCATAATCGCAATAGAAAATGAGGAAATAAAACAATTTTACAATTTAGGTTGTATGCTTACCGAGGGGAGATAA
Source organism: Pachydiplax longipennis (assembly GCA_036926295.1). Taxonomy (NCBI): domain Eukaryota; kingdom Metazoa; phylum Arthropoda; class Insecta; order Odonata; family Libellulidae; genus Pachydiplax; species Pachydiplax longipennis. The sequence continues at coordinate 1,022,804 of JAVFKF010000006.1, read as the reverse complement.
AAAAGGATGTCAATAGCAAAACAGGTTTTTCCTACATAGAAGAAGGATTTCTAACAGACAAGCACATGGATATCAAAACTTGGAAAATTTTAGCACAAACATACATTGCTCTATGTAAATGAGATTTGGAAAAATATTAAACATATATATTAAACACAAATTTACAATTCATTTTCATTACGGTAAGCGGGTGAAAGGTATCAATTTCCTTAAAACAGAAACTACTTGCCATCTATCATGTCCATTGTTAAACTGCGTTCAATATTTTCCCCTTCCCAAGAGGAAACATGGGTTTTCTTGAGGAAGAAACAGCTTTGAAGTTTTATTCACGATTTGGAATGGCTTTAATTCTGCCTGTTAACTTACATAGCATACACACGCAAGGAATTCCTAACCGCCAATATTGTCTTCTAATTTTTTCGCACTAGATTTAATTATGGTAAATTTTCTTTATAGAAATTCAGGTTTCATGGTAATCTGTAAATATTTTGTACCAGAATGCTTTACATATTCGTCATATTCATGACCCGCGTGTGTTTACCGGGGGGGGGGGGGGCATAAATTGCAGGTGCTACGATGATATTACGACGATAATTATAGAGAAAATAGCTAGACTTTGACACGGGATTAACCTTAAAACCAGGTCTCCGAGACCCTGATCTTGGGAATTCTGTGAAATAATTCCATTTCAAAAATCTTGGATTGCAACCGTTTAGTAAAAAAATTTTCTTTTTGTTAAATTTCTCCTTCTGTCTTTGTTATCTTTCTAAAAATCGCATTACATGACAAACAATAACTGCGGCGTTTACGAAATGCTCATTTATCGAAGTATAGAAAAATGAAAATAATTATGTAAATGTTTACATAAATACAGTTGCACATGCCAATGATAACTCACAAGATATGCGAATCTCTATCCATTTTCTATGTGTTGAGCGAAAGCTTATCTGCCCCTGAATTATAGGCAATTCTGTTTACTACATGGCTTTGGATTCCCCCTTAGTCAAATTCTGGTTACGTCCCTGCTGTGATAAATACCAAAAATGATGGAGAAATATATTTTTTGAGTTTATAGTGTAACGTAGGGTACACGCTACACCGCTTTCAAATTTTAAGTAAACACATAGTTAACAAAAAATAATCCTGAGGATTCGTGAAAGAATTGTTAGTAAAATCTTGCAAGAATGATTATTATGTTAGCCTCGACAAAAGGGATTATTTCTGTGCCAACCTTTTTAATTAAGTAGATATTGTAAATTTGTAGAGAATGACATTTTCAAAATCAATAGTAACAGCCGTTACTTTGTGGAATTCCATTACTGGACAAATGAAACACTTTGTATCAAATTCCAACACTTTAACACGCAATAAAAGTAAGGTCTTCTGTATACACACGTTTATTCTGCATTCCTCACCTGATGATGACTATTAATAGTCGAAACTGGTTGTGTATGGTGATGTATTAAAGTGGTGGAATTCGATACAAAGTTTTTTATTTGTCCCGTGATATGTTCACTGTGGCATTTTTACTGTGACGTCTGTATCATAGCATATTTACCATACCGTATTTTTACCCGTGGCATTTTTACCTGGATTCATTGCATGAAGTAGCGCTGTTACGACTCGTCGAGATAAATTTCACTTCAAAGTTATGTATTACTAACAAATCAAATAGTCATTTTAATCATTCCGGGAGACATGGTGAGACCCGCGCAATATCTGAAACCGCGGTAAAGTTATTGCCGAATTTTACTGTAATAAGTTCTGCTATCTTTACTAAAATTAGGACGCAATCTTCTACTGCTTGACTAAAAATCATCGTCCCGACGAGTGCTTGAAAATTCTTCGTTGGAACCATCTTCTCTGATTTAATGCTCCGTGAATAATTCTAACTATTGACTTTCCATAGGATCTCAGGGATAATATCCCGATTGGATCCCGAATCCAAAATGTGAGGGAATTTCTAACGCAGTTATCACTTAGAAAGCAAAGATCAGTACTTATTGATTCCATAAATCCGAGACGAACTAAATTCCGTGAAATCAAAAGGAAACGGTTTGTCCGATGGTTCACATCTTGAGATTTCAAGGATCGATTGCTAAGATAATGACGTTCCGTTACATTTCTTTAGCTTTTCTTAACTTAGGAAGCTGTTAGGCTCGCCAAAGCGAATCTTAAGTGAAAAAAAGCTTTCACTCGTTGGGACCTTACTTCTGAATGGGTTTTAGGAGCAATTCGCAAACAATTTGCGGAAATTAGCCAAGATTTTTATTTGGTAGCCACTACCATTCCACGGGAATTCAGACACATTTTGACTACTATTTTTTAAAGGTTATGGATTTTTATACTTGTTCTTTTCCATGAGAAACCCTTTTATGCCAAAGGTTCAGTTCAGCAATATTTTTTTAAACTTAAAAATAGATTTATGCAAAACTCGGCGAACATGGGTCATTTGAAGGGGCCTAACTATTAAATCAAACATGTTCTAGATCGTTTTTGAATTTCTTGGCGGCGAATGAATGTATCGTAAAAATTTTACCAATGAAAGTTTCACATATTGCTTATGAAATTCTTTAAATAAAGAAATCCTATAAATAATTAGCGGAGTGTCCGTCTGTATCCCCCTTTTATTTTGGAAACGGTGTGATTTAGAGATTTGAGATAAGTTGCATTGCATTTCTACACATTAGAAACCCCTATAAATCTATTTCCATCACCTTGAAAGCTCGGGTTCGGGCCACAGAAGGCCCCAAATTTCCGAATTTTCCCATGAGGATACATTGCGCAAATTTTTGAATTATCATTTAAGTCACTTCCCAGTGGGATGGAGGACTCAAAATCATGGAGACCAGATATGATGTGGTTTTCTGTAGTAGCAGCGGAAGAAATGTCACCAAATGAGTGTGGGTTCGATGCCAAGTGGGTGCAAAATTCTTCCCTTTAAAATACATTTCGGCAATTTTTAAGAAATTTTTGAATCCCTTCCCGGTAACATACAAAGATTAACTTCGGCATGTAAACAGAGTTTATAGTTATATTTCATATACGCAATACACCGTTTTTCCAAGGAACCTTCGTTCGATGACAGAGTGCCATTTTACATTCTACCATACATTTTAATGGCGATACATGTCTGCCCTATTTTTCTAAACATCATGGATGTGTTTACAATTGTGATGCAATGCCATTAAAAATCATTGTAAGATTTAAAGCCAAGGTGATTGTTGAACTACGTCAAAATGTCAACCAAAAAATGAGATCAGAAGGCCTGGACCAGGCCCATCAAAGTGCCATTTTTGGGTCTTTAAATGACAATGATGATGAGGAGGAGAAGGATACTAAACCTGTCACTATGGCATGCATTCCTTATATCTTGACTGTTTCAAACAGGGTCACTAGGATCTTAAGAAAACATCCGCACTGTGCATAAACCAACGAGTGCAAAAACTTAAGAAGTGCTTAAGTGCATGTTAAGGACATCCTGGACCTGAGGACCCCAGGAATATATGGAATTCCCTGTGAATGTGGGTCCTGTTACATTTGGGAAACATCACGCTCTATCTCAACTAGAATTAAGGAACATTTCTGTTCCATCCGATTTGGCCAACCTGAAAAATCAGTAGTTGCTGAACACTCCACTTTTTTTCCACTTTGAAGGCACCAAATGCCTTGGCTATTCTTGGGGATATTGGGATCGGATTACAAAGGAGGCAATCAAGTTCAGCCTTGCGAATTACAACTTCAATAGGGTTAATGGTTATTCGCTTAGCAAAGCATTATCAAAGAGAAAGTGATGGGTCAAAAACTGACCAATCAGAGAGCAGACCTGGGCTGAGAGTGGGTATATATCCTGGCCAATAATGGCGATACATGTCTGCCCTATTTTTCTAAACATCATGGATGTGTTTACAATTGTGATGCAATGCCATTAAAATCATTGTAAGATTTAAAGCCAAGGTTTGAACTACACCAATCAAGATGTTAATAGGAGAAAATAGTCTGTTATTTTAGCATTTGCAATTACAAACAATTTGCAGTGTTGATTCTCAGGAAGCAACGAACGATCATTTAGGAAATGTTTCTTAATCACGTGGACTTTGCCAACGGTATTTGAATATAACGAAGCTACTAGGTGTGTTTTACGCTGGAAAGATTTTAAATTCATATATGTATACTGGGTGCCGCCTTTCGGTGTGTGGCAGGGGGTGCTTGCACCATGACTCTACTTCCCAAATCGTCTAATACCGCGTATTACGTTAGAATTGCAGGAAATAATAACTTAATTCAGCGTCTGATTTTTTTCACGGGCGATCTTTTGTATTCGTGAGAGCCGAGGAAGCCTCATGTATTATCAACTGTCTTCATCAAAATATTCTCCCTAATAGAAATCAATGTGAAGGTAAGCAATTCTATCTTGATAACTAAATTTAAAAGAATCATAAGGAAATGGTTGACTTTGCACGAGATGGCATGCACCCAGGAAAATCCAATGGAAGAATCACCTTACACACTTGAAGAAACTCCTAAAGAATGAAAAGCTATGACGATTCCTTTTCTTCTCGCAGAATCTAGATTTGGATCCAAGTTATAATAAGTTTGAAAAAATTAAAAATTTTCGTTTAGAATAACATTATCATTCATCCAAGCTTACGTGAGAGATGTTAGATTCTCCTCTGCCCAAATATTTTTAGCCAATGTATTACTACTTACTTATATATCCCCGTTGAGAATCAACGGGCGCTTCAGCTAATCAAATATAATTAACTAAGGTGTGTGTGTGTGTATTTTCGCCTAAAACTCGAGAACCATAAATTGCAGGACTATAAAACTTTAGAGATTGTTAAATGTAATCCCTGTGCAGATAATAGGCTACTTTTATATACCTGAAGGTCCCTAGTTCGAACACAGACAAGAAAAACCGTTCTCATGAAGAGTACACGGAAACTACACTTTTGTCGGTTGCAGGCTGCATTTCTTTTGCAAAATTAAATTAGGAATAATTGTCGTACGAAATCTAGACATGCGCCATAAGAAAGGAAACTATAAACAGATTCTTCTTTTGGTCGTGAAATATCATTATCGAGTAAAATAGCGAGAGTTCGTTTAAAATGAATTAGAATTTTGTGAAATTTTAAGGCTACAAACAGCGAGTTCTCTTGACGACCAATCAGATTGTTGAAGCCGAGCTAATGCGTTTTTCCATAAGAATACAAGAGGAATTAAGTTCCATATGAAAGTAATAATTAGAATGAATAATACGAGAAGTGTTCAAATGAAAAGAAACGAAACGACACTGAGGATAAAATTGAAGCCCCGTCACCACCTGAGTGCTGAGTCACAGTCACCTGAGTACAACTAGCCCACTGTTTCACATGCCGAAGGGTTCCCAGAACTCCTGTAGCTGTTACAAGAGCTTCACTATTTCGTCAGTTCGTCGTCCGAGTTGAAGCGCTTTCCTTTGAGATAGTTTTAGCGGACCAAACAGATTAAAGTTTCAGGATGACATATCCAGGCTGTAGGGTGGATGATCAAACCACATCAACTTGGCTTATTGTGACCCTGGAGACGTGAATTATCGTGAAGCACTCCCTCCATCAGCCGTTTGCTTTTGATGTACTTGCTAAGTCTCCCCCGTATATGGGCGGCGATGAAGATTGGTCGGTTTAACAACTTCCGCAGTCAGAAATCTGATGACACACATTTCTATTCCTCGATTATCGAACGCCATGGTGTCCTTATACACACTGCCGCTGACGAAACAATCGATCCCGATGCCGCTCGCTATACTAACAGTAGAACTCGTAAAAAAAGCTCCAACTTAATACGCGGTTTTCTCCTGGTCCCTCTGAAACTAAATACATAATAAAAATAACGCTTAAGACGCTCTGCAACAAGTTTCTAATCTGCCAGTCCCTAGATGCCCTGCAACCCACTGTAGCCAATCGTTTGCCTCACTCGATGGACAAAATGCGCAGTTCTGTAAATTGCGAGTCTCATTCGATCTACTAATGGCAGTTAAAAGACTTTCCTGATTAATGTCTCATTTCCTATGGTAAAAATATCGCTCTGGACTAATATAGCGGATTTTCTTTAGATGCACCATAGCCCGCCATAGCCAATCCTCAGTCAATAGAGGAAATTGTTTACTTTAGTTGTCTATATGGTAAAAATTGCTCTATTTTAGAGTGAAAATAACCAAAATTAAGAAGCAAATGAAGACGCGCTCTTTGTCCGAATAGACTTAATGATATTAGGAGGCTTAAAATATTCGACGAGAAGTCAACCAGTAATTTGGGAAGATTCGTTCTTAAGGTATTCCTTATGAAACTCGCTACTTCCATTCATTGACCTGTATTTTACAAATGTAAGACCCAAAAATTCTTTTCCTTTGTTTTTTTTTTTGTTTCTAAATGAAATAAAAATTCGAAAAATCACGGTTATAACTCTATCCCGTGTATGACACGGTTTACACTCGGTTCCCTGAGAAGCGTCTTAACCAGGTTTACTGAATTTAAGAACACTTAAGAGCGGGAGAAATCGCTCCCAAGTAAAATCCGATACATTACGGATTCTGGCGCCGTTGATATGTCGGCATGAACGATAGTTTTTCCCGAAATAAAATTTTCCACGTACCGCCGTCGCCTCCATCGAGTGCCTTGTTGTGAACTGCTTCCTCAGCGACCACCAAACTACGTAATCGCTGGAATGCCGCCCTTATTTATATATACTCTCTCCTTGAGAAGAAAGGGAATGGGAGAAAGTGTGGGGAAGAAGCACAAAAAGAGCCATGAAGAATCGAAGGTTCGGCCACGCGATGCGACAAAGAAAAAAAACCTCACGAAATGAATGATTTTGAAGAAGGGGCATTCCCGTATTGGTGCGCGGCCGTTACAGACACGGAGCCGTTAAAATCGCTTGCTAAACGACCATCGCTTTCTAAATAATGTACGGAATGTCAATAAGAGGGCGCGGAATAAGGTACGGGTTCCACGACACATTTGATTCCGTTGCCTTCCGTCTACTCCGGGATTAGTAGGACAGCATGTTTCCGGAAATTTTGGGATGAATTTATTTAAAGCGATTCTGTTGATGGTCGCTAATTATGGCTAAAAATTATGCTGATTTGGATAATTCAGAATCGTCGAGAGGCCCGTAATTCTTTCCATTGGCCTTCAGAGAACTTTTCATTAATGTTAATACTGTATTTGTTTGCATGACGAAGAAATCATTCAACTTATGAAAAGGGAAAAGGAGAATAGAAGCTAAAACTACATTTTGATGGGCTCGCTCGGAATTTCATGATTTTATCAAAAACTATACAAAAGTGAATGAAGCAGTTAAAAGTAATAAATATATTAACATAAATTCAACCTTTTTGTGTAACAAAATGCACTTTCCATTTAAGATTTATTTTAATTTCTCAACTTTTCGTAAATGTTAAGATAAGTCAAGAATTACTGAGGCAAATCAAAGGTTGGTTTTTGTAGCTGAAGACATATTTAAGAATAGTTTATAAACATTTCTCCTTGTTCTCTTTCTATCTCAATTCTTTTCCAATAATTTTCAGTAATGTATCCGGCAATCTGTTCATGGATTCCCTAAGATTGTCCGGGAATGTGGCAACCCTAAGTCCCGAAAATTATTATGCATGCTCGGACTAAATTGCGAAAGAAATTCTCTGTTATAACATTTATCAATGAAGTCAGAGATAATAATTGTTGTTTTTACTGTCAAATAATGTAAGAGAATCGGAATATAATTATTGGACAGGCCCTCTATAAATTTTTAATTTCTTCGTTACCTCTTGGCAAATCCAGGTGTTAATTTTTCTCAGACTTTTATCATCTCAGTATTCCTGTTATGCTCACAGACTTTACTTAGGACTTAGGACTCTCAAAAATTACTGGTGCTGACCCAATCTACATTTTATTTATTTATTTAAAAATCGTTCTTCTTCCTCCATTCCTAATATCCACTTATTTTTGCATTCTTATCCGGTAAAGAGGAGGGTTATTATCCAGGCTCCCAGTTTTAGGGGAATTATTTTGTAAGCGCAACTTTTTATTTTGCTGATGGCATACAATATACCTGTTAGAAATATTTTTACTTCCAACATCCTTCTTTATTTATTAAAAATTACTTCTTACATAGTAAGAGGAGGTGAGATCAGGATATTCAACCGTGATGGATGACCGGCCCTTATCAAGTTATCTCATTTTCCTCAAATTCAATCAAACTCATTACTTTACAACCTCAATTCTTTTGCCTTCTCTCCAAGTCCGCACTTCAACCTATGGAATGAGCGCTAAGAAAATACATTACGAATGCAGTAATATTCTTAAATCTACATGTCACATGCGTTCTTATCTTAGTTACAAGCTTTATAATTCCTACTTTTCTTTCTGCAGATGTTGTAATTGTAATCAGGAGAAATTGAGCTGATGTGAACCGGCGTCATCAAAATATTTTTTTATAAATTATTTATTATTACATTGGATTTTTTAGAAAAGCTGTCTGTTCGTCATAGTGTACCGAAGAGAAATCGAACTTGCTCATATCAACACAATTTCAATTTTGTTCCAAACTAATGAATGATCGATTTAAATAGAACATGATGCTTAATGCATTGCAACTAAATAATTAATGCCACAGTTAGTAATAACTAGAGACAGCGGTACCTCGACCTACCAACTTAATTCATTGAAGACCGGAGTTCATACATTGAAACTTAGTTTTACACTGAATATGATGATAAATCAGATATTACATCCTGTCTTTCAATTTCGATAATAACGTTTGTATACAATAATGAAATGATTTTTATTAACCAGATTTATAGTTTTGCACAATTTAAAAGGAATATTTTAAAAATATTGATTTATAACGTTTTAAACATCATATATCTTCGTTGGAGAAGAAAACTGTCTAGGGTTGACTAAGTCTATCGCTTTGTCTTCTAAAGTGATTGATAAAAATTACATTAATCTTTTTGAATTCCTGTAGCTCTTCAGTGGTGAGATAGACTCATCGATATCTCCAAAAGGTTTATTGTGTTGCCATTTGCATGCGCATATATTTTACAGTACTCGAAATTATAAAAGCACCACGGTTCGTATGTCGAAATCTGAGGTCATAATAAAGTACGGAATAAGTTCGTATGCGGTTCGTAAGTCAAGGCATGGTACTGTACCAACTAATGAGGAAGTGCGTTTGAAGTGTATTTTAATGCTATGTTTTCAAGTGTTTCGCTCTTATTGAATATGAGAAGGCCAAAAACCCTTCCCTTTTGTTTTCTAATGTAAGAGAAGTAATCATGTCCCATTTATAACGCTATCCTGGGTTTAAATGTATTTTTAAAGTTAGTTCAAACGATCTGGTGGTATTCTACTTCAGCCGAAAAATTCATCTTTTATGTCCTAGTTTTTTCAATATTAACGTGATATTGAAGACAGATTTCTCGAAAGAGCCACCGAATACCCATAATATATGCATTTAACTAACAATTGATAATTTTTATATCTTAATGCGTCTCTCTCAGCCATGTTTGCTCTTTAGCAACATTAATTTCATCACATTCTTGTAATGGACGATAGGTTTATTTTCATTAATTTTTAATTCCAAGGCGTTTAGAGGGAGATACAGTTGATGCTTATTTCATTCAAATATTAAAACAGTCTTATCAGAAAACTCATGGGGAAGGAATGAATTTTATGTGCCTTAGGATTATGATACGTATGTTTAATGAATTAAATGGAGTGCTTTCAACTTATGTGTGTAACGCAAATTCGTGGGACGGAATGACGATTCAAGTGCAACGCTTGTTTACGTGTTAATTTATTCGATTGATTGAAGACAAATAGGCGGGATTTGTTTATATACTTTGCGGGACTTTGGAAGCGACATAAAGAGGTTATACGATAAAGAAAAAGAAAAGGGGGAGAAAACAAAGTTGTGCAACAGAATTTGATTTACTATATGCAGTATCTCTATAGAATAGGTATAATAATTGGTAAATTAAGTGTTATGATCATTGAAAAATCATAATTATACATAGAGTAATTGCAACAAATATGAATTAAAAATAAGAATGATAAGGTATAAATCAATAACATCTATTGAAAGGTCCAAAGGATACTTTTAATTTTTTTTACTTGAAGTGAATCGAGTGTCATGGAATATATCAATATTGCTAGTTATTTATGAGTGATTCTAGAAAATTGGGCTTACAAAAGATAATTAGTTTAGATGGAAAATTTGTTATACTGATAGAGTGAAAGGATATTTACATTACTAGTGCAGCAAGAAGGTAGTACATGAAAATTAATAAAATAGAAAAGATAAAGAATCCATCAATTTATTGAATAAATTAAAAATATCATCTTCTTCCTTCCAGGGTTAGGCATAATGACTGTTCCGGCTTCACTTGTTCCGTGGAACCATTTGGTAATAAATTCTCCTATTTGGCATTCGTAATAACCGCCACATTATATATAATTTTTAATAAATAGAATATATAAGAGTATGTGGCGGTTGGAAATTGTTAGAAGATTAAGAAAATTCATAATCACAAGGAATATTGGCAATATCAAAGCCGAGATAAAATCCAATAAAATTAATAAATTTATTTTGGAAGTTGGCTATCCTGATTTTATGTTTGAGAATATATGAGGTTCAGAATGCGTCTCTGTAATCAATAAAAAGATTATGCAAATAGTGTAGCATATAAACCCTCATACCAGTAGTTGGATTTAATTTTAACGATAATTTCAATGCGAAACTGTGCAAATCAAAGACCGTGCAAATGAACGGGTGACTAGTCGAAAGAGAAAACGCCGTTTTTCTTAGTAAGTGGGATAATATATCAAGAAAAGTTGAAAAACGACGTCTAAAATTCAGGAAAAAATTATTTGCTGAAGTGAAGTCGTAGGAGGAGCGAATTTATAACGAGGATTTGACAAATGATGGAAGTCTATTAAAAGGCCATTTTAGAGAAATCATCTTTTCCTGTGTCGACAGAGTCTTGTGACATTCCTCTAATTCAGTCAGCGAAAAGAAAGTTAAGAGTGAAAGGGATGCCTATTCTTTTCACTTTCGATTAAAGCGATAGAAAAATTTCCAATGTTTTTCCAGCATCCTGTGATGCTACGTAATGAACTGAGGGATGCAGAAATTCCACCCCACGAAGGCGGAGTTCGGTAAAGATGACTTTTTATGCATTCTAAAATAAGCGCTTTTCTACCACACAAATCACATAGCAAAAAACTGTTTAAGACGCTCTGTTACCTGTTTAAAGCGTGGATTTTTCCAATCCCAATGATGCAATGCAACTCGCCTCACTGGACAAACCAAAAATATTTACTTTATCTTCGTCGTCTCCTCTTCTGCATCTCTAAAAAGGTTCTTTGTGAGTCTTTTGTTTGGAATGAAAAATATAGCAATGAAAATGAAGATATCACCAAGCAAACCAATCTTTACATTTTTTAAGAGTTACATATATCAGAACAGAGTACGGTAAACTTGGGTTATAACGTGCATCACCTTATCGCGGTTTTGGATATCCTACCATGTCCCCCAATATGATTAAAATGACTATTTTCTTTTTCGATAATTATCCCGATGAGCCTACCGACGCGTCGCAACTGAAAGCAATCGCATCAACGCAATATATTTAATTAGCAATACGAAAGAGAGGCAATCAAAATTTTTAATTTGCAAAACATTAAGACTTATGCTACAAAGAAACACTATCGCGCCAAAAGGAAATACCATAGTATTTTAGTAATACCTGTAAAAGTAGGGCATGTATTTAAATAATAAATCGTCAACATCTGTTGCATTCTGCATATAAGTTATTTATATATTTAGTTTTATATATTTTCATTGTTTACAACGCGGTTTCCCATAATAACGTTTATTAATTTAACTTTCTTACGATTTTGTGGTCACTTCCAGTGTTAAAGTTATTCAAGACTTCACAATCTGTTACTGTTTAGAGTTTATTAACCAATATATGATCTATTTCATTTTTACTCCGTTAGGTCCTCTCCAAGTCCACTTCCTTTTTGGGTTCTTCTTGAAATATGTATTTGTTATGTACATACTGGTGCATTCAGCAAACTCTACCAGGCGGTGACCACATTCGTTTCTCTGGCCCAGTCCGTATTGTCCTGCTACGGTGTCATCGGCTTTCTGTTGACCTACACGAGCGTTTAAATCGCCCATTATTATTTTATAATAGTAGGCTTTCTTATCAAGTTCAGTGCCCAGAGTCTGGTCAAATGTTTCGATTTCTTCTTCGCTGCTTACTGCTTTTGGTGTGTAGACTTGTACATGCATACATACATACAAACGTCTTTATTGGCGAATTGGCTTTATTGTATGATCTGAACAGAGTAACGCTCATTTATCTTGAGTATGAGCTTGCAAATTCTCTCAGATATACTTTCTATCTACTGTACATTGTATCCCCATCTCTTGTTGATCAGGAACCCGACACCTCCTAGTCTTCCATCCTTAGTACCCCTTTAATAAAATAAATTACCTTCATTGAGAGTAATCAAGTCTTCTGATTTTCTTTTAACTTCACTGAGACCGATGACGTCCCAATTTATCTTCTCTGCTTCATTCAGTAGTTCCAGTAGTCTGTCTTCACTCTTCAAGCTGCGGCAGTTGTAAGTCGCGAAGTGGAAGGTGGTAGTTCTTTTCCTCATGATGGACCCCTGTAATGCCACCACCTCCCGGACATCCGAAAGGGTGGTGCTTTTACGTCCGGATAAATTTCCATTACAGAAGCTCATCATGAAAATTGTATTTGCATTTGGGGGATGAAGGACAATAATTCACCAGGCTGTCCTACTGCCGGTTGGTGAATGCCACTTTCACAATTTGGCCGGAGATATTGTTGAAGCCTTCTTAGCATGGTTGAACCTGGGCTATACATCGCCGCCAACCTCCGTTAACACCCCTCCAGCTCGCCGCCGCCGACTCGCCGCAGCCAACTCGCCGCGGGCATTTTTTAAATACGTTTAGAACTATGAAATTACTCGTTCTTCCCAAGGGTTTTAATTATCTAGCAATATCATAGAAAGAAGAAACTAAGAGATCTGCTAAATTTTACGGTAAGACCATAGCACCACTTCATAGAAGCAATTAATCCTTGTTAACCCTTCATTGGTTTTGTGGGGTCGATATGACCCCAGGCGATATACTTCCTTTGATAAAACATAAGCTATTTAAGATATTTATATGCCAATTTTTTACTTATATAAATAATTTTGCACTACATTTATGATCTGATAATTTCGTTAATTTTGAGAAACGAAATGTATGCAATTAATGCGGTGTTAACAAATTACAAAAATCAATTTAAATAATTATTTAATAAGCATTATATTTTTTTAAGCGATGATTAATGAACTGATTCATAGTAGGTAATGTCATAGTAAGTACCAGGCGCAGAATGAAAAATACTATCCGAGATACTTTCCATTAATGGACTACTAGAATTTTGCTATATAATAATATGACAAACCAGTTTTGTCAATTCCACTGATAAAAAGCACTTAATTTTAGCAGTTAACAAATTTACAAATACAAATTAAATCATTATTTAATAAACATATTACTGTTTTTTGCAAGAGCCCATATGTAAAGTAATTCATTATTAAGTAAAATGTTAAGAATTAATTTAATAATAATAATAATTGTCTTTTTTTGGGCGAGATTGAGACTAAAAGTTTCTTCCTCCGTCTAACCGATGAACCCTAAAAATCAAATCATGCCGATCACCAACTGAAAATAATAATTTCCAAAACAAATATTTTAGTCTATATTTCTATCTCTCCCTAATATTTTTATATTATATAAATATAACTATTTTGCTCACTTTAAACATTCAGAATCACAGTTTTCAAATTAATAAAAATAATTTTTTAAATATTTTCTCAATGTTTAAATCAGGACAAAAACAATTACGAAAAAACATTTTTCTAAAACGAAAAATCGATTCTTATCTTATATTTCACATTATAATAAATAAACATTTATATTTCATTATTGACGAGTAAGATTATGGTAAATCTTACTTCTTTATTACATTCGGAGTTCACTTTTACTCAAAAAATACGTGTCCGTACTTCATATATCGATGTTTTTCTATTTACAAAGTTGCATTAAAGAATTTATATGCTTGACAAAATGTTATTTTCATACACACTCAGTTGTATAATCGGTCGAAAAAGAGAATAGCCCAGCACGTATCTGAGTTTTCGATACAAGTATGAAGGTGTGATAATTTTGTGTGCCGTGTATCATTTTAGCTGCTTTCAAGCGATTATTCAAAATCAATGACTCCTCTGAATAATCTTTCTTTGTAAAGTAGTGAACTTCTACGTTTTCTAAATTTTCGGACGCCCACATATATAGCTCGTTTGGTGATGAAATTACCCCGAAGACTCGCCTTAGCTGCCAGCCTCTTAATTGTGCCTCCTATTCCATCGCAAGGTCCTTTTCCGTGAGACGTAGCAAAGAAATGCCACTCTGCTTTTATTCCATAATCCTCCTCGTGGTGGCAAAGATTTACAAAATTTTTCTTGCTTTTGTACTGGGAGCCGGCTCCATCCGAAAAGTACAGAATCTTAGATACTTTCCCTATTTCTTTTTCCAGGAAGGTAATCAACTTTCTTTGGAATAGATGGAAAGCTATTGCGTCGTGCTTTAAACATTCTGAAATAGCAACAAAACTCTTTGTTTTAATAAGTAAGCCACTTCTGTAGTATACTACGAAGGGATGTAATGTGGCTTGAATATTATTCCAGTGTACTCCTAGGACTGAATCTTGGAAAACCATGGAATAATTCTCAGCGAAGTCTGCTATCACTACACATTCTGAGTCGAGTAAATTTTCCTTTCTGTATTTTAGGAACGAAGAGGTCAGGTGAGTACGGCGGGTGAGTAATCGGTGTCATTCCGTTTTTACTCAAAAACTGCCTCACAGACAACGCAGTGTGAGCCAAATTTGGCTGCAACTCTTCTCATGCGCAAATCCTCTGAATTGAACTCCATGACATGACAGAAATATTAGAGAGCTCATCAATTGTTCGGCGACGATCTTCACGGACTAGGGTGTTGATTTTTTCAACGTTGTCGTCAGTTCTTGAAGTTGAGGGGCGCCCGGAACGAGGTTGGTCTTCAATCGTCATTTCGCCCCTTTTAAACCGCGAAAACCAGTCGTAGACCCGAGCTTGACTCAAAGCATCAACCTTGTAAGCTGTTTGAAGCATTACAAGAGTTTCCGCAGCCGTTTTCCCCAACAGAAAACAAAATTTTACCGCCGCGCGTTGCTCTCGAGCGTCAGCCATCTCACGTTTTCGCCACGCCACGTATATACAAAATTTTTCAAACTAATCAAAACAATTATATAAACGAAAACCAAAGTATTTTTTGCAAATAAATAAATTGATTATTAATTTAAATTTAAACATTACTATTAATAAATATAATTAATTCGAACCTAAGGTGATTCGTATATGCGTATATATATACAGTAAGTAAAAGTTGCTTGCATACTGCAAGCTAATTCGTAAAAATTACAATAAGTTCCCCTTACGGGTATCATCTTCGTAGCTTATCCAGCAAAATTCTTAAAAATTGCCGCAATAAATTTCTTACGTGAGAAATTTTCATCCATCTGGCATCGAACTCACGGTCATATGTAACCTTTCTTCCACTGGTTCTATAGAAAACTACTTCAAACGCAAACGCTGTGATTTTGAATAGTCTCCTGCAAAGAGAAAGGCCTCAAAACAATTTTAAAAACCTCGCGCAAATGACCGCCTGGCGTCGAAGACAGGACCCAATCGTGAGAAACAATTGCGTATTAATGTAATATAAATGCCATTCTGACCTGTTCCAAAGTTTCCATTCAATATCTTATAGGGAAGGTCTTAAATAAGATTCCGTTATTCCCGTTTAAAATGCATGGTAGAATAGGAATTACACTCTTGTATCGAACCAAGGACCACTGGAGAAACGGCGATCATCATGAAAGAATGTTCTCAAACGCCTCTGTCACCATTCCGGGTTTTATCTTTCCAGCTTATTGGTAAGGCATTGAAAAAATTTTTCAAAAATTGCAGCAATGCATTTCTTACGGAAGCATTTCGAACCCACCTGGCGTCGAACACACGGTCATTTGGTACCATTTCTTCCTTTGGTACTATGAGCGACCATCTCATCTGCAAACAACGTGATTATGATTGCTCTATCGCATCGAGAACGGCCTTAAAACAGATTGCAAGAATTCGCGCCAAAGACCGCCTAGCGTCGAACTCAGGACCCTTCTGTGAGATAAAATAGCAAAATAATATTAGATATGTGCCATTCTGACTTCTTCCAAAGTTTCGATTCAATATCTTATCGGGAAGGTCCTAAAATAAGATTCCGTTTTCCTCGTTTGAAATGCATGGTGGAATCGGAATGACGCTCTTGCATCGAACCAAGGACCACTAGAGAAACGGTTCACCTATTGGAAGAAGGATTTCAAACGCCTCTGTCGCCACACTGGGTTTTATCCTTCCAGCTTATCAGGAAGGCATTGAAAAAGATTTTCAAAAATTACTGCAATGCATTTCTTATGGAAGAATTTCGCACCCACCTGTCGTCGAACTCACGGTCATCTGGCAACATTTTTCCCCTGAGAACTATAGAAGAGTACCTCAACTTTAACCTCCGAGATTTTGGTTCCTTTATCTCATCGATAAGTGCCTCAAAATAATTTTCAAAAATCCGCGCAATGCATTCTTATGGGAAAATTGCGATTTTCCCATAAGAAACACTTTGCACGTGAGTTAGTACTCGTAGTTCCGAGCGGTGCGTATCTTAGAGGGTTTCGAGATCCGTGCTTTCATACAGCCCATAGAAGGTTAATTACGGCAGGGATTGCGGCACTCATCTAAGAATTTCATCTCAATGCTTTTATTTAAGATTCGGTAATTAAGAAAAGAATATTTAATGGAGAAATAATATTTTCATTTAAGCGCAAACAAAATTAAGGCATGTTTAAAGAAACGCTCTTCCTCAGTGCGAAACGAATAATTCTGTGTATAGTACACAAAATGCTACCGTGAGGTATATTTCGAGGAAGAGAGGCCCACTCGGGCCTAACCTCGCCAAATAAAGGGTCGGATAATAATAATATTTTTAATTTAAAAGAAGTCAATAAATTTCATAATCATACGCTGAATTGCCTTTTTTAAGGTTAGAGTCGCGGAGAAATAAATACATCCTCGCAACTATTTACGGCACCTTAAATACAAAGTTTCTAAAAAATCTTTTTCACGTGTTGTTTCGCTCGATAAAATACTTATTGTCAAAACCAATACTAGCGAGAAACTCCTCAACGCTCAAGAGAGTATTTAGAGTATTTCATTAGTCCATCCACCATTATTATTCTATACACGTCTCCTCAGCATGGATTCTACAACTCTTTCACACAATTCATTTCATTACGATATTATATTTTCCCACTGCGCTTCAATAGTTCGTTTGAGTCTCTTGGCCGTGCTTTACTCTTGAGGATCTCTTTTGCCATTATAGTCCACACATTTTCAATTGGATTCAAATCTGGACTTCTTGTCGGCTACTGAAGTAAATTGATTTCGTTTAGTAAAAGAGAAATATTTATTCGTCAGAAGCCGAATGATTAGTTCTCTGTTGCAGAATTTCCAGATTTCTAAGAATGACTAATAAAGATAAAGAGCTGATTGATGCAGGATAAGAGATTTTGGATAGCAGTCATTTGGAGAGTCGGTCCTCTGACCCTGCTAAATGCCCCAGGAAACCTTAAATCGAATGATTTGAAAATGAAGATACACAAAGGGCAATTTTTAGCGTATCAGATCCTTAGGATTCCGGAAACTCTCAGTATCTGCCGCGATAGGCTAAATGCATCGCGAAGTAAGATTCTTTAATTACACATTGAATATTTTCAGAGTTAGAGCATTGAAAACCTATTTACGACCGAAATACGTTTTTTTAACATCAGAGCCAAAAGTGGGCAAAATAGTGGGAGGAAGAAGAACGGAGTTGGACTATGTGAACACAATCTTAGGCGCACGAGTTTACCACGAGGATGTTGTTTGGGGTGGGGGGATCTTTTGTTTTGGGTGTCTGCTGGCTGGGGACGGACTCCTGTATGTAGTCATCGTGCAGAAGTTTTTTAAGTGTTTGCTCTCTAGTGTGGAGATTTTGGTTATTTTATTTTCTTGTGGATTTTTAATTCCATTGCAAGAATGCAAGCTGTTTATTCATCCCCACGAGCCCACTATTATTTTAAATCAGATAATTTGAATTATAAAAAGATTAAACCTGTGAAATTCTCTAGTTCATTAAATAGAACCCACTCTATAGAAAGCTTTTAAAGTAATTTGATTGAAAGGCCACATAAACAACGTTA
The DNA here is from genome assembly GCA_036926295.1 of Pachydiplax longipennis. Lineage (NCBI taxonomy): Eukaryota > Metazoa > Arthropoda > Insecta > Odonata > Libellulidae > Pachydiplax > Pachydiplax longipennis. The sequence goes on along the minus strand of JAVFKF010000006.1, from coordinate 1,004,350 downwards.
TTTGATATTTGAAACATCCTGTTTTCGATTAGAGTCAGGAAGTACTTTGAGGCAAGCGAGATAAGACAGACTTCCGAGAAAGTTATTGAATAGCTTGCATTCGAAAGTTAACGAACTCGCAGTGATCTATAAGCATTTCAAAATGAGTAGTATAGTTCGCGTGTGTTACTTGCTTATCAGCATCGATTTTATTCGGGTATTCTGCTACGATGTGTTGAGTGATTATGAAGGAGGAAGATGGTATCGAGATCAAGTTTACCTCGGCTCCTTAAAGAAGAATGTCTTGTCTTGCCAAGAGGAATGTATATGCAGGAAAGAGCGGGAAGCTAACGTTTTCCATTGTGAAAATGAATTCAACGCTCGTTTGAGCTTGACGGAAGGAGAATTTTTAATAACGTGTAATAAAACATTGAAGTCGGAAAAACTCGGACGTGATTACTACTCGATAATGGAAATGGGGAAAACGTTGGAAGTGAATCTTCACTTAATCAACTGTCCAGAACCTCCGGGATCATACTCATCACTTTTCGCTGCGTCCTTCCCTCAGCAGGAGAAAGGAGTAACAAACCCAACCATATACAAACTCAGAATTGACTGCGGTCTCAGGACACGGTTTGCCTTTCAGAAGAAGCACTTCCAAGGATTGACTGAGTTGACATTACTTGAGATATCTTGTGGTGCTTTGGTAGATCTTCCCGCAGACATATTTCGAGCGCAGTTTCCAAATCTTATAGATTTGACAATAAGCAATACCCTGGTTAACAACATTCCCGATGGATTGTTTTTAAATCTTAGCGCTCTTGAAAAGCTCACGCTTCGGTCGAATGAAATATCTCAGATTAAGGATAATGATTTCCGAGGCTTAGGTTACCTCGAAATGTTGTCAATCGACGAAATTAATTTGCTCTTTTTCGGAGAAAACTCATTTAACCACATCCAAAATCTGATTAGTTTCTCTCTTTTCAGGAGCAATGTGACTAGGCTTCCGAGAAGTTTCGGTAAACTTGCAGCTTTAGAATCAATACATCTTGCTAACAATTCGATGACTGCGATTGATGGAATCTGTGATGCATTCTCAAACTTGCGTGAGGTTATTATCACGAATAACTTTTTGAATCGCATAGATTTTGCATGTTTTTATGCCTTCGGGAGAGCGAAGTTAATTGATATCTCTGGCAATTCGTTATCGATTTTGCCAAATACTTACATTTTGATGAATGAAGTAACTGAGTTCAAATTAATCCATAACACAGAAATTTTATCAAAAATTCATCGTTTCATAGTCAGTGAAGCCTTAACTGAAATAATTATGGAATTTTCCAATATAGAATCCATTGATCCAGATTTTCTTCACAGTGTGCCTGTTTTGAAATATCTTCGGTTAACAGGGAATAAAATAAGTTATTTGCATAAAGATTTTTTTGCTTTTAACTCCGAATTGGAAAGTGTATTTTTGGGCAGAAATCGAATCTCTACAATACCGGACGGTTTACTCCGGAACAATAATTATTTGAAGAGACTTGATTTGTTCTCGAATCAAATCCAAGATTTACCTTCCTCACTGTTTTCTAACACTAGCTTTTTAACATATTTAAGACTTGAAGATAATTTGCTGGAAACTATTCCCGAAAACCTACTATCAAATCTAGGGAACCTCCAACGTATTTATCTGTCAAATAATAGAATCAGATTCATCAACAGAAATAGTTTTGTTGGCTTAAATAGTTTGCAGACCTTAGATATACGGAAAAACTTATTAAACAGCACAGTGGCAGATACTTTCTGGACTTTTAAGAAAATGAAAAATTTATTGTACCTCAACCTAAATGGAAATTCTATTAGTTTCATTCCACCTATGGAAGAACTTACTCTTCAATTTTTAAATTTGGCCAATAACAATCTACAAAAAATAGAAAATGATACTTTTAAAAATCTAAAACGACTGAGAAGACTGGATTTGAGCTGGAACAGTTTGGAATCATTACCAAATTCATCTGTGGCAAATGGATTTGAATTTGAGATTTTAAATCTTTCATTCAATAAGCTTCAGGATTTCCCATCTGAGTTTTTGCCTGTAAGAAATCAGATCTATTCTTTGGATTTATCAGGCAACAAAATAGAAAGATTTGATATTTGCTCACTCATAAAGGCTAAAAAGCTTGAAGAACTTTACTTGTCTAAGAACGGGATGCATAAAATAGGTGACTTTTCACTGTGCTACTTTGAATTCAAGTATGTAAAGTTGTTGGATCTTTCCCACAATCAACTCAGCTTCAATGATTCACAGTGGTCTTATGACTGGGTTAGAAAAACGTGGGGAAGAATATCTCCATTGCTGATTTTCCCAAACGTTGAGGTATGTTTGAGGACAAGTACTTGATTGAAAGTCTTCATACTAAGCTTACTTTTAGTTTTCAAATCAAAATGATTTATAGGAAATCTACCTGGTTAACAACTCAATATCTACAGTGTTTATGGACTGGAGGAACATGTTCCTGAAACTGCGAAAGATTGATTTAAGCCACAATAAGATTGAACATCTCACCCATCAAGATCTTCTGTTTACTTCTACTTTAATTTTTGAGAATGGGACAGGCATTCCTTACTCTTGTCATCTTTCTCTGACTTTAGACCTCCAATTTAATCAAATCAAGAAAGTAGAGTTACCCACGAACATGGTTAGTGTCACCAGAGATGTCATATATTTTATATTTAAAGCTCATTTCATGCATATTTCTGTTTGATTGTTTTTCTGCAGCTGATGGAACTCCCAAGGGAGCATGAGATTAAGCTCTATGGTCATGTCACAATAAATATGGATAATAATCCATTTTACTGTGGTTGTGGAATTATTAAATTCCTTCAATTACTTGATGGTAATGTGGCTTTGACAAGTGAATTAAGAAGGACAGAAGGAAAAGAATGGATACTGTCTGCCAACATACATGTTGGAAATCTTAGTTGCTGGTAAAATATTTTCTTTTTTATGTTTCATGGAGAGATATTTATGGCTAAAAATTATGAATATGATTGCAAGTAATAATAATTACTGCTTTACAAGTAGACTTCTATAACAGGATAAAACATAAAGCAAACCAAGAATATCAAGAGAGTGTGTTATGGTAGCTGAAGTGATTTATTTTGAATCACCTATAGAATGTTAATGAACTTAACAGGATCTTTTCTATGACTTTGGAGTTAACAGGATCTTTTCCTATCCAAAATCAATTACACATTCCAGGCTTAAAAAATCACTAACTTTGAAAATCTTTTGGAATAAAGAAACTATGTGATCTCAAGTTATCATTTGGTCCCTTGAGCAAGAATTTATGATGAGAATGATTAGAAACGTCATGCTTATTAGAGGTATGTCAATCTGATTCAATAGCAGGATATGCTCTGATTCAAACGAATAATATTAATTTTAAGACAATGTTGATTAATGCAGGATTGATATGAAATAAAGATCTTTGGGATTTTTGCTTATAATGCAAAAGGAAAGGAAAGGGTAATCCAATCACCTTCTGTGCTACCTGGTGATGCTCAATTGTATGTCCCTCTTATGTCTTGCTATTATTAGATTTGTTCTACTTAATTCATTTTGATAATATCTTTAGCTTTTGGCACTATTTATGAGTATTAGTTGAAAAGAAACTATTAAAGTATGTAACATCATATTATATATAAAACAAATAGAATTTATAACATCATACATATTGTAACATCTTAGTGTTTCTCTATTCCTGATGGATTTTTATTCCTATAATTTCAATCTTTTTCTAGACATTATTGAAGCTCTACAGAATATATTTTCATTTCTCTTTTTTATCCCTTATGTCTCAATTCCATGGCTCATTTTATATCCTTTCTTCATGATTATTTCATATTCCTTATATTGTCATTTTTATATATTTCATCCTTCTCCTTTCAAAATTACATTCCTCTTAATAACAATGGAGGAGAGAATGTTTCTTTATTTTATATGATTTAAAATTAAGTTTTTCTAATTTTTCTAAAAACAATTTTTAAATTCACTACTCTTAAAAAAGCCAGAGATGAATTGCTGGTGTATCTTAAGAATTTCTTGCCATTTACAGATTTTAGTTTAATATACATTTTAATTTTTCATTTAGTATGAGTAAAGCAGGATTAGGTTTAAATATACAGAAATTTGCACTACTTGCAGAATAGGCTCAAGGAAGAATGTTCATATAATACACCTATCTTTCATAGGCTGCCAGAAACAGTACGAGGGAAGAAGTTAGCTGAGTCTCAGACGTGGATGCATCACATCATTCCAACTATGGGTGTTTGCTCACTACTGGAGATTAAATGAGGATTTTTACTGGAAAAATGATTTGTGATTTTCAATGGCTCTTCGGTACGTTAGTTAGCCAGTAAATGTGAACTGTTGTTACATTAATTCAAATTACTCTTAAATCTGATGAAGGTGATTCAAAGACTAAAACATGATGGAAGTTTCAGAAATATCTAGCTCTCTGAATTTATTTTCTGTGGAATTCTTTGGCTTGGTGAAAAATAGAACTTCTGTAAAATCTTGGAGTACAAGTCAATGATTCTGTAAGTTTATCTTAATTAGTTTCTACTAGTCTTTAGATATTCCTCAATATCATAACAGATTACATGAGCTATATGAATATAAAAAATATATTTTTCATACTCATATATTTTTATTTATTTATTTATTATTGCACAAGTATTACATTGATGTTCCATCAGGCAGAGCCTGTCGACGGGACATATATCTTCTTACATATTTTCCAATTTAATGATAGTTAAAGACGAAAAATTTTCAGCTTAACCCTAACTTGAAGTAACAAATATTATCAGGCCTAATAAACAATTTATATCAGTGCAGAAGAACAAAATATTTTAACATAACTAAACATTGAACATACAATGAATTGAAACAGAAATACTAAACAATATTTGATACATTTTAGGAACAGAAAGGTAAATATATATTTGGTACAAAATAATAACTATAAGTCACATCTGTTCATAAGAACAGAATATTTTAAAATAAATTCACTAAACATGCAATGAATGAAAGCAGTAAATTGTGAACAAGTTTTGATACATTTACGGAACAGAAAAGTAATCATAGATTTGGTACAAAATAATAACTATAATTCACTTCTGTTCAGAAGAACAGAATATCTTAAGAATAAATATACTCAATATACAATAAATGAGAACAGTGAATTGTTAACAATTTTGATATATTTAGGAACAGAAGTAATTATTCATTTGGTAGGGAGCATTCTATATCAATTGACATATACTTCAATACAACCGTTTTCACAGATTTATTGAAATTAAGTTCACCTCTTCCATAGCAGTTATCTATTTCAGTCTTATATTTATTAAGCAACTTTGGTATGAAGCATCTTAGTTCTCTTTCACCATATTTATTAAAAACTCTGGGTACAACATAAAATGTATTTCTTGTGTTATATTTATTATCTACAATCACTTGATATTCCTTCTTGTAGTAGTATTTTTTCAATAGGATGAAAATGTGTAAGTATCTTGGGGTTAACACCTTGGATTCTTGGATTCGTGAAAAAATATGTGAAACAACCGTTTTCTTTGGGTTTATTACCAGTTTTTTGTCATGAGACCATCTCAGAAACCTAGAGAAGTCCTCTTGCATCAATTCCTGAGCTATTTTTAGATTGTTGTGGCCTATCAACAACAATGTATCATCAGCATATTGAATCAGTTTGGCATGTTTAATTGCATATCTCATGTCATTAACATATAAATTAAACAAAATTGGTCCTAAAGTTGAACCCTGTGGCACCCTTTTTCTGATGGGAAGGGATTCACTATGAGTATCAGCAATTTCAACCATAAATGTTCTGTCATTAAGATAACTACGAAACCATCTGTTCATTTTATTTACAATGCCATAGCTTTCAAGAGTAGAGCATAAAAGTTCATGGTCAACCATGTCAAATGCTTTGGAGTAATCTATACATAAGGCAACAACATGGTTCCCTTTATTTAGGTGGTAGTACACATACTGCGACATCTCTATTAGTGCATCATTATCCCATATCTGCCCTGAACCCAAATTGTGTATCACTCAAGATATAGTTCTCATTAAGGTATTTCTTGAGGTATTAAGAGACATGTAGCTCCACTATTTTGTCCAACACTGAAAGTATGGATATAGGCCTGTAATTACGTAAAGTTTTAGTTGAACCACCTTTGTGAATTGGCCGAATGAATGCCTCTTTAAACTTGGTTGGAACTGTGCCAGTATCAACACTGAGATTTACCAACCTACTAATTAGAGGACAAATTGACTTTTTGATCATTTTCAAGTCTGAGATTCTAATATTGTCAGTTCCAGGTGGTTTTCTTACATTTAATGTATCTATTATTTTTCCAATGCTTATTTCATTAGTTTTTGGCAAGTAGAATGATTGATTACGTTCTTCAATTATTGTATCTTTAGGAAAGAGAGAAAAATTGCGTATATGTCTGATGTTAGTTCCGTCTGCAAGTTGTAACAGTTGAGTGCAGATATGGAATGCTCCAAATGTAAACAAACCCTCCCGAAAGACGGCAAATTTGTATTATGCAACGGCTGTGACAGTCAGCTGCACTTCTCTTGCTCTGGTCTGTCCGAATCCACATGGAAGTCAAAAACAGCTAAAGCTAAATGTGAATGGAGATGTGTAAATTGTCGGAAAGACGTCAAAGAGGACAAGGATAATGATGTAGATATTAAGACGAGTCTTAATATAATCACCAGCGATTTGAGAGATATAAAAAAGGACATCAATATTGATATCAAAACAGCGTTATCGTTTCTCAGTCAGAGTTATGATGACCTCAAAAATGAGCTCACATCTTTAAAAAAGAACAATGAACAGCTACTCGGTGTGGTGAAGGATCTTGAACGTAAGGTTCACACAAAAATAAGCGAACTTGAAGTAAGGGTGAATACGCTAGAGCAATCAGCAAAAAACACCAATATTGAAATACATGGAGTCGACGAGACAACGAATGAAGATCGTAAAAACTTGGAGGAACTGGTGATAAAAATAAGTGAGGAAATCAACGTCCCAATCTCTGAGATGGATATAGATTCGGTCTATAGACTTCAGAAAAAAAACTCGAGCGTTCCATCCCCGATAGTTATGCGATTCTCATCAAACAAGGTACGGAATAGAGTTTACGAAGGTAGACGTAAGGTGGTGACTAACTCAATGATAAAAGACAATGGCAGCAATAGGAGGGTTTATATTAATGAAAATCTGACGCCATACTATAAGCGGTTGTTCTGGTTATCAAAGCAGAAAGCGAATGACTTCGATTATAAATATGTATGGTTCAAAAACTCAGCTATATATGCCAAAAAGAGTGAAGGAAGCCCTCTCATTAAAATCTATTGCGAGGCCGATCTCGTAAAAATCTTGTAAAAAGTCTTAATTAGTTGTAGTGCTTATTGTTAATCTATTTCTACCATAAAAATGTACCATGACGATATGGATAGTGGTAATTTTAGCGTGTTAGATGATATAACAGAATGGTCCTTTCCCTTTAGCTCTGTAAATGTTGATCTCTCGAAAAGTGAATTACTAAAAATTATTCACTTAAATATTAGATCTCTAAAAAAACACTGGGATGAATTGATCTGTTACATTAAAAATACCAATGTAGATGTCATAGTCCTCACAGAAATATCCATTTCTCCAAAACTAATTCATCAGTACACACCTCAAGGATGTAAATGTCACTTTAATGCTCGAAATACAGGAGGTGGTGGTGGATTAGCTGTCTATTATAAAGATTTTTTAGATTTCATCTTACTAGGCCAGTCTTCAGGTGTTTCAGACTGTGAATACATATCTGCAACCTTATCATTCTTAAACCATAAACAAAATATTGGTATTTTCGCAGTATATAGACCTCCATCATCAAATGTAACCAGATTCATACAAGAAATTGAGCCTCTACTTGCTCAAATTAAATCAAAAATCTTGATATTGATTGGTGATACCAATATTGATTTAATAAGTAATACTGCCATTAGTAATACATATGATACCTTGCTGCACTCAATGGGTTTTCAAAAATGTATCCATTGCTATACTAGAGAGGAAGTAAGATCGGGAAGTGTAACCCAATCCTGCATTGACCATATGTACATCAAAGGGAAAGTGGAATTCATCTCGTCTGCAATAATCAAGTGTAAAATCTCAGATCATTACATGATTGGGTGTGATCTATTATTTACTAAAGGTCCTAAAGAGTTGTGCAAGAAAACAAAAAAATTAGATGAAAGCAAAGTCAGACATGGGCTATTAAATATGGACTTAAGTAGCATAACAAACAGCAGCCTTCTTTGATGCCTTTGAGTTTTCGATGTTAACTTTCATTCCATATTCCTCTCCTTTCATACTGATTTTCTCTACCATTTCTTGTAGCATTTCTTCACTCTCTGCTATCACAGCCTGATCATCTGCATATTTAATGGTTTTCACTCTTTCTACTAGTACCACTATCCCTCCTATCCCCTCTATCAGTTTGCCACCATATATATTATATAAAATCGGTGACAAGCAACACCCTTGTCTCACACTTCTGCCTATAGATGTCTGCTTTGTCTCATCTCCCCCTATCCTCACCTCTACTTTTTGTCCTATATACAGTTGTTTTATTGCCTTCTATCTTTCCAATTCACCACAATTTCCTTTAGAATCTTCAGCAGTTTATCCCATTTCACCCTATCAAATGCCTTCACCTAATCAATAAAGCAGATGAACATCTCCCTGTTTACCTCCATTATGCTTTCGCTCAGCATTCTCATGCACCCTATTGCATCCCTTGTTCCCCTTCCTCTTCGAAATCCAAATTGGTTTTCCTCTATCCTAGTCTCAATCCTCTTCATTATTATTCTGGTCATCATCTTTGTCACATGTGCTATAGAACTATATGGAAATCTTTGCAATTTTGAGCATTACTTTTCTTAGGCAATGGCATCATTATTGTTTTCAGAAAATCATCAGGCCACTCCCTTGTGTCAAATATCTTGTTAGCAAGATCAGTGATTATACTAATTGCACCTTCCCCTAAGGCCTTCAACACTTTGTCTGGAATTCCGTCGGAGTCTTTGTCTTTCAGGTCTCTTATCGCTCTCCCAAGTTCTTCTTTCAGAATCCTTCAAATCCTCCTCTCATCCTCTGGACCTACTCTTCCATTGAATTCATGTGTACAGTGAAGTTCTTCTATGTACTCCTTCCACAGAATCTTAATCTCTTCTTCATTTGTAGTTATTTTCCCATTTCTGTCTATCAATCCTTTCTTGCATATCCTTCTGTGTTCTCTCTTTTTCAGATATCTTGCACTTTTATACAATTCCTCCATCATGTGGCACTGTCTTTTCATCCAAGTCTTTCTAGCTTTATCTGTCTCCCTCCTCAGCTCATTATTTATCTTCCTGTGTTTTCTTTTCCCATGTTCTGTATTATCACACTTCCACTTTTTTTATCCCATCTTGTATATAATTTCCTGAATGATCCATTCCTTTTTTATTTTTTGACTTCTCTCCATCCTCATTTGTTCCACTCCTGTTTTAGAACCTCCATAATACCAGACTTAATATCATTCCACTCTTCTTTAACACATTCTTTCTTTTCTAGCATTTGAAATTTTTCTTCTAGAGCTGTAGTGAATGCTGTTCCTTTTGATTTCAACCTCTTTACATTCCATTTCTTTTCTTCCTATCTTTTCCTTTTCACATGTTTCAGTTTTGTCGTCAGGTCTGCAATTAACAGGTTGTGGTCAGAATCTAGATAAGCACCTGGAAGGGTTTCGGCATTCTTAATGCTATGCTTGAATCTTTAGTTGACTAAAGTAAAGTCTATTTGATATCTGTTTATATCCTCCGCACTTTTTTAGGTGTACAACCTCTGATCATGATTCATATACCATGAGTTTGCCACCTATAGGTTTTCCTCTACACAGAGCTCCTGAATTTTCTCTCCTCTGTCATTCCTGTTTCCCAGACCATACTCTCCCACTACCTTATTTCTTCTACCTTTACCTATGACACTATTCCAATCTCCCATTATCACAACTCCCACCTGTCCCTTTCCATTATCCTCATACACCTGGGATAATTGTTCATACATTACCTCCTCTTCCTCATCCTCTGCATCTGATGTGGGCATGTACACTTGGATGACTAGAGTATCTACTGGCTCACTCCTTATTTTGATCTCCTTTTCACTAATTGCAATCACTTTAGTGACACAATTATCTATGTCTTTCTTTATAGTTATCTCCAATCCTCCAGTTTTTCTACTCTTCCCTTAGTACACCATGTTGTATCTACATAATATTACTTCCCCTTCTCCATCCCATCTTACCTCTCCCAATCCAAGGATATTTCCTTTTTCTCCATTTCTCATTTTATATTCTCTAACTTTCCTTTTCTGTTCAATATCCTTACTTTACATGCATCATTTTTTTTCGTTATTTGTTGTTTTCCTTGTGCTTTCCTTTCTGTTGACCAGCCATATATTTCCTGGAATGCTACCCACCCAGAGATCCGAATGTGGGTAAGTTTTACTTCTTGAAAAATCTTTCATTACAGGAGCCATGTCTGTTTCTGCATAGTTCCTTTGAACTAGGAATATCCAAATGGATCTTTAATGCAATGGTTTTCTGTTGCCTATTGCATCCTGTGCCATTGGCCATTTTCCTGGCTCCTCTGCCTTAGGAGGGGATTTCTCCCCAAATATCTGGCCAAATTGTGAAAGTGGCATTCACCAACCAGCAGTAGGACAGCCTGGTGAATTATTCTCCTTTATCCCCCAAACAAAAATCTACCATTAATTTTGGCCGGCTCCCTCTGCATTAAAAAAAATACCTTTATTAAGTATTTGGTAAATTGTTTAAAGAGAGCATTGAAAAAATTTCTCTGTAGCATAAAAACTGTGTTAACTGCTGTGTTTAAACTTTGTTGTTGAAAATTGGTAGAATGATATAGTTTTCTAATTAAGATCTGAAAAAATGTGGAGTTTGCTTTAGGACTATAAACCGCAACTATAAACTGGTTTCCTTTGATGTTTATAATTTGTTTACCAATGTTCCAGTTGATGAGACTCTTTTGATCATTGAAAATATTATACTGAAAAATGAAATGACTTTCAACTCTGTGAAGGGTGTTTTGAATTTACTGAATGCTTGTTTACTTCATAATTACTTTTTATTCAATGGAAAATTTTTTAAACAAGACAAAGGTCTTGGGGTCACATTTATCTCCGCTTATGGTGGAAATTTTTACGAATAATTTTGAATGTGTACTTTCTAACAAAATTTTAATCTTTTGATGAATGTAATATAATAGCAATGGTAATAATAGTAATGGAATAGCATGGTATAGATACATCAATGATATTCTTTGTATTTGGAAAGGCTTGGAATGACAGTTGACTAATTGTATTTCTCTTCTAAATTCCACCCAACCTTCCATCTCCTTTTCTCACAAATTAGAAGTCAACCACTCAGTTGATTTTCTGGACATCAATGTCTCCATCCCCCTTTCTACTGATAATTTTAATTATAAACCTAATATTATTCAAAACACTGCTTTCACTAATGGTTACTTCCCGGACCTAATAATGATACTATTGAAGTGGAAACAAAGACTTATAGCTATTGGAAAAATTTTTAACCTGACTTCCAGTTTCATTAATAAGAAAGCCAAGTGGTTCCCTATAAATTTTGTGTAGACATTTGTTATACTTTGGCTGATTCAATCTCCAATGAGTCAAAACACTGATTTTTACATCCAACAAAAACAGTCACTAAAATGTTCAAGACCAATTGATGCTCTCATCAAGGCCCATATTCTGTAACTAGTCAGTAGCATATTGATCGGCTTTAGTTTTCCTCACACTGATCATGAACCATTCCACACCAACTGTGTCTAACTTACCAACTCAGTCTGTAAGCTTGTCGGTGGCAATATGGTACCCAAGCCAATGGAGGGGAAGTTTTCCGAATATTCCCAAAGGTGGAGGTCACATGCTTTGTCTCCGCCAACTGCAAGTAAGAGGAATGTAAACATGGTGCATAATTTCTCCTGCTAGCATCTATGAAGAAGTAATGTGTTATTTAATGAGGAAGTGAGAAATAAAGAAAATTTAGGAAATAAAATTATATTATATTTCCAGGAAGGGTCTGATAACTTATTCAATGGTAGTCTTTTCTCCACATTTATTACATGCTGCATAGCTCAATTCAGCATTCTGTCATATGTGTTGCGGAACAATTAAACTAAAGATGTAAATGTATTGATAAAACAAGGTTGAGTATTAAAGCTTTGGAGTGGAAAAGTATTATATCTTCATATCAATAAGTGTAGTATAGTGTAAGTGGTAACTGTATGGAATTAGATGTTCAGCAAAATGGAAGGAACTGGAGTTATTAAAGAACGATCTTTAATATTCATCAGATCTGTAGTTTGTAAATACCTAATCTGTTGTTTGTAAATACTTAATTCTTTCTTACCTGTAGTTAAGTATACCTAGTGTCATGCATGAAAAGGTGTACTAATTGTAGTACAAAATATTGTGCTGATTAAAATAGTAAATAAAACTCAAATTTAGAGGAAGATTAAGAGAAAATTCTCTCCTTTTCCAACTCATTGCTACTTTATGAGAGATTACTTAAAATGTTTCCAATAAGTTCTTCAGTAAACAGAAATTTGGTAGTCACATAACGCAAGCTGATTTTAATGTCTTTTTCTAAGTTTTAGAGAGAAATTAAGCATTGTGCTTACATGCATACGCATGTTATATTTTACAAGAATCCTCCATATTTTTACACTTCATAGGAATATTGTTGATATAAGAAAAGGTTCAGTGATCATATAGGAACAGGAGTTTCATATGATACATAGGGATTACATGATTAAAATTTTTATGCCAAAGAGATAATATATTTTCAGTATTTCGCAAGTAACTTTAGAATGAAATAAATTCTTCTACTTCTACCACCATCATGAACTTGCAAGTATGGTCAAGTATATCTTTCCATGAGAAATAGCTTTTTGAACACTAAATGAAGTATCAGTTATACACTGCTTCTCTGAAAGCATCAGGGGAGGCACAAGGGACCCTCAGGCAGCACACATCCTGGGAAAGAATATCAGCATTATTGTTTTGCTTTAAAATTGTCACCAAATATTGGCCATTCTATGCTTTCTTAATGACTTGGTAAATGTTGTATCAATTCTGGCAAGGAGCAATTCACTCTGCTAGAAACACAGTCTATTATTTGAATTTTCACATAAAATTCCATCTTTGATACATACCAATTTATTATTCGTCAAAATTAGTCTTCATATGTATATTTGGCGTTAACAGATGATGTGGAAATTTGTACAAGGGAATATAATTATGAGAAGTTAATGGGGGAATGACTTTATTTAATGTTTTAAACTACATATGTAAACATAATGTAGCAGAAAAAATTCCAAATATTCTTAGTTCATTAGATATTGAAGCAATTTTCGAATAAGTGTTAATGTGATAACTAGGAGTAACGATGAGGACTGCATGAGCTGATTGAATAAAATGCTTTGTAAATACCTCTCAGCTCATACCACTGCTCTACTTCAAACAAAGTAATGGGAGGAGAGTTATCTAAGAATTTGAATCTTCATCAAATGCAGGATAAAACGTTTGCTTTTTCCATCCATGTTCTTGCATTTGCCAATTCTTTGCTTCGATTAATCTCACTAATGAGAAATAATTTCTTTCCATCTGCGTTTCTCGTTAATTTATTTCCCTTGAATCTGTAATCGTGAGTGTGTATTTTTCCTTTTAAAGTCTCTTCGTTTTAGCCAGAGTTCTCTGTAAAATTCGTCACTTCTCCTTCGAAAGAGAAACAAATTTATTTTCAACAGCAGTACATTGGAGCTAATGTTTCGATAAGGGTCCGCTCAGCGACGCCACTGCTGTCCATTCGCGTGGTTTCAACGCTTGCGCAGACTCCGCAGAACTCAGACTTTTCCCGCTCCGTTCATGCCTGATTCCTCAACTCGCGGAGGATTGGTATATCGCCCACTCCATTGCTGACGGCAAGTAGGAACGCAACACCCGTTTCTTCAGTCCAAACCCTGAGTCGCTGCCTGTCATACCCATCCTCAAATAGTATCTCTCAATCCTCCCGCAACCCTTTCCATTTCAGAAAAGGAGGAGCCGCATTTTGCCGTACCAATATTAAAATCAGGTGAGGAGCGAAGCATATATTGGTCTATTTCTTTGTTTGATGTTTGTTTCTGAATAATATTTTCCATTTGAATTTCCTTTACTCCGCTTGATGCAAATTTGCCAGAGAAAATAGAAATTGTTTATCATCTTCATTATCATTGTCATTTCATTATTATTGTTAACATATCGTACTCGGGACACACCCCAGTTTGAATATCCTAAAATATATTATCTCCTCTCTAGATAACAATTCAATTCCGAAGAAACCGGCTATCTCATGATGTCGACGACTGGAAGCTGTATTCGAATGAAGGTTAAGGGTATGGAAAACGATGTCTCGAAAACGGCGGATTCGTTGGCTTGTGTTGGGACTACGAACGGCGAATTCAATCACAAAAGTAACGGAGTTGATGCCCTCACCAACGACATTCACATCAACCCTTTGAATCTACCCTCCAGCAGCTCCAAGAAGCAGTGGAAGGTAAGTCCCTTCCGAAGTGACGGACTAAATCCTTAAACGTTTATTTATTCGTTATAGAAGCATCAACGTACAGCACGACGCCGATAAACAATGGTGAATAAATAAGACAACAGCGAAACAATTGCGTAAAGTATAAAAAATGAACGAAAATTACAGCATGAATTGCATGGACTACGCAGACGGTTCATATAATATAAATTACATGTACGAATCACTCGCAACCTATGAATCAAAGTTTTGATTGGAATCCAAAGAGATGAAAATTGAAGGTATTCTGAAAAGAGTGCTCGTTTAATTACTTGAAGTATTCAAAGTGAAGGTATAGATGAGTTATTCTTGAAGGATCCCGAAAATTGGAAAGAGAAAGTAGGTATCAAATTTGTTGTTGATAGTATGATATAAGAAAGCAATGGTGAAATAAGCTTGAGATATAGGATGAGTATTTTTAATAGGGATGTTTTAGAAGATGAGTGTATGAGACGGGACTCGAAACATGGCTATTTAAAAAATAATTTAAGACAAAATTAAGAGAGTTTAGATTCGGATGGCATAGTGCGAGCAATGACTAAGGAGTACACAGCTTGAGAAATAGGTTTATCTAACTATTAGAAGACGGCCTTTCAGATGTACGTCGTAATTGTAATTCACCTTGACATTCCGTGAACGCTATTTGTCTATGCTGTGAATTTTCAATTGATTATTTTTGGAATTTCTGCTTCTGACTCCAAATTATGCTGTAACCTATATTTTTTTATCTTCAAAATGATTATTTTTTGAAAACGTATTTCTTTTTGCATTAGAGAAATTCAAGCGCACATCTATTGACTTATGCGTTCAGATGTCTTAACCCGCCTTTTCTGTATTTTTTTTCTATCAGTAGGTTTATAGACGCTAAAACAAGTCGTTTTAAGGATTCCGCGACCAATACGCGATAATAATAGGCTTAGAAATGGGCCCCGTCTTGATTTTGGTCAGCGGCGGCGTAGGGGAAAAATGAAGCCGGCGGCGGCGGCGCGTAAAATTTCGTTTCTTATACGGCAGAAAAATATGAATAACTCGAATATCTCAGGGTATTTTATTACAATTTTATCATAACTATGAAGAAAATGTAGAGCTATCTTGAATACTACGCAGCACAGTGGGCTAGAATTGAAAAGACCTGACCAAAAAATCGATTTTTGAGTATGGACTTCAGTACTGGCCATTCTTGAATAAATCCTGCCTTCACTACTAAATTATTTGCGCCGATGTCAACGCATTAGAATTCAAGAGAGGGTCTTCTTAAAATTCTTCAGCTTCAAGCCATTATTGAACCCAAGTGAGCACAATCACCGGGTAAAAATCAATGCAGTGTTATAAATCATTCTTAAACTTAACTATGATTTGCTTAAGTGATCACAGTTGAATATTTGATTTATTAATTCATCGGAATGGTGAACCTTTGTTTACAGCCAATTTTCACATAATGCGAGGAAGATAGTAGTGACCTACCACGATGTACACGGGCTAATTTATGACACTATATAAGTCCGCACTAAAAAAAAATTTTCTTATTTTGACCAACTTATTTTCTATTTTAGATCTCTGTGCGCCATGAAGGGGTTAATTCGGCAAATAAAAATTTAGCAATACGTTGCTTTCCTTATTTTCACAAAAACATGCTAATTTTAATTACGCTAATTACTTTAAGAACGTTTAAAGAGTAGTATCACAAATTGGGTACATACAGCCAGTAGCATGTCGATCAATGGAAGAACCATTGTTGCGAATTAGTTATAACATCACATCTGCGCCACATTTTTCAAGTATGGAATCCAGGCATTGACGTTCAATCAAATTTCCAGAAAATGCTAAAATATATAAAAGATGAGCGCAAATCAAAATAAAAATTGTTGGTTTATACAAGCTAAAAGAATAATAAGCAAATGAACCAATAAGAGGAGTATAACTCCTCTTATTCGTTCATTGGCGTCTGTACCCCAGTGGGGCGGCCTATATGAGTGATGGTGTTACGTGAAAGACACTGTTGAGGAAGGCAAGAGGAGACCACCTCGACTATCTATCCCATGAATATGATATGTCACAATAATAATATTGTCACTGGCAAATGCGGGACTCAGCACTCTAGGGAGAATGTCGTGCCCTGCAGAGATGGTGGTAAGGCCACCCCGGTCGTCATTCTACTAAATCCTTACCCAATGAACGAAGAGAAGAAGACGGTCAAGGGAACAAGGGTAGGGACCTGGAACGTCAGAACCATGCTTAGAAAAGGAAATTTAGAAAACTTAAATGAAGAGATTCAACATAAACATTCTGGGGCTATGCGAAGAAAGGATGGGGGAGATTTTTGAGCGATAATGTGAGTCATATTCAGTGGGGGAAATACGTAATAGTCAGAGAGGGCTTGCTATAATGTTGGACAAGGGAGCGGGAAATGCCGCGATAGCCACCGAACTAATAAGCGACCGAAGTTATCCAGGTGCTGATGTAGATTCGGATCATAACTTAGTAATGAAAAAACTGAGCTTAAATTTAAAAAGATCTATCGGGCAAAAACGTCACCCAAATGGAACTAAGAAGCCCTCTGGGGTAGGAAAGCTAGAGAGTATCAAGAGTCAGTTAACAGGGCTCTAGATCAAGGAATGGGTAATGGGTGGTTTTGCACGTTAGGGCGTGCACCCAGGAAAATTCCCAAGGATTTGCACCAAGGAGAAAATTCCCGAATAGCTTGAGAGAATGTTCCGCCGAGATAGCTCAACGGACAGAGCACCCGACTGGCAATCGGGAGACCCGGGTTCGATTCCCGGTCCCGTCGGACTTTTCTTCCTAAGGGCTCTAGATGGTAAAGAAAGGGAACGAGGGAAAAGATCAAAACCAGCATCAAGGATAGTGCCCAAAGAGCCATTGGGAGGTTCAATCAAAACAAAATTAGGAAACCATGGGTGACGGTTCAAATGATAAATAAAATGGAGGGAATAAGGCAATGGAAAAGGGTCAACACAGAACACGGGCGTAGAATGTACAGGACACTGAACAACGAACTGAGGAAGTAAACAAACAGAGCTAGAGAATTGTGGTGGAAGGGACAGTGTAATGAAATAGAGAAGATGGCTAAAAGTGGGAGGGTCGACCTATTATATAGGAAAGTGAAATAATTAACGGGAAATAAAATTAGTAATAAAATGGCCATTATTAGGCATAACAGGGGAAACGTCTTAAGGGAGCCAGCAAGCATAAGGGGACGATGGAAAGATTATGTGGAAGAATTGTATGCTAAAGATATGATGCCTACCCACATTAAGATAGAAAGTATACAAGAAGTAGAGGAAGATGATGTTGGACCGAATATATTGGATAGTGAACTTGATAGGGCACTGTGAGATATGAAAGGGAACAAAGCAACGGGTGTGGACGAGTTTCCAGCAGAATTTCTAAGGAACCTGTGGGTAAGGGTAAGAAAAACTTCTACGATTTATGTAGGAAAATTTACGACGAAGGAAAATGGCCAGAGAATTTTACTAATTCCATACTGATTCCTTATAGAAAAAGAATAATGCCTTAGAATGCCGGGCCTGCCGAACAATTTGCTTAATATCTCATGTGGCAAAAGTTATTCTTAGGGTATTGAAAAGAAGAATCGAAGGAAAAAATAAGGAAAACATTGGAAATAACCAGCTCGGTTTTGGGAGAGGGAAAGGAACGAGGGATGGATGGAATTGGGGTAATGAGGGTACTCGTAGAACGAAGCTTAGAATTTAAAAGGGACGTTTTTGTACGTTTCGTTGATTTTGAAAAAGCCTTTGGTATAGTAGAGTCCAATGACCAAAACTAAAATGATGGTGATTCTAACGAAAATTATGTTGGATTAGAAAGATTGCCGTTATGTGCAAAATTCGTATTTAAATCAGACTGCACGAGTAAGAGTTGCTAATGTGGAATCAGAATGGGCAGAGTTAGGGAGGGGAGTAAGACAAGGCTGTCCTTTATCATAATCTCTTTTTAACATATATGCAGAAGTACTTAATGGTCAAAGAAGCTTGAAATGAAATAGAAAAAGGAGTAAAAGTTGGTGGGGAAGTAGTGAAGTCAGTAAGATATGAGGATGACAAGGCTATTGTATGCGGTTCTGAAAGGGGTTTGCAAATCCTAGTAATCCTACTAAACGATAAGGAAAGGAGTTTGGGATGAAAATCAATGTAAGAAAGACTAAGATTATGAGGTTTACAAAGGGAAAGAAAACTAAGTTAACGATGAGGGTGGATGGGATAAAACTAGAGCAAGTAGATCAATTTCCATACTTGGGCAGCCTTCTTTCTAAGGATGGAAGATGCTCAACAGAGATTAGAAAATGGATAGCATTAGCGAAAGAAGCATTCATGAAGCGAAGATAACTGATGACGAAGAGCCTTGAGAAAGGAATCAGGAAGAGTTCAGTAAAATCCTTGGTGTGGAGTGTAATGTTGTACGGGTGTGAAACGTATTAATATTAGATCAGTGCCATTCTGACGTGTTCCAAAGTTTCAATTCAATATCTTATAAAGAAAGTCCTTTAATAAAAATACGCTATCCCCCTTTGAAATACACGGTAGAATAGAAATGACGCTCTGGCATCGAACCAAGAACCGTCAGAGTAAGGGCGAACAGCGTATATGAAACATATGAATTGCCTCTATGGACATTCCATATTATATCGTTCCCAGTTTTCGGATAAGCATTGTAATTGTCATAATTGCCCACCATGCATTTTATACCGGAGAATTTTGCACCCACTTGGCATCGAATTCACGGTCCTTTGGTAAAATTTCTTCAGTTGGTACAATAGATAATCATCTCATCTGCAAACACCGTGATTTGGATTTTTCTATCGCACCTAGAACGGCCTCAAAACAGATTGCAAAAAATGGCGCAAAAGACCGCCTAGCGTGGAACACAGGACCCGTTCGTGACAGACAATGACATACGAATGGTAGATAAGTGCCATTCTCACTAGTTCCAAAGTTTCAATTCAATATCTTATCGGGAAGGTCCTATAATAAGATTCCATTGTCCCCGTTTGAAATGCATGGTGAAATCGGAATGACCGTCTTGCATCGAACCAAGGACCACTCGAGAAACGGCTCACCTCTTGAAAAAAGAAATTCAAAGGCCTCTGTCAAAATTCCTGGTTTTATCTTTCCAGCTTATCGGTAAGGCGTTAATATAAATTTTACATTACAAATTGGCCGACCCTTATTTTGGAACAAATTTTTACATAAAGCGAGGAAAATAGTAGATTGAGACACTGTGTGACACGGGATTATTTACACCACGATAAACTACAAACCTTCCTTAATGGGAATCTGAAATAAAATCTTGCCCCAATTTGCCCCAATAATATATAAGTCGACTTTTCGACAACGCTGCAAGGGCCAAATCCGCGCGGCGGAGCACCGTCCTCCGTTACGCTCTCGTGTTTTGAGAGGAACACAAGTAAATATAATGTAAAGTATACAATTATTCAACAGACCTCATTGACAGTAAGTCTTATGAAGGACAAAGGACATATTTATAATATGGCATCATATTTTACCCGATGATTTTCCTAGTTTGGGTTCACAATCGACTCGAAGTATAAGAATTTCGCGAAAAATCGGAAACGGGAAATTTTCGCAAAAATTGGTCAACTTTGACCTCCTGTACAAATTTAATGCAAAGGATCCAGCGTAAAGTACTTCCATGGTTGTATGCAGGATTTATTTATAATCAATCATGCGAAGTTTCGAGGTCCGCACTCAAGAAAAGCGTTTTCGTATTTTTGGCCAGCTTTTTTCGAATCTAGCCCACTGCGCGGCGGCGTAGTTTTTTCTTCGGCGGTGCCGACGGCGCCCACCTCAGTTGCTTTGGTATAATTCCACGAAAGGCATTAATCTATATGAATATTAAGTGAAAATTTATTTCTCTTTTTTGTAATTAACAGAAAATAGAAAGTGGGCTCCATGGATCAATTGATAACAGTTGCTGATGATATTCGTTTAACTTTAACTTTAACTGGTATTTTTCTCAGTATTTTAATTTCCTGGTTAGCTAGGGGAGCAACGGGTTCGACATCGGCAAAAGCGGTCTAGGGTTCGATTTTGGGTGAGATCCCACGTGTCAAATGACCTTGTACTGCTAAGAGTGCTACTTAATAAAAATCTGGACCCTAACATCTACATATATGAGTATCCTGCTAGCCGCCTTTTGAAGTATGGCAAGGAGTTCATGCACTATGCCTCTACTTTCCTAGTCGATTACTTTCGCGTATTGTTCTCGGATGAAATGAATTCTTTAATCGACTGATTTTAACAACTAGTTCTCTGAACATCCTCATCAAGACGGTCTATATAACAAGGAGTACTCTCTCCCTTAATTAAGTAAATTAAGTCTTTGCTTAAATCTTCTTTTTTCAAAAGATTCCCATCATGTCCGTTGACACCTCCGAATAACGCTCACCAATTTATCACAGGATTTTTTTTCAAAACTTATTAAGTATGAAGAGGAAAAGAACGTGCAGAATCATTTTCTATCATATGCATAAAGTAAAGACAAAGTACCTTACGGCTTGATTTATTCGTGTTGCATGCCGTCAAAGTTGTTATTATGCCTTAACGATATTCACCATTACATTACTACTATTTATGATTCCTGATTGCGGATAGTGTTTATGATTATTATTGACCTCGAAACTAAAATTATAGTTATTTATATCTAACTTAACATTTATATAGAATGAAGTCATCGATATTAAACTTAACGTCTTGAAACAGAAGCGAACCCATTAGTTAATAGTAAAAATATCTTCCAAAGAATATCTATTTTTTAGGAATTTTACAATGAAGACGATGACTAATGGATAAATTCTCTAATTGAAAATTTGAATTTTCATATGAAAAGTCCCTTAGGAAAGATACGCTAAGCAATGAAAGAAATCATTAAACAAGTAGGTAACAGCAAAGAAGCCTAAAATCGTAATCAACCTAGCGATGGTGTCACCTGGTGCGATTACCTCACTTTTATAAAGATAGTGCATACAAAATAATTAATGCATTTTAAAGTTCATTTCAATTATTTACGTAAATATACAAAAGGAAATGAATTTAAATTAATAACACGTTATATTAGATCTTTCCTTTTCTAATTTTTACAGATGCAAATTTATTAAATATTTCATCAAAATCACTGGCCTTCGCAGATTCACTTCGCTAACATGCCTCTGCTTAGAATGGTACATTGTATTTTATAAAATACTGATACTTATTTCCTTTATAAATTTGGTGAAAAATAACATTTTGATACACTCTTAAGGCATCACCACTGTGATGGTGTCACCCGGGGCGGGTCCCTAGAGACGCCATCAAGCAGTTTTAGTTTTGAGGAACATTGTATAATTTTAATTTTTATGTTACCTCAGAAATAGTAAGCAGAAATTTATTTTGTAACAGAATATTTCGTTAGTATGCGATACGATGCGATAGTAAGAGGATACCTTACCAAATTTTTATTGCAAAATGTTGAAAAACTATTTCCTGCATAGAATAAGTGTTCCGACGAGGGACGTATTTGCCGTCACTCCGGACGATACAGATATGTTGGATTAATAAATTTAATATTGTGTCTTTTTCATTACCCACTGTGTTTTTGCGTGTTAATGAGACATTAACCGAATATGAACATATATATACATTGTGCACCCTCTCCCGATATACTAGCAGGATATATACGTGGATGTACTCAACGAAAATCACAGTTATTTTTGTATTTAATGTATGGAAATTAAGTTTTAAATACTGTTATTTGTATATAATGAGCATTATGTCTCATTAAATAAGAATTTTAAAAAAATTGAATATTTATAGCAAAAGATAATGAACAGAATTTTTATCACAATTCAAAGAAATGTTTTGACTGATTCCATGCTGCTTCCAATATTTTATATTATTCTTAAGAAACGTATAAAATTCCTTATATTGTAAACTAATATTGTAAAATACTTGCAATTCTGCTTTAAGCAGCTTAATCATTTCTTTCCTTACTTAAGAATCTGTCCCGTGATCTTTCTACACTAAATGATCTTTCTCAGGCGGCGTTTGAAACTGATATCGACAGGATAAACGAAACCGGTTTTATGAGTTCTTCACCTGAATTATTTTCTTTTACCTCTTTGTAAAATTCTGCATTGTCCACAGAGTACGCGGATATATTTTTAAGTCAAGGACATTAATGTGAATAATAGATTATAATTTATTTGATATTGATTCACTATCTTCTTTCGCCTCTTCGTAAAAATACGGAAGTGCTGTTCTTATGACACTCTCTCTGCAAAAACATTGCACAATCAAGGAAAACAGCTTTAAATTTCCTTTATTGGAAGCGTCTAAAGCGAAAGAAAAATATTTATCTTTTATGAGCTATAAACCTGGATTTCCTGACCTGCTGGAGCGAATACATTTTCAACGATACATTATACAATATGTTTTCAACTTTTGCTCCCCATAGGATTGCTTCGCAATAAATGAATCGCAGAAAATAATTTGAGACAATTTATTCTCAAAATCTGGGCTATTATAACTGTAAAGGTGCATTACACCATGAAACGTAGCTGTAACCTCCGCAGCTGTGATCAATTATTCTTTTCTAGTGTCTTTTTTCTTTAATAAAGATGTAATTGTACAATTTTTCTGAACCTCATCTTGTAAATTATTATGTTTTTCCGACGAAGTATGATTTTTTTAAAGCACTTATTCCGTCAAACTTTATAGAAAAGGTTTGGCCACAAATTGTACATTCTGCATACGAATTGTTCATCTTTCGTACCAAATAGAATGACTTTAACCACTCGTCTTTGAATGAACAATAGCATTCTTTTCTTTTTGGTGACGAGGAATCTTTTGTTGCACTATCCGACATGGTGAATTGAATTCGCTGTTTAAAATTTAATCAACTGAAAATTAATGTCAAAATTTCACTCGAAATATATCTAGTATTTTGCAATGAATCGAGAGTCATTAAACATAGCTTTTACAGTTCATTTTTATTTCACTCATCAGATCAATTAAATACTTTCGCATAAATATTACAAATGGATAAAATAATTTACCTTTGCTTTTACTTAGCAGGTATCGCCAAGAAAACGGTGTAGAAGTTTCCCTTCGTTTACGTTATGATACAAAGTATGCTTTGTTCCTTTAGAATTAATTAGTGGATTGGAAAATTAAATATTGGATGCGACTAAGACAGAAGAAAATGCGAATAATTGAAATTAATACTTAGTTCCTGAATCTATATAATCTAGTAGAAGCTCAGGATAAAGGAGAACAGGTCGATGCCATAGTGATAGATTTAGCCAAAGCGTTCGACGTTGTAGATCATGACCTTCTCATGGAAAAAAATAACGTTACGGGGCTAGACAGTAGATTATTAAAATGGATAGAATCATTTATTAAAGGCAGATATCAAAAAGTAAAATATACTTCCACGTAAAGTTATCTATTTTAATTGACCGAAAATGTAAGGAGTACTTTTGACTTAAATTGCCAGCGAGCACTTTGAGACTAAGAGACTAAACAATTTCCCTTCGGTATCTGAAGCTATTGCTCCCGGATTTAAACTAAAGAGTGTTTACTACTGAGTAGATCAATGCCGGGCCGGTTCCAAAACGAACGAACGAAACGAACATTTATTATATTCTGCATAGCTCAATTTAGCTTTCTGTCAAACGTGTTACGGAACAATTAATTAAAGTTTTGAATGTATTGATAAAACTAGGTTGGGTATTAAAGCTTTGGAGTGGAAAAGTATTACAGGAAATGTTTGATTGGACAAACATAGTGACAGTTGTTTAGAAATAATTTTTGGAAGACTTTTTCTTCACTTTTTGAATGGTGAATACATGACTTTAAAAGCACCTTATGATGGTAAAGGAATTATCAATTGTGACACCTGCATGGCGAAGGAGATTCTTCTTCTATAAGAAAGTTTAAATGATATGAAATAATAAAAAATATTAATGAGAGGAAACCATTAGGGTAGGTCACATCATTAAGGGATAGCAGCAGACGAAAACTAATAAAATCAAGGTGAAACTCAACGAAATGTATGACACAAACTTCCTGCGTTTTCAACAGGAAATTTAGTGAGACTGGCTCTCTGCGTTTGGTTTGGCGTCACAGAATATGGGCCCAGATCATACAAGGCTACGCACCTACAGCAGCAAGCAGCGAAGAAGAAATTGAAATATTTTACCTGACTCTGGGCACTGAACATGATAAGGAAGCCCACTATTATAAAATAATCATGGGCGATTTTAACGCTCGTGTAGGTCAACAGGAAGCCGATGACACCGTCGCAGGATAATACGGACTGGGCCAGAGAAACGAACGTGGTCACCGCCTGGTAGAGTTTGCTTAATGCACCAATATGTTCATAACAAATACATATTTCAACATGAACCCAAACCCTATCTTTGTTTTCGTGAAGTTTATCCTGAGTCCTATCTTCTGTCCTGCGGTATTCAATTCTTGAATTCTTGAAGCTAGATCTTTTCCGTTGGTTGCGAAGAGTACTATATCATCTGCGAAACGCAGTGGTTACTTGGAATTTTACTTTATAATAAGGTTCGGCTTCAGGAGGTCCTAATTCTCCCATATACGGCGGGAAAACGTAATTTATTTATGAGCCTATTCGCGAGAACCCGTTATTTGAACAGCTGTGTTAATTTATTTACAAAAGCAGTTTACCATTTCCCTTTGTGTCCTTGGTTCGACGCCAGGGTACCACTTGCATTCCACCATACAATTAAAAGGGAAATTCGGCATTACATATTAGGACTTTCCCGATATCACATCGACTCGCAATTCAGCATACAGTAATAGGGTCCTTTACCAAAACTTAGAAGGCGGCAATTTCTACGGCAATTGACCTCAGTTCGATTCTAGACCTGTTACATTTTCCCATTTTGATATACGTTTTAGGTTAACTTGGGACTGTTTTCGCAATTAGTTCCGAGCGTAATCGGATGTTTTTGTAAATATTCACAAATTAGCTTACACTGTGCAAGCAACATTTACTCGTATTAATGGGTGAAATGGAAATGAAGGTTTAGTTTCAATTGAGCCCAACATTAAGACGCCATTAATTTATTTAATCATGCTGCCTTCACTACCAACAGATTTACTGATTCCTATCAACCCATTCGATTGCCCACATCTGACTTCCTTCCTTCGTTTCCCCACAACTGAAAATGATCAGTTACTTGTTGCATCTTAAATGTACTTGACCTACATGCACCTATCAGATTAATTAGAGTCACCAAGCCTTTTGCACCTTGGCTAACTCCAGACGTTAAGGAAATGATGAAAAAATACGATTCAAAATTCCGTCTATTCAAACATTGTAGAAGTGCAATTATCTTTAACGAATATAAACGTTTGAGAAACCAAACAAAACAACTCATAAGGAACGCAAAAATTCGATTCGCACACTCAATTTCTGAATGCAAATCCTCCGCAGCCGTGTGGAAAGAACTGCGTGGCCTTGGTATAGGAAAATTTAAAGAATCACCGTCTCTTGATTCGATGAGTCTTAATTCTCTCAACAAGAAATTTTCCGTTGCTCCAACGCAAATCAATCCTGAACACAAAAACCGTTTATTAAAAGAGTTTGCTTTGAAAAATATCGCCGCATCTCGGCACACTACTTTGCCTTCAAGCCTGTCTCTCAAAGCGATGTGTTTAAGGCATTAAGAAGCATTAAATCCAAAGCATTAGGAGCTGATGGCATTCCTATTATTATAATTAACAAGTTGGTGCACTTCATATTACCAATAATAACTAATATTTTCAACAGTTCTCTCCATCAACGAATATTTCCCTCGCAATGGAAGCTGGCATTAATCCGTCCGATCCCAAAAAATTCGAAATAATACAGTGAAAAGGAGTATCGTCCTATTAGTTTTCTTCCTGTTTTTTTCTAAATCTCTTGAGAAGCTGGTTCATGAACAAATTGCCGAATACATCGACCAAAATTCCCTTCTCACCCCTTTTCAATCCGGTTTTCTAAAATATCATTCAACTTCTACCGCACTAGTTAAGATAACAGATGATATCCGCAAGTCCATGGATAACAAGAAAATTACCACATTAGTACTTCTTGATTTCACTAAGGCATTCGATTCAATTGATGTGGATATCATGGCTAAGAAACTTAGGATGTTTGGTCTCACCAAAATCACAGTTTCTTGGTTCTCCTCCTACCTAACGAACCGCCAGCAGAAAGAAGTTTCTAATGAATCAGCGTCTGAATGGATTAACGTAAATCGCGGACTCCCTCAGGGGTCAATCTTGGGTCCATTGCTTTTCTCTATTTATATCAATGATTGTATTGAAGTAATGAAACATTGTAAGTACCATCTGTACGCTGACGATCTTCAGATTTACCTAGAATCAAGTCCCTCAGAATTGCACAATTCGATACTTAAAGTTAACCATGATCTGCAACTTATCGAAAACTGGAGTAACGATAACTTTATCAACCTCAATCCCGATAAATCACAGGCTATCATGATCGGCTATTCTAAACTACTTAACTCCGTAAATATGGTTAACCTGCCATCCTCGAACTAAGTGGTACTCCAATTCCGTTTGTCAAATCAGTTAAGAATCTCGGTCTCCACATGAATGAAACTCTTACATGGTCTAATCATGTCCTACAAATATGTAAAAAAGTAAATTATACGCTTCACTCTCTCAGACGAGCAGGGAATTTCCTTTCTCCTCCCGTTATATTACATCTAATAAACTCCTTGGTAATGCCATATTTCGACTACTGTGATATAGTCTATCAGGATCTATCAGGGGAACTCGCCATCAAACTACAACGCATGCAAAACAGCGCGATGAGATTTATTTTCAACTTGAAAAAATTTGATCATATATTCGAACTACTACTAGTTTACACTAAACTATCCTTATTGAGACTAGAATCGCGTCGTAAGCACCATATCCTATCATGCGTCTATAGTTCGTTAACCACAAGGTCTCCTCATTATATTTATTCCTTATTCCTGCCTTTAGATGCCATCCATGACCGCAACACAAGAGGTTGTAAGAAATTCCTGATTCCCCAACATAGGACCGAAATATATCACAAATCATTTACAGTCACAGCCAGTAATCTTTGGAATTCACTTCCTTCGAGTATGGGAAACTTGCCTTCCATACATAGCTTCAAGCGTAAATGCCACAACCATCTCCTAATCCAGCAAGCGAGAAATAAAACATGTTGAACGCCCATAACCATTTAAATTCACGATGAATGCTCCTTGGTCTACGTACATCCACAAAGCTCATTTAATCATTCAAGTCAGTAAAATTACGTTTCTGCCGGCTAGCCCTATATAACGGTTTTTTCCCCCATTTGATGTTGAATATGTATATATATAAGTACGAAGTAGCTTTTTTCATGCTGTTGTTCTTTTTTTATGTATTGTTGTAATGTATTATCTGTCGAGCCTCACTCTGATAGGTGATGATATTTGTATTGTTTCATGAATGTTTCATCTCAATTATTCTCACTTTTTATTATTTTTCAAGGTGTCGGGTATCTTATTATGAGTATATGGTTTTCATTTTTTTTCTCTTCGAAAGAAAATTGACGAAGTTGTTAAATGATAGTGAATTTTTTTATTTTTGTTTTATTTATTTTTTCTTTTTTCTGTATTCATACTAGTTTTTTGCCATTTTCATTCTGTATTCATACCAGTTTTTTTGCTATTTCCATTTATGACATTCTTTATTTTCAGTGTTTTTTATCTCTTATCTCACGTTATCCGTTTTACTAACTGTTATTCTTTTATGGACTATTTCTATATTGAAGTGTAAATATGTTCCTTGCTTTTTGATTCCAGCCTTTTCTATAAATTTCAGTTTCTTATCTATCTGTAGGTTTCGCAAGTTTTTCACACCCTCTTCTGGGATGTTCTCCTGCTGTGGGCTATTTTTCCTATCCAAGGTTTTTAAGCCCACAATATAAATTTCTTCCGTGCGCTTTTTTTCTGCTATCTCTTTCTTACAAATTGACGAAGGGTTAGATGTAAGAAGAGACTTTTTAGTCTCAATCTCGCCCGAATAAAGACGTTTTATTATTATTATTATTATTATTATTATTATTAAGATGACGTGAAAACGTATAAAATCGGCCATTTATTGTTTTTGGATTGAAGACAACGTTGTATTTTCCATCTTGTGCTTTAATTTGGTAAAAATTGATCTTAAAGTAACATTTATCAAAGTATATCAACGAAACAAAGTGAAATGTTTAAAGCAAAGAACCGTTAACAGGAAACACTGCTTTTTAAACAGAACCATCGAGGAATGGAACTGTCTACCCGCAGAAGTCTTTGAACCTTTCCCAAAAAATGTGAAATGTTTTATTAGGGGTATCTGTAAAATAAATAACATGACGAGTGAGCCAGCCGATGACGAAATGTGGGACAAGTAGGGGATCGCCTGATAGGGTGATGTACGGTGGGGACTTCGTGGGCCCCGTGGCCGCTTCGGTAGCCGTGAAGGCCTATCAGGAACCCTGAAAAATCTCCCAGAACAAGATTTACTAACATGGTAGATATGACTTTGTATTCTATGTTTTATTAAGGGGAACGGTTATTTGAGTATAGTGTCATGGATTGTAAATGGATTTTGTAAATGTGTAATGTACTTATATGATTAATATATATATTAATGATATAAGTTACCACCGGACAATTGTCCATCTGTAACTATATTGTAATTAAAAATTAAATTAAACATGATAGGAAACTCTTCATCAAAAGAATTGTCGGTAGGAGCGAAGAAAAAGTCCGCGAGCTAAGTTACTTTGCGTTAGTTTGGCTTCACCTCGAGAACGCATGAGCTGAAAAGGAGAATTAACGAGCGTAAACGAGCTAGAGTGAAAACACTGACGCCTCAACGAAGCTTTTGATTTTCAAGTACGTAAGCGCGGCAGGCATTCACGAACTCAGCTTTAGAAAAGGTTCAACGAAAGTCAAAACATTTTGTAAAATATTCAGATGCTTCAGGAGGCAGGATGGGAATCTTCAGAAGAAAGAAGGCTCAATCAGAGATTTCATTTTCTTGATAAATTCAGACACAGTACGTTCATATAAGATGTAACCGACATTATGAGCTCTCCCTGTTATATAGGCCGTTCTTATGAGGAAGATCCGAGAAATATACGCTAAAACCAATCGATTCATTTTTCGATAGATTTTTCCTTGAAAGATAATCGAAAGAAAGTAAAGGATTAGGCATGTAAAGTCATGGTGAATGCATCCCCTGCAAAAAGTGGTTCAAAGGACACGCAAATATAGAAGAATCATTTTGTGGGAAATTCCTCTCCGGGAAATAAAAAGTTATCACCTACAAAGTGTTCCAGATTTATTCGAGTAGGATAAATAAATAAACTTCGTCTTTATCTGGGCGAAATTAAGACTGTAAAATATGTATTGAAGGAATGAAGAATAATAGAGAAGGTATTGGTCAACGTATGTGATAGAGGCAGTTGGCGAAGGGTTGTTATTCTCCCTCACTTGAGGTGCATCCAATGAGGATGTGGAACATTTCGAGTGGTGACATCTGCCGCCGTCACTTTCCCTGCCACCTTCAATTGTTTGCTTCGATCGTGCTTCTCACTTTCCCTCCATTTCTGTCTTTTCTCCTTTCATAATCTGACACGGATAGCTGAAAGATTTTTTCCACGTTTTTGCTTGTCTCTTACAATGACACAATTTTGTTAAATTTTGATTTACATTTACATACATTTACCAACCCGCCAAAGACGTGTGGCAGGAGGTGCAAAGACATCGATATTCCTATCGAACTCTAGCTGCTATTATATTCCCTAATGCTCCGCAGAATAAGCCAGAAGTTGTTATCTGTTCTCGCGATTATTTCCTAATAACACCTTTCCGTTTTCACTCGGAGATCGCGAACGTTATTAACGGAGTAACCAAATCAACAGTCTCTTCGACGAGATCCATACTGATACATATATCGAATATCCTAATCAAGGGAAACCCATTTCAGGGACTCTATCGCAGCCGGAACACTGCTGTCGAACTCTCCTTTGACAAACTTAACTGCTCTACGTTCAACCAAATCGGCGATTAATCCCATATATATATCGCGAGGATTCAAATATCGCACAATGTAAAATAGGTCGAATCAGGGAGAAATACGCTGTTTCTTTTACTCTCGATGAGCATCCCATCATCTTTGCATCCGATTCGCCATGACACTAAAAGCTACAAAGAACGACAAGAATCCGTTGTAGTGGTAAATTAATTTCGTCAATGCCTCTCCGAATTTATGCTGGTTGTTTACTAAAATAACTGTGTTATTTACTTCGTTTAAAATTTCTGAACAGATAATTTTTTTCAAAATCTTGCATTGGTAATCATCCTCCTGGAGGTAATTGATTTTTTAAATCATATTGATACTTTACACTGATCCACCTCCCTCACCTACATAAATACCTTGAGTTTGTTGGAAAATGAGAGAGAAAACATTTACAGACTCAAATAAACTTCGAATCAAATGGTGAACGATACGACGTGATGGAGAACGTGAAATCAAATACAATAAAACCCAGTTAAGAAGGGTTTCTTTCGATATTTATTTAATACATACACAACTTTTTCAAATTTACACCAGGAAAACGTAAAAGGAATCTTCTTTAGTTAGCTTTGCTCATGTTACAGATATTTAAATAGGTATTTAGATAGATATTTAGAAGGTCCGCAAACTATTGCTGCATAATACTGGTTGATAATTCTCATCATATTTTTTAAATAGTCTGTTTTTTGTATAAAGAGAGTGTCTTCTCTTGTTAATTTATTTGTGTAATTTTTCTTCTAAAATGAAGCAATTTTTATCCGACTGACGATTAGGGAAGAACAATATTTGGTCAACATACTTAGGAGGAGTGACTGATAATCCATTTGTTTAGTGAGAAAGCGTCCGAGAGAAAACCATTTATTAAGAGGGAGTGTTTTAAACGGATTTCTCTATATTTCAAAATAATTGGAGCAAACTTTGGGAATGACTCATCGATAATTTAAAATACTCTCTCCTTCCTCAGGTAGCAATCAAATCTGAATTTGATCGATAAATTGGAATGGCAATCAAAAGAGAAACTTTCATCGAGGCAAAGTGCGGTTGGTCTGACATCAATCAGAATTTTTTTCATGACCGACTTCTCGAAAGCCTAAGGGATTTAAGACAAGGCTTCGGAAGGAATTGGCGTCATTTATCGCATTCGGTTTTCGAGAGCACTCGATTAAAAGGACACGAAATTTGGAGCATTTACAATTTAACAAAGTGCCGCCGGTTTCAATCGGGCACCGATTACAGGTCCGTTAATGAAGGTCACTAATGCCTTTTCACATTCCTATTACTGTTATACCTCGACTTGGGGACTTAAATACGATATACTTTCCAGAAAGTATATCGTATTTAAAAAATCTCACTGCCAGATTTCCATTTTATGGAAAAATAATAAATCCGTTAGTCATGGAAAACGACGTTTGTGCATAATAACATATTTCTTTCGAATAATCAGATTCTTAGTTTTAAATATCTCCTGCCTAGTTCCCCACACATTGGTAGAATAATCGGCTCAAATATTATGAATAAAATGAACACGAAGTAAACCTAGTGCCTTAGTATTTAAGTCTAAAACTAT
This sequence comes from Pachydiplax longipennis, assembly GCA_036926295.1. NCBI lineage: Eukaryota > Metazoa > Arthropoda > Insecta > Odonata > Libellulidae > Pachydiplax > Pachydiplax longipennis. The sequence goes on along the minus strand of JAVFKF010000006.1, from coordinate 971,851 downwards.
TGAAATCATATTCCTAATATTTCATTCTCTAAATCCGACATAACATGAGTTTATCCCCAGATTATTTATTTGTTTAAATATTCCGCTACATTTTGGTCGGATAGCAACTCTTCATATGATTTAATTGTAACATTGCGTAACATTTGCGCCGAATAGAGTGGAAAACCCCACCAAAAACCTCTCGTAGTCAATACATTACACAAAATATATGTTATACAATACTTTTCATATACTATTATCTATGATAGGATGATATGAATACTACGCTAAATTACATCGAAGATCCATAAAATCACTCGCGTGACAAATAATTCAACAATATCAGATGAAAAACATATAATATTACATTTCAGTACATAGAAGCTTAGTTTATCCATCTTTAGAATTGCCAGAAAAACTAATGAATATACTCACATTTTCTGTGGAAGTGTACGAAAAGCTCTTTTCTTTCTTAAATGAATACAGTTCATAGTAAAGCAGCCAATAAGTAGGTCAAGCAGCAGAAGAATTCTTCCTTAGCCGAAAATGTATTTCCATGGGTTAGGTATTCGTCGGCAGAAGGATTAAATCAAAATTGGTAAATAGCACGCTCTCTTTGCTTAAGAGGCGCCCAAATAGTTTGCTTTGGGTTGCGTTCGGAAGAAATCCCATGTTCGATTCCCGTTAAGAACCATCAGAGTTCACCCACCATCGTTACAGGTAACTCTATACGTATTATATATTGACTCTTTTCCTGATACATATATACACACACGCACGCACGAAAAGTTCCTTGCATACTGCAAGCTAATCGGTGAAAATTTACCATAAGAATCCGATATTCTCCGATACGTATATGTGACCCCTGTTCACATTCCGGATCTTATCTTTCCATGTTATCGCGAAAGCATTCCAAATAATTCTTAAAAATCGCCGATATACATTAAATCTACGAAATACATAAAGGGGAGCATTTTGCACCCACTTGGCGTCGATCGAACACTCATTTCGTAACATTGATTCCATTGGTAATATCAAAGACTACCTCATCTGCAAACTATGTGTTTTTGAATGCTCTATCGCACCGAAAAAGGCCTCAATACAATTTCATAAAATTCGCTTAAAATATTAAGGACCGTCTGGCATCGAACTCAGACCCTGTTCCTGAGGAAAAATTGCATATTAATGTCAGATAATTGCCTCTATGACCATTTCCTATGTTTAAGTTCAATAGCTTAGCGATAAAGTCCTTAAAATAAGGTTCCGTTTTTCCCTTTGAAATACATGATAGAATCAAAATGACGGTCTTGCATCAAATCAAGGATCATTAGAGGAACGAACGAACTGCGTGAAAGAATGTTTTCAAACACCTCTGTTCCAATTTCGGGTTATATATTTCGAGCATACCGGGAAAGCATTAAAAGAAATCTTAAAAATTTCCGCAATTCATTTTATTCGGGAGAATTTCGCACCCACCTTGCTCGAACTCACGGTCATTTGGAAACATTTCCTCCACTGATACCATAGAAAACTACGGCCTCTCCAACCTTAGTGATTTTGATTTCCCTATCTTATCGGACAGCGCCTCAACATAATTTTCAAAAATCTGCGCAATGCATTCTTATGGGAAAATTCCGATTTTTGGGACCTTCTGGTATCGAACCCATGATAGCTAGCGCCGATGTCTGAATTATTCTGGTATATAGTACGTCGTAAAAATCTGACGTCGATAGCACTTGTAGAACATGGTTTGTATTGTTTGAGTTTTTCATGAGTTTGTATCCTCTATAGATATCCAACCTAGGCGAGGCGAAGTTGGAGGCCCAGGTTCAACCGTACTGAGACGGATTCAACAATATCTCCGGCCAAATTGTGAAAGAGGCATTCACCAACCGGCAGTAGGACAGCCTGGTGAATTATTGTCCTTCATCCCCCAAATGCAAATACAATTTTCATGATGAGCTTCTGTAATGGAAATTTATCCGGACGTAAAAGCACCACCCTTTCGGATGTCCGGGAGGTGGTGGCATTACAGGGGTCCATCATGAGGAAAAGAACTACCACCTTCCACTTCGCGACTTACAACTGCCGCAGCTTGAAGAGTGAAGACAGACTACTGGAACTACTGAATGAAGCAGAGAAGATAAATTGGGACGTCATCGGTCTCAGTGAAGTTAAAAGAAAATCAGAAGACTTGATTACTCTCAATGAAGGTAATTTATTTTATTAAAGGGGTACTAAGGATGGAAGACTAGGAGGTGTCGGGTTCCTGATCAACAAGAGATGGGGATACAATGTACAGTAGATAGAAAGTATATCTGAGAGAATTTGCAAGCTCATACTCAAGATAAATGAGCGTTACTCTGTTCAGATCATACAAGTCTACGCACCAACAGCAGCAAGCAGCGATGAAGAAATTGAAATATTTTACCAGACTCTGGGCGGTGAACAAGATTAGGTTGCCCACAATCATAAAGTAATTTTGGGCGATTTTATCACCAGTGTGGGTGAACAGGAAGCCGATGACACCGTCGCAGGACAATACGGACTTGGCCAGAGAATCGAACGTGGTCACAACTTGGTAGAGTTTGCTGTATGCACCAATATGTTCATATCAAATAACTATTTGAAGAAGAACCCAAAAGGTTCTGGACGGGGAAAGGAACCAGCAGAGTAAAAAATGGAATAGATTACATATTGGTTAATAAACTCTAAACAGTAACAGATTGTGAAGTCTTGAATAACTTTAGCACTGGAAGTGACCACAGGATCGTAAGATGCAGATTGAAGATTAATCTCCAAATGGAACGCAAGAAGTTGATTTCATGCAAGAAACATGAAATAAGCAACAAAAAATAGAAGAAAACAAGAATAAATATCAGCTTGAGCTAAAAAATAGATTCTCAGCACTTCAAGAAGAAGAACTAGAAACCAAAGTCATGCAAGCTGTTAAGGAAGCAGCAGAAGAAGTGGCAAGCTCACCAAGAACAGCTAAAGATAGAAAGCTAAGTGACAGCACCCGACAAATGATGGAATGACGTAAGGAACTGAAGAATTCAGATACACAAAAGGATAACATCGAATACGTCGAGCTTTGTAATCAGAGGATCAATTAAGAAGTGAGAAAATTCAATGAGAGAATTGTGCAAGAAGCTATAGAAAACAGCAAAAGTATGAAGAAGTCCAAACAACCCCTAGCAATTGGAAGAAAACAGATTTTAGCCATACAGAAGGAAGATGGTACATGAACTTGCAACAGACAAGCAATACTAAGGACGGTAGCAGTATACTTTGGCAACCTATACAAGAAGGAAGAAAACGCTAAAGAGGAAGACCAAGGAGCAAGCTAAAACTCACGAAACCCCCTCTCTATTCTCCCAGGAAGTAATTGCAGCAATAAAGGTGACAAAAAAAAGGAAAAGCAGGAGGCGTAGATGGAGTGTTAGCAGAATATTTGAAACTTGATGGAACGGAAGCTGCACACGTTTTAGCGCAGTTATTCACTAATTGCCTGAAACAAGGAAGAATCTCCCAGGACTGGAATCATGCAAGAATAGTCCTTTTGCACAAGAAAGGAAGCAAGGAAGAGCTGAAGAATTACCGACCCATCAGTCGCCTTCCTGTTGTTTACAAGACATTCATGAGGATAATAGCTGAACGGTTAAAGATCTTCTATCCAGCCTAGTGAGCAAGCACTATTCCGGAAGGGCTTCAGTACTATGGACCACATCCACGTACTATAAGAAATAATCAGCAGAACGAATGAGTATGAGATGCCATGTGGACTATGCTTTGTGGACTATGCTCAGGTCTTCGACTCGCTAAGTACCTCCGCTACACTAGAAGCTCTGGAAAATCAAGGAGTAGATGCAGAGTACATCTGTCTCCTACGCAGCATTTATAAAAATGCCACAGCCTCAGTAATGCTACACGAAGTTACTGAAGAATATCAAGATTGAGAAGGGAGTTAGACAAGGAGATTGCCTTTCCCCAATTCTTTTCACAGCTGTTCTTGAGGAAGTTTTTAGAACCTTGGACTGGAAGCAGAAAGGTCTGCGAATTAATGGGGAACACATCAGTCATCTGCGCTTTGCAGATGATATAGTACTTTTAGCAACCAACGGAAAAGATCTAACTTCAAGACTTCATGAACTGAACACAGCAGGACAGAAGATAGCAGTTAGGATTAACCTATCAAAAACCAAGGTAATGTATAACTCTTTTTCAGCACCAGAAGATATCAAATTTGAAGGGACGCCTCTAGAAGTCTGCTCAGAATACAAATACCTCGGACAACTAGTAACAACAGGAGGAAACAGCAAGGTTAACGAAGTGAAGAGTTCGGCTGGAGTGCCTTCGGAAGAAATGCCCATATTCTGAAGTCACAAATGCCAATGGTCTAGAAGAGGAAGGTCTTGAACCAATGCATTGTACCAGTGTTGACATATGGAAGTGAACCTGGGTGTTAAACGAAGCAATAACCCATTGACTTCAGACAACGCAAAGAAGTATGGAAAGATGTATGATTGGGATCATAAGAAGAAACAGGAAGCGCAACACCTCCGTCAGAGGAACGGCGGAGAGCATATATGAAACATATGACATGCCTCTATGTACTTTCCATTTTATATCATTCCCGGCTATCGGATAAGCATCAAAAATATTGTCAAAATTGACCACCATGCATTTTATACCGGAAACTTTTGCACCAAATTGGCATCGAACTCACGGTCGTTTGGTAACATTTCTTCTGTTAGTACAATATATAATCACGGCATCTCCAACCTCCGTGATTTTCAGTTCTATCGCTCCGAGTAAGGACTCAAAACAATTTCGAAAATTCACCGCCTAGCGTCGAACACAGGACCCGTTCGTGAGAGATTATGGCATACGAATGTTAGAGAAGTGCCAATCTGACGTGTTTCAAAGTTTCGATTCAATAGCTTATCGGGAAGGTCCCAATAAAAGATTAAAAAAGCTACCGGATTGATCTGCAATTGAATGCGTCGATTATGGCGCCACGAAAGCACAAAAAATTCTTGAGTCCACGTGTTTCATGAAAGATGGAAGGATTTGCAATCGCAATGTGTATTAGAGCAATGCGGCAGCAGCTTAAATCCGCCGCCCATGTGACAAGGAGAGGCTCTCACTTTTCTCCGGGGATTTCGATGAAACTTTTTGCAGTGGTGCAGGAAGTAGAGTAATGAAAAATTGTGACGGCGTTCGTCTGAATGGGCCTTAGTTTCGCTGTAATAAATAATTGAAAATTGATAACCGGAGTGTAGGTAACCCCGCAATACACTTCCATGCTAGCCGAGTATGCACGAAAGAACGCGATGTTCTCTGGTATATTTGTCATTAAATTTTTCTTTTCGTTCGTTAAATTCTTTCCTTGATTCTTACTATTGACTTATTAATAATAATAAATAGTATGCTCAATTTGTAATCCCGTTAAGTAACCTTCGTAAGCGATATTTTTACATTTAAGGTAGTTAACGACTATCCTAAGAACGTAAAAGGACGGAAAAGGATCATGACGATCTTACTGCTAAAAAAGCAACCAAAGCCATGGGTTTCACTTTCAGATGAGCGAGGGATTTTAATGATATCAACACTTTAAGGTATCTCTTCATCTATCCCTTACAGCTTAAGCTAGGATGTGCCTCACTTGTTTGGCCTCCTCCAATTTAAATCAGGATTGCGAATATCCGAAATTATTATGTAACTCATTAGACTTCATTTTTGATGTTGACAATTATTATGAATTCTATTAATCTACCAGCATTTCCCAAAAGCCACATACTCTTAAAATTTTATTTATTTTTAATTTAATTACAAATTTATAGATTCCTCAGTCCCTTTTATAAATTTTCATTTCCCCGCTGCTCTCGTAATATCCTTTCTCACAATAGAACTTATTAATGCCCCCTTTTCTCATAAATTGTGAGCTTCTATGACTTTAAACCACCATTCGGGTCTTTATATAACCAGTTGTTTATATATTATCATATAAAATACAATTAAATGTGATTAGGAGATTATAATTTACCTGCTGATTTCTTGTCAAACGTAATTTTTAGTGGATAGAATTTACCTTTCTTCTTTCACATTTTTTGCTCTAGAAAAGAGTTACGCATCCCTCCAATAAAAAAATATCTACTGCAATCCTTCGCTTATCATGACATTCTTCTGACTTTGGGTAAAAGGAATACCTCCAGCTAGTGGATTCCCTCGACTCTTTTCCGATGGATAAGAGAAGTTCCTTACATGACAATCTACGTAGCAAACGAGTTTCCATACTCGTGTGTGATTTAGCTTGAGTTTTTTTTATTCAGCTACTCCATATTACGTGGAGAAGGAGTTTGATGGCCTAGTTTCTAAAAAACAACTAGAGACTTAGGTGACCTACAACATGAGGTGAAGTCGAAGGCCATTATTTCTCTATGTCATGTTTATGGGAATTCAACTTGATTGGATTCTAAATTTACTGAAACCACCGGAAATATTTTGCAAAGTAAATTGGAGGCAAAAATTTACGCGCTATGTTTGAATTATTCGAAATAAAAAAAGCTTAGAAAGGATGCTGCAAAAATGGTAGCTAAGAAACAGTAAACCTCGGGAGATATATTCCATGGAAATTATGAAATTAAAAGCTTACGATGTCATTTAATACTATGGAACATTCGAAATTAGATTTGAATGATGTAATGAACCGTTCAATAACCCAATAATCTTGCACTCATCTTACTCTGATTATCGTTCTTTTATTTCAAAAATGTTCAAATTACAGATTACGTTTCATAAATGAAAAATTGGAAAACCCATAATCAATTTAAAGTTTATTATTTTTCTTTTAAATTGTGGACAACTTACGCATGCACTCTAGTATTTTAGAAATATTATTTATATTTGAGCACTGTATAACATTAATTTTTCAACAAAATCATAAAATGATGTTTATAACTCACTGATACTTAATTTTATGCCATTTGTACGCAGAATTCCTGGGCTTCTTTAAACAACTGTTTTAACATTAGGAGCACCTGCTACTCCATCTCAGGGTCTGTTTTACCCTAATAAGGAACTGGGTGTACATATAACATTTCCTGAATAACTTGAAATAAATTTAATCATTTTATCAATAAAAATTAGTGACTTTCCTTTGTGACACATATTTCGAGAGGTCAATCGTTTAGAGAATATTTTCGAGGTACGATTATGGGCAAATTAAATGGGTAATATAGAGTACTATACTAGTTGCCCCGTGCGAAAATTTCGCAGACGATACTGATACTCAATTCCCCACGCAAATACACTTCAACATACACATATCGCTACAAACAAATACACAAACACTAAAACATACCTATAAACACACACCTTCATATTCTTTATCAGTGTCTGTTTCGATATACCTCGTTTGTAGCGATAGATATCGCTATCTACACATCCAGTAACAAAACTCAGTAGGTAAATTCAAAGTCTTGCGTTTTCTAATGCCTTACCACATCAACCCAAACAAAATCCCTATTAAATTAGAGAACGTGATAGCATAAATATTATCGAATGTTTTAAAAATTTTCTTATAGTAGTATAATCACGAATAGTGCACGTCATCACTATAACGATACATGTATCTTTTCCTATACCGAATACCTCAATTCACTCAATGCATTTATGACTAAATGAATTATGGTAAAGATACAAAATATCACTGCCAGCTTTACCTAAATCTGTCGTTATAAAAACCACTTCCTTTTATACCGGCAATGATGTGTCAGTTAAATAACCTAGATAAAACAACGAAACATACCTTCTGCATCCACGTTATTTATTTATTTTCTATGTTCTTCTCTTCATACATGAAATATAAAAATAACTACTACTCGTCTGCAGTGATCTGATCTGGGAGAGGAAAGCTAGAGAGTAAGCTATGTGTCACACTTTCATACGAACATACCATGTGTTACATTGTCAATGCGCATAGCATTGTCCCTGCATTAATTAAAAGTCTCTCATATAAATATGGTGTTCAGTCATATTCCATTTCGGGTACAACAACTCGAAATTCTTTAACATAAGTTTTGCTAATAATAATTTTCAAAACACTTATCTTAATTGGTTACATGTAATGTGGCAAAGTAATACATTTTTGTGCTTTGGAGATAGCGATTGGGAATAAAGCTTGGGCTTTCGTTACGCTTGTATTCCATGCTGGTGAGTTTTCTGAAATCGCAGGACATCCTTTTCTTTACTCAGAAATATGATTAAATGTTGAATATTATCTATTCAATGAGATAAACAATAAAAATCATTTGATATCAGGTTTAGATATATAGAAAATTTACAACATACGAAAAAGTAATATGATGCAAAATTATTCAAACATACCACACGATAAAGCCGTGACAAAAAACTTTCATATTCGGCAATGTTCATGTTTCTTTGGCTGTCGTTCTGCTCCCGCAAGATGCAATGTGCCTTACTTATTAAACTGTGGTTGAATAAGACGTCGAAGTTTTCGTTCATGGAGACTGTAATATAAATTGCGAATCATTTTATGACCGAGAATAGGTGCATTATCCGATTGTCAAACTTGTTTACAGTCGTCACTAAGTAAACAAATTTAATTTGTATATAGCAACCCGGACATTTTTTCTTCCAGGACGCAACGCGATGATTTTTTTTAATTATTATTTTTTTATTGTTTATTGTTTATTGTTGGAATTACATCAACTCAAAGTAAAATTCACAAAAGAAAAAAAATCAAACACACAACGGTGTGCATAGTGCCTGCGACAGCCAAAAGATTATCAAATCTTGTCCGGCCATCCACCATTTAATTGCACATACAATGACTTAAAAAAAAAGACATTACATAACATCAAAGTACAGTTGAAGAATCAGGAAATTAAAAATTTCTATTGTTTACTAATAATGAGTTTACAATAACAAAATATATAGATATATATGTAATCGTACAATACATCATATTACATTTATTACAATACTATCCTAGTATAATTTTTTATGAACATTATATTAAAATATTCATTCAATTTGTTTCACAAATGGTGAATTTTTCACTTGTCTGACTACTTTCAGCGGTAACCTGGTAACATATTTTGCCTTCAAAGGTCATTCATTTATACAAGTAAAAGTTGCTTGCATGCTGCAAGCTATCAGTTGAATCCAGTAACGTACCAAGAAAGGCCTCAAAACAATCTTCAAAACTTTGCGCAAAAGACCGCCTGGCGTCGAACTAAGGACCCGATCGTGCGACACAATTGCATATTAATGTTAGAAAAGTGATATTCTGACCTGTTCCAAAGTTTCAGTTCAATATCTTATCGGGAAGGTCCTAAAATAAGATTACGCTATCCCCCTTTGAAATATATGGTAGAATAGAAATGACGGAATCAGGCATGGAACCAAGAACCGTCAGAGGAACGGTTGACAGCGTAAAACACAGGACTCGTTTGTGAGAGACAATGGCATAGGAATGTTAGAGAAGTGCCACTCTGACGTGTTTCAAAGTTTCAATTCAGTATCTTATCGGTAAGGTCCTAAATTAAGATTCCGTTATTCCCGTTTGAAATGCATGGTATAATCGGAATGACACTCTTGCATCGAACCAAGGACCACTGGAGAAAGCACGAACCTCATGAAAGAATGTTCTCAAACGCTTCTGTCACCTTGCCGGGTTTTATCTTTCCAGCTTATCGGGAAGGCATTTAAAAACATCCCCTAAGATTTCAGCAATGCATTACTTAGTGAAGCATTTCGAACCCACCTGGCGTCGAACACACGGTCATTTGGTAACGTTTCTTCCTTTGGTACTATGGAAGACCATCTCCTTTGCAATCGCCGTGATTTTGATTGCTCTATCACAATGAGGACGGACTCAAAACAGATTGCAAATAATTGCGCAAAAGACCGCCTAGCGTCGAACTCAGGACCCTTCTGTGAGATAAAATAGCAAATTAATATTAGATAAGTGCCATTATGACTTGTTTCAAAGTTTCGATTCAATATCTTATCGGGAAGGTCCTAAAATAAGATTCCGTTTTACCCATTTGAAATGCATGGTGGAATCGGAATGACACTCTTGCATGAAACCAAGGACCACTAGAGAAACGTTGAACCTCATGAAAGAAGGATTTCAAACGCCTCTGTCACCAGTCCAAGTTCTATCTCTCCAGCATATCGGAAGGGCATTGAAAAAAATTTTCAAAATTTCCAGCATTGCATTTCTTATGAAAGAATTTCGCACCCACCTGGCGTCGAACTCACGGTCATTTGGTAACATTTCTTCAGTTAGTATTAACCACGGCATCTACAACCTCCTGAACTTATGGAAAAATGCATTTCCTGTACTGTATTTCCTAACTAAATGTCACTGAATGTTTCCGGATTCAGTGCCGAGAAATATCGTTATGGTATCAATTGGGATAAAATTGGTCTCATAGCTTTTACCATTTTTATGTAACGTCATTCTATGGTCTCAGTTGGATGTTGATGAACTGAGAGAATGAAATAGACATAGAGTTTACTTTGAATCAATAAAGTACGCTGGAGCAATTTTGGTGAGAGTTACTCGGATGCTTTCGGAGGCAGCATCTTTAGAAAATTCAATCGAAGATTTAATTTACTTAATAAATTCAGAGAGAGTACATTAGTAGATGTAATGTTGTAATTATTATGCATCCTTGTTACATATGCCGTTCTGATAATGCGAGGAATATCAGAGAACTATATACTATAAAAAGAGTCTGTCAAAGAATTAATTTTTTCGAGAGCGATACAATCGATTAGGAAGAAAGTTCAAGTTACACGCATTCCTTGTCACAGGCCGAAAGGATGTGAATGTAGAAGCATTTTCGAAATTCAATGATAGACAACCATTTCAGCTACTTTTCGACTTTCTTTCAATGTATATCGATAGCTCTTCGTAAACTAGTCCATAGATAAATGTTTATATTGCAACTGGAAACCGTGATAAAAGCAATCCCACTTTCCATAGGAGATCTTTAATTTAATTGCTTTTGCTCATAAAACGTTTTGATTGTAATAATATCCGCTCTGAATTTACTAGTAGTATTTTGAAAAGCGCTTCGACAGCTGAGGTCATTTCGCACGTGGGCTCCCACCGGGAATCGAACCCGAGACTGTTATCATTGAAGTCGAACGCGCTGCCCACACGGCTATCCTAGAGCCCCTAAATTTACTATTCCATGAATTTGGGTCTATCATTCAAGAAACAAGGTATTTTCTAGTATCAGTATCTTCCTAGTGGGATCTACTTTTCACGTATGTTAATAACTATGCTGTAAGAAATTTTGCATAAGAGTTTCTTGGAAAAATCTATAAGAATACGCAAGTTTTCGGGAAAATGCAGGGAGAAATGTAGTCGCATGCTACTTTTCGTCCTGTTCTTTTAAGAAAAACTTTTAGGGGGAAATTTTCTGGAAAATACAGAATTTTATTTTCTGTGCAAATCATAATCCTTCAAGTTTATTGATAATGTCATAAAACGAATCTATATTACGATGGTGACGCGAAACTCGGTCCGCACGGCTGTGCAAGTGGCTGCCGATCCCTATATTTTTCGCAAGGTTTGTACTGCTCTCATCGATTCGATCAACAACGATAGTTTTTTTGATTGCAGGTCAGATATGGTCCGAAGATAGAGAATTCCAGATTTTCACACTTTGACGTATTAATTTCAGCGCTAACATAAATGACCGAGGAAGTCTCCAGAAAAGTAGTTAATGAGCTGAAAGAAGTTCACGAAGATGAAATTCTTTAGACATATATTGCCGTTTAATAGACTTTTTGATCATATACCTGAATTTAGAAATTATGATGAAGTGTATATGGATTAACGGATAATTGTGATGAAACAGTAACGTAAAAAGAAATAGAGATTGATGCATGATTATTTATATAAACCCTTTCTTCTTTTTGATAATTTAGTTATTTCTGTCTTCTTCCTTTTTTATATACTCCTTTCAATGATGTAATAAACTAGCGAAAATTTGTTCGGAATGTCTTTACACTGGTTTTCCCTCCTGCTATTGGCCTGCAGGATTTCAGTCGGTTTCTAATTCCAAGGATTCAAGTGGAAGGGTAATAAAACGGACTGTATTTCTTCTCCACTGGTAGCTCTTGCTCAACATCAGAGGGCACCATCCTTCGTCTCATTAATCCCCCAGAATAAAGGAAGGTCCTCTTTAGCAAATACTTCTTCCGAAAAACTGAAAAAATATCGCAACGTGGGTCCACCGTTGCCAGAACTCTCCATTTTAGAGGCTGTTGCTACTTCCAGAAAACAATCCTTGCAGCGTATTCTTATCGATTTTCCCAAGACACTCTTATCCAAAAATTTTAAAAGCAAAATGAATAACATACGTGAAAAGTAGATCCCATAAGGAAGATATTGATACCATAAAAGACCTTGTTTCTTGAATGATAGACCCAAATTCATCGGTTCAAGAAATCACCACACAATTTTCTTGAAATTATCACTTACTTGTTTTTCCCTAGATTAAGACACTGTTTAACCTTGATTTAATTGCACTATGCTATACAGAATTGATTTTAGTCTAGGCTCAATGTCTTCCAAACATGTTCTCGCCAACTTTCTTTTTCTGTGCAAGTAGCAACAGTGCGCGCCGTAAGGAATACATGAGGCCATATTCTTTACGTGGTCTCTTGATGACGCTGGATGATGTATAGCAATCAGGAAAGAGATACAGACTTAAAACACTTAAACGCTAAAGAAACTGTTCCGCTTAAAAAGCGGTCTCCTAGTCTTGGTCTTTTCAAAAAGTCAAAATACCGCTCAAAAAGTTCTACTGCCGCTGATTGGTTGGATATTTCACTTTCCCAGGAGCACGGGAACCGAATGATTGTTTACATTGTTCTACTCTAATTGTCTCTCTGTTAAACATTGCTTTATCGTAGAAAAGCGACCAAATCAAGTAACACTCTCTTCTGTCTCTATATGAGAAGCAGACCACTCGCTATTACGAAAGAGCAACCAATTTTACGCAACAACAGTTCACGGATTCTCTGTATGTCTATATCTTTCATAAACAGAGCGTCTGAGATTGATGATTTAAAACATACAACGCAGTCCCTTAATCGTGCGTACTACAGCGTCAGTTTGAATTTGATTGGTGTCCAACGGACGTCACTCGTGACGAGTCAAAAGAGAGGGAAAAGCGTTTATTAATCAAGGCCAAGGGTTAACGGGATGCCTTCACTTTTTTGCGCACTTGGTTGCCAACGGCTAGGGTTCTGAGGTGTGTCCTCAGTGAAAAAGAACAGACACTATGGAAAAATGTTTGTAGACCATTTTTAAATATATATACAGTTAGGAAAGTTCAGATTTTTCTTAGTCATCTTTATTATTTACCTTGCATCAACATTAACAAGGAAAATGTGTAAATAAAATTTATGTCAAATACATTTTGTTACGCAGAATATTTGCTTTTCCGTTCGTATTTTTAATAACTTTAACGGATCCTTTCACCTTTGTTTATTTTGGATGTAATCCCGATCAAATTAACTCTTCGATTCTACTTTACAAACGATCTAGAAAAAGAACCGGGGAAATCCGGTGGTTTGTGACATTAATGAATAGTCTATAAGTAGGTCAGAAAACGAAGTTCCGCTTCCAAAATTGCTACAAACTAGTCGAATCTCAGAAAAGTCTTTTTTGACCCGATCTGCAAAAACTAACGGATTCGTTGATCCAGCTCTCTTTTGTATGTGTATGACTGGGAAGTTATATTTTACTCTGCATCTGAAGGCGTAAGTGTATTATGGGTTACTCATTAAGACTTCGTAAATTAATGCAAAGTTTTGATAAGCTTACTTCATCTTGATTCGATTACTTTTGCGTTTTACAGATCTAAACATGTTTTGAGATCAGCTATGAGTCGAGAAAGTAATGTTTCTACTGATCGAGTTTCCTTATCAGGTTACCATGCTAAAATTCCCATATCCTTCTATCTTATTTTTCTCATTTTTTGCTCTCTTTATTTGATTTCTAGCATGTAATAAAATGTCTTGTAATCATCTTGACGATGATAAAATGACATCCTTCTTTGTAATTGTATGTTTTACGTATTAGTTGTACTGCTAACGTAAACGTATATCTAACTGTGATCGATCATACAATACAAAAATTTCCTTTTATTTTCAGTTTTCGTGACAAAGAATAAGTGCTTATGCTCTGATGTGGTTATTGTATAAGTTAATTAATTTTATAATTTTTATTGTTCACTATGTTTCAATTCTCTACCCTTTCGCTCTTTCCTAAAATTTTCGTAGATTTTTTAGAATCCCTTCCTTTCATCGATGTTTTCCTGCACTGGATATATCTTAATTGTATCAGAGTTTTTTCTTTCCACAAAAAAATCTTTCTTGCCTTTTCCTGTAGGTACTATTGACATTCATATGCTTTATCCGTAAACAGAGCAATGTTTACGGTTAAAGCATATTGAATCCAACGATGTATGTAAGACACGAATAATTGACCAAATCATTTTAATGATGCTACATTAGAGGCAGAATGATTTGGTGATTCGTTTTACAGATCGCTTTTCCCCAGTTTCTGCAGCTTGAATTCGGGTCCATACTATGTTTGCCATCCCGACGAGGACAGGTTGCCCGAGACTTTAAATATTCCAAAGACTTAAGCGATATTGATGAGTAATTATGGTTAAAATATTGCGGAGGAATCGTCGAGAGTTCTTTCAATAGGTTTGGGCCTTCAAAGAATTTTCATTTATATTAATTCTACATAGTTGCGTGAATTGCAGTAAACTTTTGAACGAGCCAAAAAGTTGCCTAACTTTTGAGAAGGCAAAAACAAAATAAAATCATTTATCATACGGTAGATAGATGCAGATATGAAACTTCGAACTTTCAGGTTGTGAAAATATTTTTCGAAAACAGGGTCATTTGGAACCTTTATTTTATTGCAATATTTAATTAACAGATTTGTGAAAAGCATAATCTTTTTCAGCAAGAATTGAATTTTTTGGGTAAATTCTGTTGAATTTCCCTCGATGAAAGTTAAGAACAGTTTTACTTCCGGAAATAACTCTGTGGATCAATTCTAATCATGCAGCGTCATTAGTTTGGTCCACCGGCGTGCCATCCCATTGCAATTTCATTCATTTGTCCTTGGAAAATATTTTCTCTCGTGACGTTGAATAGCGGACATAAATTCAAATGCTGATCATCCTGTCACGTCTTTGCTGTTGTTTGCGATCGTCACTTAGCAATCACCAATTGTGACTTCGCGAAAATTTCCATCTACCTGTACCGTTTAAATCTCGCTTAATACACGGTTTTCCCTCGGTCGAAACTATTTAAAAATAAATTTAACAGTAGGTTAAGAGTAAAGAGCTTAGGTGGCCAACATTGAATGGGCGTTTTTGATCGTTAGGGCGTGCACCCAGGAAAAATCCCAAGAAAGAATAGACTAGAAAAAAGTCCGACGGGATCGGAAATCGATCCCGGGTCTCCCGATTGCCTATCGGGTGTCCGTTGAGCTATCTCGCCGGAACATTCTCTCAAGCCATTCAGGAGACTTTGTGGGCAAGGACGTTGCGATTTCGTTTGCAGTCATGGCTTCACAGAAGCACCGACCACACAAACATCTTACCATCACTTTGTGTGGCCGTGTGAAGTGTGAAAATGGAATGTAGATTTCTATTGAAAAGCTACGCAGGTATATACTAAGTGAATGAATTTGTAGTCAGTTGATAACTAATCAGTGTTGTTGAGGATCAACATGCAAGGATCTGAAAGAAGAGTTACACAATTAACTGCGAATATATATACATTCAAGAGTAAATTTAAGTAACTGAGGTATAAGGCTTCTTTCTATATTCTTCTTAAATCTGCTATGCAGTACTAAAATTCATTTTATTATTTATAACAGTCGCCTTTGCATTTACTAACTAAAAACCTAGACAAACTATCATTAAACACATGTTTGTCGAAAAATACATTTAGTCTCTCAAAATGTATTCATAAATTATGAATCATCACGGAAAGAATCATTAACCTTATCTGTAACACGATAAAGCAGCTTCACTTATTATTATATCCATTGGAAATAAGTTAACATCTACGGCTTTTTTTGTGAATTTGATGTATAAGACGAAGAGAAGTTTATTATCAACTAAATGGAATATTTTATTTATTGAACTGTTCAAGAATCGTTAGGCTTATTCTAAATAAGGAGAAATTTTTGTTACTCTTTCATTCCTTAGTTTAGTAGCTGGGTGAGGTATTCGGAAATAAAACCTCTCTACTATGATTGCGATTGTAACTGTATCATGTATGATATTATTTCAGTCGATATCTCTGTTTTCCCATTTATATAAAAGGTAGACATAATTAATCGGATATGAAGTATAAAGTAAGTCGAAGTACAGTTGTACTTCGACTTACGAACTTAATTCGTTAAATTTCGAAATTTTAAAAATACCGAAGCCATTCTAACGTTGTATCTTGATGAGTAAATCTGTTATGTCTCGAAAATTTAAAAATCGTCTATATAAAATAACTTAAATAGTGTTTTACATCAGATATTTCGTTCTACACGGTTTAAAAAGAATTCTTTTAAAAATATTTATTTACAAAATTCTATAACGATTCATTTAGTATCTTCAGTGGTGAGGGTTTGAATAAACTGTCCAGGGTTGACCGTATCTATCTGCTCTTTCCAAAAGACATAGTCTTCAATTGGATCTATATTGGATAACTTGCTTTGGATGCCACCAAATCTCTTAATTCACTCCAGTGTTGTTTAGATCTTTTATTGTGTCATTTGTTTTGATGGAATGTTTTTGGTTGGTATCTTCTCTGTTCTCTGATGACGTTCAGTTTTCTATTTTCCGCTCTCACCTGTAGCTTTTCAGATCAATTTCATGCTCTTTTCTTTCGATGCCATTTACTTCCAAGCCTTAGACAAAGAAACAATCGTATATACAACGCCAATGCTGTTTGCAGTAACATATAGATTCATTTCATGTTGTTTTTTTTTCTACTAAAGAAAGATTAAGTCATTATACGTAAATTGCGTAAATCAGACAAAAAGTTGTATCGGGGAGAAGTTCATTGCTTTGCCATCCACATGCGTTCGTGCACATGTTCTAAAGTACTTGATGTTTTGAAATATAAAAATTCGCAGTCCGTACGTCGAGATTGAATTCGCATCTCGAGGTCATAATGGAGCAGGAAATAGGTCGTTTTTTAATAGGTTAGTTAGTCGAGGTGTACTCCGAAAAGGACGGGGATTTCTTATACCCAGACTGACAACTAATCATCCACTCTTCAGCTAATCAATTTAAATTCGCTTGGCAACCAAGTTGAACAGCCTTCAAAGCTGCCAAAGGAAGGACTCTAAATTGGCGGTCCATCGACAATCTCTTTTTCCCTGTTGGCGTTTTTCCTCATGTCCTGGCAATAATTGATATGACACTGCCAATTGACCTTAGCGCGGTTTGTCGGGGATTTCAAGGAAATGACCATTTCGCGGGTCTAATCTGCATTTGCTGACAATTCTAAGAATTGGCACGGATTTCAACGGCGACTCTCGTCTCGAATATTTGCTTCAGCACATTGCTATCCGCAAGCCATTGAATATTATAAAATTCTTCTCTGTAGATAAGATCTGATACGTGTGCTTTTCTATTCAAATAACCCCTTATAATTCTTTTCCTTTGTGTTATTTCTTTCTTTCTTAACTTTCTATTTCTTTTCCATATTTTCGTACAAGAAAAACCCGCTTAAGATGCCTTTCAGTGGGGGGCGAAAACCGCGTTATAAGCGGGATAGCGTTTTAACTGGAATATTACAAATTGTTATTTCTTTTGCTTTATAGAACTTCTTATAAGAGGGTAGCAGAGTGTCTTTTTAAGGGGGATTTTAAGCATGATAGCGTCTTTAAACGGAGACGTTTAAAAGCGCGGTTTACTGTATTTTCACATGGGTAGATGATACTTGCTAGAACCAGTCGATTCAAGAATTCATTTTTTTTCCGAGAACGATACGCGAAAATAATCGACTAGGAAAGTAGAGTCATGGTGCTTGCACCCCCTGCCACACGCCGACAGGCGGCTTGCAGGGTATGTAGATGTAGGTGTAGATAAATTTCTGTCATAATGTTAAACAGTATTAATATATATATATATATATATATATATATATATATATATATATATATATATATATATATATATATAACACTTAATTTTTGGGGATTACAAACAAGGAATGGGTTAAGATGATTTAGCACGAGATGGCATGCACCCAGGAAAAAATCCCAAGGAAGGGTACACTTGAAAAGAGTCCGACAGGACCGGAAATCGATCTCTGGTCTCGCGATTGCCGATCCGGTGCTCTATATCTCGCCGGAATATTCTCCCACATTACCTTCCTTGGGATTTTTCTTAGGTGCACGCCATCTCATGCAAAATCACTTAAACCCATTCCTTGTTTGTAAAACCTTAGGGGGATATTCTTTAGCTTCGTGTGTCCATGAAGCCACGGTGCCGCCTTGCGGATGTCCTTTGCCGACAAAGTCTCCCGAATAGGTGGGATAGCTCAACGAACAGAGCGTCCGGTCGGAAATCGGGAGACCCGAGTTTGATTCCCGGTCCCGTCGGATTTTTTTGAAGTCTATTCCTCCTTGGGATTTAGGGGATTATAATATATGGGGATTATCATTCCAAAACGGACGGAAAGCAAAAGAGAAATATTTTATGAATTCCACAGGAAACATTCTATTTAGTCAGGCATTATCAATCCCTTAATAGTATTGCTGATTTGATGAGAGTGCGGTCGCTTCAACAAAACGGAGAAAAGATTGTCCATCCACTCGCTGCAATTACTGTTTATTTTTCTTATTGTGTGAATTGCTCGGAAATATTCGGAAAGTAAAGCAACTGCAAAGAAAAATCTTTAAATCCTATTAAATGCACTAAACGATAAAGCAAAGGAGTTTGGGATGAAAATAAATGTAAGAAAGACTAAAATAATGAGGTTTACCCAGGGGAAAGAAAGCTAAGGTAACGATAAGGATGCATGGGGAAAAATTAGAACAAGTAGATCAATTTCCATACTTGGGCAGCCTTCTTTCTAAGGATGGAAAATGCTCAACGGATGTTAGAGAAAAACATTCATGAAGCGAAGAGAGCTAATGACGAAGGTCCTTGATAGAGGAATCAGAAAAAGATTAGTAAAATCCTTGGTGTGGAGTGCAATGTTGTATGAGTGTAAAACGTGGGCGTTAAAGAAAGAGGATATTAGAAGGTTAGAGGCTTTTGAGATGTGGCTATGGCGTAGAATGGAGAAAGTAAGTTGGGTCGATAGAAAAACGAACGAGAAGGTGCTAGAGATGGTCGGAGAGAAAAGTGTAATAATTGAAGTAATTAGAAATCGCCAAAAAATTGGGTGGGTCAAATATTGAGAGGAGAGAGATTACTGAAGACAGCGAAGAGGGAAGAATGCCAGGGAAAAGACAGAGGGGAAGACAAAGACAGAAGTTGTTAGACGAATTGAGGGGTGGGATAAGTTACCAGGAATTGAAGTAGAAGGAATTGAATAGGGAATGTGTGGGGAATGAGCGTCATTCCGATTCTACTATGCATTTCAAACGGGAATAACGGAATCTTATTTTAGGACCATCCCTATAAGATATTGAATTGAAACTTTGAAACACGTCAGAGTGGCAATTATCTAGCTTTCGTATACCATTGTCTCTCACGAACGGGTCCTGTGTTCGACGCCAGGCGGTCTTTCGCGCGAATTTTCGAAAACTGTTTTAAGTCCTTTCTCGGAGCGATATAACTGTGAAAATCACGGATGTAGGAGATGCATGAACCAGCGGAAAGGTAGAACACTTATATACATATATATATATATATATATATATATATATATATATATATATATATATATATATATATATATATATATATATATATACATTAGAAACATATCTAGGCGATTTAAATGTTATTTAAGACAAATTACAAAGTTTGTCAAAGTGTGTAAATTATTGTAAATTTTGTCAAATCAGATAAAAATTGTGTTAAGAAGAGGTTAGCTCGAGACGCTAAAAGCACCAAGGCTTGCATGTTGAAATTAAGTTCGTATCTTAAGATTATCATGAGAGCATTTTCGAGTCGTCCACATCAAGGATACTTTTTGTAGAAAAATATACATATATGTTGTCCTTCTAATGAATTCCCAAATTTCTATTGAGTGCGTGAAAGTAATGCTAAATAATTGCTTCCGTATTTCTCTTAGTTGCTGACGTTGGATGAATAAATATGTAAATTTATAAGTATGTATAAAACGATGAATATTATATAAGGTTCTACTTTAGGACGGGCGTACACATTCGCGATTGGCCGGTCTAATAATTAAAGTTTCTTGCGCGCCTGAGGTCGGCTTTCTAAATGCTGTGCAACCCCTCAGCCACTGAGGTAAAATAAACATATCGAACTAACCAGAATGGGTGCTAAGAACGTGATGACATTAAAAATATCGTTACTCTTCCTTAATTATTCCTTCCGGTGAAAATATTGTAAACTGAAATAAGCTCCAAATTAAGACGCTGTCTTTGTGCGGACTATTCTTAAACGATGTAAGGTAACTAGATTACTCAACCTGGTTACAAGGCTATCCTAGACGCTCTTTAGACGTGGTTTTCGCTTGTTCCCCGAAGAGCGTCTTAACCGGGTTTTACTTTACTTATCATACTGCCTCTTTATTACGTAGGGTATCCTTCTCTCGAAAAATAAATTTGTAATTGAATTTTAGAAATATTCCTCTCGATCGTGCATAGGAAACATTTAAACTCTGACCCCAGAGGGATATTATGGGGTATCTTTGTCAGTTTCGGAGTTATCTATGTCATCATTATTATTCATGATCGCCTCGTGTACCACTGCTGACTCCAATCCAGACGCTCACTTTTTTCTATTGATAAGAACCTTAAATTAGCTGTTTAACCCTCCGTTTTTCTATTTCAGATGAAACAAAAACGCACTGCGTTACTCAAGTCATTCATAGATTCACAGCTCGATTCTAGACGCATGGTCTACGGTGTAAAATAAAGTGACGCTTGTAGAGGATGTAAATCATGTTCTTAGCTAAGTGAGAATTGAATTTCAAAGTCGGTTGGGCGAATTCCTAAATTCCGAAACGAGTCTTTCGAAGTAAAAACGCCTTTCACGGATAAGTGGGATGGCGCTAATGGGATGCTACAAATGTTTATTTAATTTACATTCAAATCGGAAGAAACTATTTTACTTTGCTTTATTTGCCATCGTTGAAGTTTTCTAGAGAGGGTTATTGTTTTCTAATGACCTCTCGTCATACTTATTTTGCACAAAGAGAGCGTGTTGGTTACTTAATTTTGTTAACTCACCATGAAGCAATAATCACCAGATAGGCAATTAGAAGATAGAAGAATGATGTAAACAATTTTCGGTCTATCGATTGAGGGCTACAGAGAGTTGCAATTTCGATTTTCTTTCGTAACAATCTCAACATATCGAATAAACCAGAAAGAGTTCTTTATTAGGTTTTTGAGCGTAGCCTCGGAGAGATCGCGATGCCTCTCCTGTTCAAAAATTCGTTATTCTTCCCTAATTGTTTTTCTGGTAAAAATTGCTTCATTATAGAGTGAAAAATAACCAAAGTAAAATAAGCGAGATGCTCCCTTTGTACGAAAAGCGGGCAATATTATATAGCACCCCGACGCTAATAACGCGGTTTTTGCTAGGTCCCTGATAAGCTTTTTAATCGGGTTTTATTGGAGGCTTAGGATTTTCGTTCTCAACGTTGTGAATGTCCTGGTTTTTCATAATTTGTCCTTTAAGTTTTATTCTGCCGTAGAGAGAGTTACTACACACTTCCATAGGATTCACGAAAGTTAACGATACTGCACCAATTCTCACCAATGTCAAATATTTGCTCGTGATTACATCGCCTCAGATAATGTGTGCAACTCGAGAGTATGTTCGCTACCCGAATTAACGTCCACCAATAAGCTCGTTTTGCGTAGAACGTAAGCAATATTTGACACAATTGGGCGATGCTCGAATGTATACCGAAGGAAAATGCAAGTCTTCATCGATTGAGATTCCTATAAAGTTGGCACACGTACTAGATTTTATGTAAAATAGCAGGATTTAATCGTAACATTTGTCACTGAAAATATCCGAAAAGATTCGAATGTGCAGCGGAAACTATAATCGAAGAATGAATTTTTGGCTTATGTAATAGGTCAAAGCCTTATTCGGTTGAGGAGGGCTCTGTGACGACGGAACATATTCAAGCTGAAGACACCAATCTTTGTTTTGGATCTGCAAAACCTTCCGTACTTGTGATACTTATCCTGTAGTTGGACCTTCTTCTTACGAAGTACATCTTAAAAAATATCTCTACTGAACATTATCTCTTAGTATTGCATCCATTATTTTATATTAATATGTTTTTGATGGTGAAGTAAAAAAATCCCTTTCGATGTGGAATCAACAACGAAATCTATGTATTCTAAAGTCAACAGGTTAAGATGGTTAGTTGAGATTAAAATTAAATTTAGTGAAAGCATTTCATCAGAAGTTGGAATATTTCTGACCTTTAAAAGGCCAACGAAAAAAGATGTTACTTTAACCTCATCCATGAGACTGTGGAAATCCTTATCTGCTCATGATTGAGTAATAACTCCATCAGAAATCTTAATGCATTCGCTTGAACCCATTATCTTAAGTAGCGAATATAAAATTAATACAAGAACTTCGGATGAGGTGATCGGTCTAAAAATCAAAGAAACCATTTTATTAGCTTCTTAGCAGTAATTAAGAGATCGTTGAATATCATCGCGAGATTTATTACTTGACTTTCTACATTAATTTGTGAAGAGAAATATATTGGTAAGGAGTAAAATGAGTGCCTACAGATATTTTATCTTTAATTTTTTCATGAACGACTACGAGGAACGTAAATTTGTTGCCTCATTGCCGTTATTTCAGTTTTAAATCGAATTGTAAATAATTCCTTGAGTATTTTTTTCGGAAATTGTAATATAAATGAAATAAATTTAGCCGATAAGTTTTTCAAATCAACCAAAAATGAGTGAACAGTAAAAGAGTTATGAATCGGTAGAAACCATTTTAAAAATTGTGTTCGTAATTGAGAAGATATAATGTAGTACCATGACAACGAAGATTTTACTGCTATTTATGAAGAGCATATTGCCGTTAGAAATTCAACCAAACTTAAAACACACATGACTTACGATATGAAAAAGATACTGTGGGTGGGGTGAAAAATAAAATGTCCAAAATAACCGAGATTAGTGTCGAATCCATAGTTTTCGGATTCACCTAGCTGATTGGTGATGACGTTTGGGCCATTCAGAATGATTGCTCACTGCCAGTATGCACTATTACAACTCCTCCTGAAACAATTTATTATTACTTCTTTAGACGGGACTAAATTGTCCTGTCTACCTATCTTTTTACTTAAACTAAACATGCCTTCGCCGACTCTTGTATTACAATATGTCATAGAATATATCCATATGCATTTATGTTTCTGAAAATAAAACTTAGTTATTCCAGGCGCTTGAGCATTAATTGAAAATTTTTAAATTAAAAAAAGGTTCAGTTTTACTGCTTCAGAGTGGTCTTTGCTTAATTCTACACAATGGACTTATAGATGCCTCCTTCAAGAAAAAGAGGAACTCTAATCTCTCGCCATTCTTCCTAGGGTTAATCATTTCAGATCATTTGATTCAAAGTCATTTAGACATAAATGGTGAACTTATGATTACATTGACGGAAGAACATAAAAAGCCCCACAAACAAGATAGATTTTAGCTTCTATATAGGATTATAGGAGCCTTAGAATGAAGCAATTGCGATAGGAATCCGACTTCGTTTACATATTTTAATGAATGAAGAAATAAAACCTTACAGTCTGGAAATGGAAAATCGCGTCTAATAAACGTGTTATGGGCAGTGCAGTGCATTTTACTATGGAAGGGACTTTGAGAATGCGAATTTGCTTAGTGTTGACTCTGGTTATGGTGTTCGGGGAGACCGGTTGTTTATAACCACAAAATTATACAAAATTTTCGTCTTTATTATCCTGATTCTCGTAAAACGATATTCTACAAACGAAATAAGGTTTATTCGATGTAATTTCTTTTGGCATTTGTCTCAATTTCCCAGTACATTTATTCCAATTTAACTCTGCAAAGGAAATAATCTTCGGTCGATAAAAATGAACTTCATATGCTTTTCGTATGAGAGCATTCTAGAGTCATCCAGAGTCGAACCAAGGATACTTTTTACAGGAAAATATCTATTTGTGTGAGCTCACTGGGTCTCTAATGAAACTTCAAATTTCCTTCTGGTCGGGATATTAAAATTCAAAAATTTATTACGTGTATTTTTTATCGGAGTTACTGACAACGGATAAATAAACGCATTTATATCACGGTTTAAATCAAATATGGATACTTTATGGTTAATATATGTTGAGGTGACCGTTCCGATGGTGATAAACTCGTCCTATGACGAATCTCGATTGGTCGGTTATAATCACGGAGATAAATATCATCCATTTATATGAAATTATTGAATATGCCAATAAGAAGTGATGCAAAGACGTTTTTAGGAAAGACTAGCGGAATCGCCTATTGATTCTCAACGGGGAAAATAGATCTAGGATTTAATTAGTAATGCTATTTGTGTGAAGTGAAATTATCCTCTCCAAAGATTTTAGAAACAAATATCAAGGGGGTCAAGACCCTTCCTCCGTTTGTATATAGGTATGCATTTAAGCTTTCATTCAATGAAATTGAAAGAGGAACGATATGTTTGGATGGTAAATACTTATAAAGATAACTCTAGGAATATATTTGTATAAATTTTATGTTATTGGTAATATGATTTAAGTTGCTTTTATACGAATGCAGAAGATAAAGGAGATAATCAGTTATATGGAAATTGTCGCAAGAAAACCTTATTGAGTCCGACTCCATACCTTGAGAAGATATATCTTAAGAGAGATGCAATATCTATTATATACAGCTAACTCTCCGGATATCTATTATATATAGCTAACTCTCCGGATATACCTATATATATAGATATAATATATAGCTAACTCTCCGGATATACCTATATATATATTTATAGGGGATACGAATTCTGACCATGTTCCACAAGCGCCATCGACGTCAGATTTTTTCGACGTACTGGCCCTACACTCTAGATGCCAGAATAATGCAGACTTCGACGCTAGCTATCATGGGTTCGATGCCAGAAATTCCCAAAAATCGCAGTTTTCCCATAAGAATGCATTGCGCGGATTTTTGAAAATTATTTTGAGGCACTTATCTTTAAGATAGAGTAACCAAAATTTCGGAGGTTGAAGTTGAGGTAGTCTTCTATGCTTCTCACGGAAAAAATGTAGCCAAATGACTGTGAGTTCGACGCCAGGTGGATGCAAAATTCTTCCATAAGAAATGCATTGCGGAAATCTTTGACGATTTTTTTTCAATGCCTTCCCGATAAGCTGGAAAGATAAAACCCGGTGTGGCGACAGAAGCGTTTGAAAAAATTCATTCATGAATTTCACCGTTCGTCCAGTGGTCCTTGGTTCGATGCAAAAGAGTCATTCCGATTCCACCATGCATTTCATACGGGGAAAACGGAATCTTATTTTAGGACGATTCCGATAAGATATTGAATCGAAACTTTGGAATTAGTGAGAATGGCGCTCATCTAATATTAATTTGCTATTCCCTCTCACAGAAGGGTCCTGAGTTCGACGCTAGGCGGTCTTTTACGCGAATTTTTGCAATCTGTTTTAAGGCCGTTCTCGATGCGATAGAGCAATCAAAATTACGGTGTTTGCAGATGAGATGGTCTTCCATAGTACCAAAGGAAGAAATGTTAGCAAATGACCGTGTGTTCGACGCCAGGTGGGTTCGAAATGCTTCCGTAAGAAATGCATTGGTGAAATCTTGGATGATTTTTTTATAATCCTTCCCGATAAGCTGGAAAGACAAAACCCGGAATGGCGACAGAGGCGTTTGAGAACATTCTTTCATGTTATTCGCCGTTTCTACAGTGGTCCTTGGTTCGATGCAAGAGGGTCATTCTGATTCCACCATGCATTTCAATCGGGAATAACGGAATCTTATTTTAGGACCTTCCTGATAAGATACTGAATTGAAACTTTGAAACACGTTAGAGTGGCACTTATCTAAGATTTGTATGCCATTGTCACTCACAATCGGGTCCTGTGTTCGACGCCAGGCGGTCATTTACGAAAATTTTTAAAAATTGTTTTGAGGCCTTTCTCAATGCAGGAGACTATTCAAAATCACAGCGTTTGCGTTTGAAGTAGTTTTCTATAGAACCAGTGGAAGAAAGGTTACATATGACTGTGAGTTCGATGCCAGATGGATGAATAATTCTCACGTGCGAAATGCATTGCGGCAAGTTTTAGAATTTTGCTGGATAAGCTTCGAAGATGACACCCGTAAGGGAAACTTATTGTAAATTTTCACCAATTAGCTTGCAGTATGCAAGCAACTTTTACTCGTATATATATATATATATATATATATATATATATATATAGGGGATACGAATTCTGACCATGTTCCACAAGCGCCATCGACGTCAGATTTTTTCGACGCACTGGCCCTACGCTCTAGACGCCAGAATAATTCAGACATCGACGCTAGCTATCATGGGTTAGATACCAGAAAGTCCCAAAAATCACAATTTTCCCATAAGAATGCATTGCGCGGATTTTTAAAAATTATTTTGAGGCACTTATCGGTAAGATAGAGTAATCAAAATCTCGGAGGTTGAAGTTGAGGTAGTCTTCTATAATACGAATGGAAGAAATGTTACGAAATGACCGTGAGTTCGACGCCAGGTGGGTGCAAAATTCTTCCATAAGAAATGCATTGCTGCAATATTTGAAATTTTTTTCAATGCCGGAATAACGGAATCTTAATTTAGGACCTTCCCGATAAGATACTGAATTGAAACTTTGAAACACGTCAGAGTGGCACTTCTCTAACATTTGTATGGCCTTGTCTCTCACGAACGGGTCCTGCGTTCGACGCCAGGCGGTCATTTACGCAAATTTTTCAAAATTGTTTTGAGGCCTTTCTCTATGCAGGAGACTATTCAAAATCACAGCGTTTGCGTTTAAAGTACTTTTCTATAGAACTAGTGGAAGAAAGGTTACATTTGACCGTTAGTTCGATGCCAGATGGATGAAAATTTCTCACGTAAGAAATGCATTGCGGAAATTTTTAAGAATTTTGCTGGATAAGCTTCGAAGATGACACCCGTAAGGGAAACTTATTGTAAATTTTTACCAATTAGCTTGCAGTTTGCAAGCAACTTTTACTCGTATGGTATGTAGTCGAACCCATACAAATTTCGATGGATGTCATTGCATGTTACGGGAGTGTCTCCTTCAGATTTCTAATGCAGGAAAAGAATAGGGAAGAGTATCGACGAAAGTTCAGTTTATTCCGTTCATTTCTAAAAGAACAGCGATTAAAGTTCCCTGATCCAGATTCAATTAGGAAGCGGACAGCTTCCGGTATAAGACTTAATCAGGACTTCTATTCAAATGCTGCATGATAGCTAACCATTGTCGATTTCACAAAATTGTTTTTAAACCATTCAAATATTAACCGTCAACAGGAAATTCATTCCGCTCTATTTACCAACATATCTAGGTGATGGTTTATATTATGGGCTCAGGAAAGGAGGCATGAGAAACCACACAGTGGATCACGCGTAGGATCCTCCAAAATAATCTTCCAGATATACAAATAGCAACCGAGTAACAATATCGTTGGTTTTTCTTTAAATTTCTATGCAAGATGAGAGGAATATCATATATATATGAAACGAAAAACACACACAATCCAAAGAAATAATACTCATTTTCCCCCTTCGTATGTGTGTGTTTGCATTCGTTGATACCTCAACGGGAGAAACGGAGTTCACAATGCGATGTAAATTACATTATTCCTCCATCGTTAAAAAAAATTACAACAATAGGGCAGATGTCTATTGGCATTAAAATGTATGATGGAATGCAAAATGTAGCTCTGGCATCGAAGCAAGGATAATTATGGATACATTGAACCGCATATATCGAAGGCATGTTTAACTTTTGTTCACATGCCTGGTCTCACGTTTCCATGTAATCGGGAAAGCCATAAAAAATTACTTAAAATCGCCGCAATGTATTTTGAATGTATGAGAATTTCGCACCCTTATGGCGTCGTTTCGTGATATTCCATTGAAAATTATGCAGTTCGTGAGAATCACACAAACGCAATGCTTTAAAATCACCGCTATAAAATCGAGTTTCCGTTAAATGCTACTCCCAAAAAATCTTCTCCTTCCTTGACGTAATATTTCTTCGTCATCAGTCTCTCTCAAGTTTTTTGATTAATGGGATAACTTATATGCCCTTTGATTTCAACGTGAAATAAAAATTTTTAAGTACCATTGCGACACATTTGACTTCCAGGAAAAGAATTGATCGCCAATATAACAAAGGAGACATGGAATTAAGTTATTATTTACTCAACATACCACTGCGATACTCAATATTTACTGATATATATACAGTAATAGTACGTGCACCCCCTGCCCGCGCCAAAAGGCAGCTCGCAGGTTACATATATATGTGGATTTACTCAATCCAAAGTGAAATCTTAAAAAATAGCAAAGAGCACAGCCGCTCCACGCTAAATGGTACTTACACCAGTCGCTTCAACTATCTTCAGCAGAATCAGACTGATGGTAGATAATCTTGTAATAAAATTTAAAATCGATGAACACAGCCGCTCCGCTCTAAGTCACTTAACACGTCAACTATCTTCAGCAGAATGAAAGCGTCTGTACGGACTCAACAATCGAGTAATTAGAGATGTAAATAAGTAACAATTTAACAATCCCAAGCGTAGCTATCAATTCAATTACGGAAAACTTAATTGGTTCCACAACAAATATGGCGACAAACAAAATATTAGAAGGCTTACAATTACCCCATTACTTTTAATTACGGGAAAATGCATGAGCTCGGATTCAACAATCGCTTCAAACATCTATTATAGCAGTAAAATTTGCTTGCATACTGCAAGCTATCAGTTGAATGCCGTATCGTACAAAGAAAGGTCTCAAAACAATGTTCAAAAGTTCGCGCAAAAGACAGCCTGGCGTCGAACTAAGACAATCGTACGAAACAAATGCATATTAATGTTAGATAAGTGCCATTCAGACTTGTTCCAAAGTTTCAATTCAATATCTTATCGCAAAGTTCCTAAAATAAGATTACACTATCCCCCTCTGAAATACATGTACGAATAGAAATGACGCTCAGGCATCGAACCAAGAACCGTCAGAGGAGCGGCGGACAGCGCATATGAAACATATGACTTGCCTCTATGTACATTCCATTTCATATCATTCCCGGTTATCGGATAAGCATTAAAAGTATTGTCAAAATTGACCGCGATGCATTTTATACCGGAAAATTTTGCACCCACTTGGCGTCGAACTGACGGTCGTTTGGTAACGTTTCTTCAGTTAGTACAATATATAACCACGGCATCTCCAACATCCGTGATTCTGTTCTATCGCTCCGAAAAAGGACTCAAAACAATTTTCGAATATTCGCGCAAGAGACCGCCTAGCGTCGAACTCAGGATCGATGTCCCAATAATCGCAATTTTCCCATAAGAATGCATTGCGCGGATATTTGAAAATTATTTTGAGATACAAGAACCAAGATCTTGGTGATTAAAGTTGAGGTAGTCTTCTTTGATTCTTATGGAAAAATTGTTGCCAAATGACCGTGAGTTCGACGTCAGGTGGGTGCGAAATTCTTCCATAAGAAATGCATTGCTGCAATTTTTGAAATTTTTTTCAATGCCTTACCGATAAGCTGAAAATACAAAACGCGGAATGGTGACAGAGGCGTTTGAAATCCTTCTTTCGTAAGGTTCTTCGTTTCTCTAGTGGTCCTTGGTTCGATGGAAGAGCGTCATTCCGATTCTACCATGTATTTCAAACGTGGAAAACGGAATCTTATTTTAGGACTTTCCCGATAGGATATTGAATCGAAACTTTAGAAGAAATCAGAATAGCACTTATCTAATATTAATTTGAAATTTTCTCTCGCGGAAGGGTCCTGAGGTCCTGAGTTCATCGCTAGGTGGTCTTTTGCGTGATTTTTTGCAATCTGTTTTTAGGTCGTTCTCGGTGCTATAGAGCAATCAAAATTACGTTGTTTGCAGATGAGATGGTCTTTCATAGTACCAAAGGAAAAAATGTCACCAAATGACCGTTTGTTCGACGCCAGGTGGGTTCGAAATGCTTCCGTTAGAAATGCATTGCTGAAATCTTAGGCGATGTTTTTAAATGCCTTCCCGATAAGCTGGAAAGATAAAGAAAGAGGAAACACCTCTGTCACCCGGAATGGTGACAGAGGTGTTTGAAGTCATTCTTCATGAGGTTCACCGTTTCTCTACTGGTTCTTGGTTTTTAGATTTAGATTTAGATGAGTACTCCGCAAGCCGCCAGTGGCGTATGGCAGGGGGAGGTTCGAAGGAAGAGCGTAATTCCAATTCTACTATACATTTCAAACGGGAAACACGGAATCTTATATTAGGACCTTCCCGATAAGATACTGAATTGAAAGTTTGGAGCACGTCAGAGTGGCAATTATCTAACAATCGCATGCCATTGTCTCTCTCAAACAGGTCCTGTTTTCGACGCCAGGCGCTCTTTCGCGCGAATTTCCGAAAAAATTTTTTGAGTCGTCTCTCGGAACGATAGAACAGTGAAAATCGTGAAGGTTGTAGATGCCGTGGTTATTCATTATACTAACTGAAGAAATGTTACCAAATGACTGTGAGTTCGACGCCAAGTGGAGACAAAATTCTACGGTAATAATGCATGGCGGTCAATTTTGACATTTACATTTAATGCTTGTCCTTTATCCGGAAATGATATAAAATGGAATGCGCATAGAGGCATGTCTTATGTTTCATATACGCTGTTCGTCGTTCATCTGACGGTTCTTGGTTCGATGCCTGAGCGTTATTTCTATTCGTACATGTATTTCAAAGGGGGATAGTGTAATCTTATTTTAGGAACTTTGCGATAAGATATTGAATTGAAACTTTGAAACAGGTCAGAATGGCTCTTATCTTTTATTAATATGCAATTGTGTCGCACGATTGGGTCCTTAGTTCGACGCCAGAGGGTCTTTCGTAAGAAATTTTCAATATTGTTCTGAGGCATTACTTGGTATGATAATGTATTAAACTGATAGCTTGCAGTATGCAAGCAACTTTTACTCGTACTGTATATTACTTATAAGGCTTTATTTAGATCGAGTGAGGTTTAAATCTCCTGGAAGGATCTTTGTATTATTTTGGAAACTGGAAAGTGCTGAGATTTACATAAATCACAAATGCTATCATCTTACCAGGATACGATAATCAATTATTTAAACATCGTTCCAAGAAAACATTATTGAGTTCGACTCCATGCCTTGAGAAGACATATCTTAAGAGAGATGCAATATATGGTCTGTAGTCGAACCCATACAAATTTCGATAGGTATTATTGCATGTTACGGGAGTGTCTCCTCTAAATTTCTAGTGCAGAAAAAGAATAGAGAAGAGTATCGAAGAAAGTTCAGTGTATCCCGTTCATTTCGCAAAGAAGATTGATTAGAGTTACAAGGAATATTATTGAAAAATCAAATAAAACTCGCAACGCATGTATGTGATAGTTGTATTTAATTGCTCAGAGAAGGAGGCATGAGAATCCACACAGCAGGATATTATCCACTGAAATATCCTACCTGATTCACAAATAGCAACTGGGTAAAAAAATCGTAACAAAATCATCAGTTTTCCTTTAAATTTCTCGTCTATAATAGAGGAACATCAACTAATAAACGAAACTAAGACACAGTCCAATAAAATAATACCCGCTTATGGTTTATGGGGGGTGCACGCGGCAATTTACCTTCGAATATTCTTCCTGACCCTCTTAAATAATCCCCTTCCTCGACGTAATACTTCTTCGTCATCTTGATCACCTCAAATAAATGTCCTTTTGTAAATCGGTTTGATAAAGAAAAACTCCGAAATGGCTGTAATTTTGTTCTTGCTATTTAAATATAGTATTTCATATAGCATTCGCTGAGATCTCAGTAAATCGCTTCCTTTTTTTAAATTCTGACGTTAGCTCCTACCATTAATTCGGTATGTGCTTAAAATCCCCGTGTATTCTTATGGGAAAATCAATGTATCGGATTTAACAATCACCTTGGCCGTCAGGGGAACTGGTTGTTTACTACGGCGAAATTTTACAAAATTTTCGTTTATTTAGTCATAGTTCTCGTAATTTAGATTCAAAAAGTGTATTTTACGACAATAATGAGATTCTTTATTAAATTTTCCCTATGTTTGGTACTTTTCTTGACTTCGTAGGACCATTATTTCCAATTTAATTCTGTAAAAGTAACAAAGCCTGCAAGGTGCAAAAACGAACTTTACGTGCATTCCTTATGGAAACGTATTATGGACTCCTGGGTTCGAACCCGAGCCTTCATAAAGATGAGAATAGTTTTCGTGGAGCTTTCAGCATATTAGAAATACAATGCAGTTTGCCTCATGGCTCTGCGACAGATAGTTTCCAAAATAAAAAGGGGGGACGGACGGACAGAGAGACAGACGGACACTCCGCTGATTATATATAAGATGTATTTCAATGAAAGAAAAAATAATTCCAAAATATGTTTGTCTTCGGTTTCCCATTCATGAATATTCACTTGGTTTACGTATGTTCACTAGAGATGGCAATTGCGACTCTTGTCAGTTTTCCACCTTTATATCCATTGTAAGGGTGATACATGGCTTTCACACAAAACATCGATGTTGATAGTATTTCTTAATTTTGTAGCTAAAAGAGAGTCACATCATTTTTAGATCACCATAAAAATCATGTCGATGAGCAAAGTTTCCATATTCTTAAGACGAAAACATGTATTATTTGGAATTTTATTCACGAAGTCTAATTTTATACCTTCTACGGTAATCGAGGCTATATTATTTGTTAAGTACATATTGTCGTTAAGGAAACCTGCTGTTTATAATCACCAAATTTTACAAAATTTTCGTCATATTTGTCCGAATTCTTGCAGTTTTCAGGTTAAAACGATATTCTACGACGAAAATAAGAAATTTTATTCTATTTCTCTTCTTTTGGTACTAGTCTCCATTTACCATTATTTCTGATTTAATTTTGGTAAAAAAAATAAATCTGCAATCGATAAAAAAAGAAATTTAAGTCCATTTCTCATGACAGTATTTTTGAGTCGTCCTGAGTCGAACTTATGAAGAAACTATAGATAGCTATGGCAAAAACATCGATATGTAATCAAACATTTGTCCTCTAATGAATTTCTAAATTTCATAATTCTATTTCGTTTATATTATTACTTACAGTATTAATACTTACATATGTATTACTTATATTTTATAGCTTATAGTTTACATCATTTGAATATAATTCATTAAATTATAAACCAAACTTATATGCAGAAATAGAATTTAAGGCAAATTTTGTTCGAATATGAACTGTAAAATGGGATACTTTCTCATTTGAAGGAGATTGGATGGATAGAGAAGCGATCTTTCAAGTCTTTACGTATTCATGAAGTGCCGCAGTTCTTCCTCTCTTACGCTTTTAAAATCAATTAACATACATATAAGTAGCGAAGTGTAACTTAACCTAGTTATAGACTGAAGAGATTCTGTATCGATTGAACGATAGTAATCCAGTCATGGAAACTATCGCAATAGAAATTAAAAAAAACCTTTGTTATCGCAAGAATTTCCATTTAGACACTTTTCAAACATTTATTTATTTCGTATTATTTTACTTAAATTCTGCCATCATAGTGTACACCGTATTGGATTTTCCCCATCTCTTTTCATGTGTTCGTGAAACGCACTAATATTTACGGTTCATATTTTATGATAGAGGGTTGATGGATGGAAGTGAGGACCATGTCTTAAATGGTTATTTCACAAGAAGATAGGGCCTTTTACCTGAAATACACACTTCTCATCAAATTTACATCATCATCATTTCTTTATTTATCATACATTTCGGCCACACTGGCTCAGGAGGCGACGTTCACTTCAAATATTCAAATTCACTTTTCTTGAAATTTATCATCAAAGATTATTTCCTTTAGGTAAAAGAGCTGTTGAATGGACTACATCTGACGGCTGAGACTGTTCGAAGGATCGAGAAGATTTTTGAAAGCGAAATCGAGAAAGGCTTAGCCAGAGCAAGCGGAGGTCCTCACATATCATCTCTGCAGATGGAGAACACCTACATACCTGAGCTTCCCAACGGAACCGGTTCGTATTTTACTTCCTCATGCTTAGATATTACCTGCATGATTACTGGGTTCAGTTACACAGTTTAAATCATATAATTCAGTATTTGTTAACGCAAAGAATATCTACACACAAATTATAAAATAAATCTCACATATACACAAGCCTTTTTTTAAAGCCCGCTTAACACGCTATCACGCTTAATATGCGGTTTTCTCCTGTTTCCAGCCCCTATCA
The DNA here is from genome assembly GCA_036926295.1 of Pachydiplax longipennis. Taxonomy (NCBI): domain Eukaryota; kingdom Metazoa; phylum Arthropoda; class Insecta; order Odonata; family Libellulidae; genus Pachydiplax; species Pachydiplax longipennis. The sequence goes on along the minus strand of JAVFKF010000006.1, from coordinate 937,101 downwards.
CACCAATCAAATGGTATAAATTCCGTGTAAGACGCTCTAACAAATATGCAATGCAAACCGCTTCACCTCATTCGATGGACCAAATTTTTCTGTCATCATCCGCCTTGTATTTCCCTATGGCTCTCTTATTTGGAATGATTACTTTTGCGAGTATAAAATGAAACGAAGCAGGTAAGGTAAACTAGTCAACTATAGTAAACGGATTGTCCTTTATTAGGGCACTACGCCCTTGGCGGCGTTTCCTTTCGTTGTAAACACATTGAATAAGCCAGAAAGGGAGAGTTCGTGCTCTATGATTCTCATCACTGCTCTCTAATTGTCTATCAGGTAGATATTGCTTAATTGTAGTCTCAAGAATTTCCGAAATTAATTAACTAAGGAAAACGATATATTCTTGCGAAAAGAAGACCATTCCTCAAAAATACAATGAAAAGGCAACCAGCATTACACAACCCGGTATTATCCCATTAAAGACGCGGTTTTCTATTAGTGAAAAGCATCTAAACCGGGTTACTCTATGACTTAAATTTAAACTCGATTTCGGATAATAATTTCCCTTAATCAGTGGCCGGTTTTGTGCATCTTATTTGCTGCATCGATAAGAAGGAAGAGATTCGATGGAATTTAAGCTTAAATGAAGTACGATCCAGAATGAGGGGTTTCTGTCGGTTTGATTCTTCAGACTGCTTTGATTTTATGAATTTCGATCATCTCCTAGGGTGTAATAATTCTGAGTTACTGAGTCACTCATTCTGTGTACTCCTGATGTTGGAAATTAGAATCTTAGATTACAGAATTATAAGGGAGTGTGCTTCCGTAAAAGTAACTTTTATCAAAGTGGCATTCATAGTGTTTCAAATTTTATAATCACGATAATCGTGTAATTTTCATAGAGAAAATTATCGTCTTAAGTTTTAATTGGAATAGAAACTTGCGTATATGATCTTTATATTCTCTCGGCTTCGTCATGAGAACTATGTTACTCACTTCGGCCTCACCTCGATGCACTGTATGGGCTGAAAAGTCTTGTATTCGCGCTTTAGAAAAGGCATGTACAATGAAAGGCTATACGTTTTCCCAAGGAAGAAAAGACTTGAAAAAAGGCCGACGGGACCTATATATAATCTATATAATATACGAGTAAAAGTTGCTTGCATACTGCAAGCTATCAGTTGAATACTGTAGCGTACCAAGAAAGGCCTCAAAACAATGATCATAACTTCTCGCAAATGACCGCCTGGCATCGAAATAAGGACCCAATCGTGCGACACAATTGCATATTAATATTATATAAGTGCCATTCTGACCTGTTCCAAAGTTTCAATTCAATATCTTATCGGAAAGGTCCTAAAATAAGATTACGCTATCCCCCTTTGAAATACACGGTAGAATAGAAATGACGCTCAGGCATCGAACCAAGAACCGTCAGAGAAACGGCGGACAGCGTATATGAAACATATGAATTGCTTCTATGTAAATTCTATTTTATATCATTCCCGGTTATCTAATAAGCATTAAAATAAATTGTCAAAATTGACCGCCATGCATTTCATACGGGAATATTTTGCACCCACTTGGCGTCGAACTCACGGTCATTTGGTAACATTATTCAGTTAGTACAATAGATAACCACGGCATCTTTAACCTCCGTGATTTTCACTGTTTTATCGATTACCTGGAAATATAAAACGCGGAATGGTGACAGAGGCGTTTGAAAACATTCTTTCATGAGGTTCATCGTTTCTCTAGTGGTCATTGATTGGATGCAAGAGCGTCATTCCGATTCTACCATGCATTTCAAACGTGGAAAACGGAATCTTATTTTAGGACCTTCCCGATAAGATATTGAATTGAAACTTTGAAACACGTCAGAGTGGCACTTCTCTAACATTCGTATGCCATTGTCTCTCACGAACGGGTCCTGTGTTCGACGTCAGGCCTTACTCGGAGCGATAAAACAGTGAAAATCACGGAGGTTGGAGATGCCGTGGTTATCTATTGTACTAACTGCTAAAATGTTACCAAACGACCGTGAGTTCGACTCCAAGTGGGTGCAAAATTTTCCCGTATGAAATGGATGGCGGTCAATTTTTACAATTATTTTTAATGCTTATCCGATAACATAGAATGTACATAGAGGCATGTCATATGTTTCATATACGCTGTCCGCCGTTCCTCTGACGGTTCCTGCTTCGATGCTTGAGAGTAATTTCTTCTACCATGTATTTCAAAGGGGGATAGCGTAATCTTATTTTAGGACTTTTCCGATAAGATATTGAATTGAAACTTTGGAACAGGTCAGAATGGCACTTATCTAATATTAATATGTAATTGCTACGCACGATCGGGTTTTAGTTCGAAGCCAGGAGGGTTTTTGCGCGAAGTTTTGAACAATGTTTTGAGGCCTTTCTTGGTACGGTTCTACATTCAACTGATAGCTTGCAGTATGCAAGCAACTTTTACTCGTATATATATATATATATATATATATATATATATATATATATATATATATATATATAGGTATCTCGGGGGCGTTAGCCATATATTATAGATATATATATATATTTTAAGTCTATTCTTCCTTGGGATTTTTCCTGGGTGCACACCCTTACGTGCAAAACCACCCATTACCCATTCCTTGCTATGCGTTTTGTAATGAATGGGTATTGCATATCATTGGGCGCTCTTCGGATGCTTCAAAAGAAAGCAGGCTCAATCACAAATTTAATTTACCTAATATATTCAGAGAAGTACGTTTGTCGATGATGAAGTCGAGACTGCGCGCCCTCCTTACAAATGCCGTTCTGAAACGGAGAAGCTAGAACCAGTCCATTCAAAAATGCACTTCTTCCGAGAACGATACGCAAAAGTAATCGATTAGGAAATCAAATCATGGTTAATGCGCACCTCCTGCCACACTCCGAAGGGTGGTTGGGTGTAGAATATGAAGGATTTAAATAAAAACCTCAGCTTCTCATAAGCGTCAACATTTTCCTCGCTGTAAAATGTCAAGGTTACATACCTTCTCAAGTACAACTACTTTTGGAAGGAGTTTCTCGATAATTGTTACTTGAATGATTTTGATTATGCAATGCTCAGTAGATCGGAAATGTTTCTCAGTTACAACTAACTAAATATCAGCCGAGGTTTCTGAAATGTAGTCACCTTCAATTTTTCCCAATCTCTGAGTTTAGCGAATAATTAGTCATTTGAATTGATGGTGAATATGAATTTTGTATGCGATTGGTTCGGTGGAAGTAAATTCAAGTGGGAACAACCACTCGCATTCCACATCGGCTTCCAAATAAATATTCTCAATAAATGGTAAAACCGTGTTACCAGGAGGATATGACCAGGACATGAAAAATCTTTCTTTTATAAACAAGTGAAAGGGGTTTTGGTCATTTTATTTTAAAATAACCACTTTAAATCTTAACAAGAGGAATATTCTCTCGTTTGCTCCATTTTCCACGGCTGTTGACATGTTTGTCAACTGTTCTAATTTTCTACTTTTAATGATGGTCTACTTTTCGTACAAAGAGAGCGTCTTACTTTCTTATTTCATTTTGCTTATTTTTCACTCTCTAATGAAGTAATGATACCTATTTTATTTACTAATGGTTTATTACTACTATTATAGTCACTAATATATCCTACTAAGGAAGAATATTTTAGACAATTTTCGGTCTATTTATTGTAATCATATACATTGAAATGAAGAAGAAAGAATCGCTTTTTTCTAACCTAGCTAACGCAAGTATTGACTCTGCAAATTGAGATATGCGTGCGAATTCATCGAGCACCAAAAGGCATTAGAGGATGCCTATTCTAGAGATAAAAGAAAGATAAATTCGTACACTTGTGTTATCTTTCCTTCGAAATCCTCTTTTAGCTGACAAAAGTTATTCTTTAGCGAGAAGCCTTCGCTAGGTAACTGCTTTAGGTTAGGTATCGCTGCTTTATGAAAAAAGGAGAGAATTACGTCAGCGTAAAGGCGAAAACAGAAAGTTGCAGTTATAACTTTTTTCTGCAGATTGGAAATAAGTTTTAATAAAAATTCTATGGATTTTATTTCCTTTATTCACACGTAGATAATAAATCCTCAACATTGGTGATTTCCTTTTCGCGCGACCTTGCCCTTCTCCATATCGGTCTCACACCAATGGTAGAGAACCTTCTCGAGGTCACCAACGGACATTGCTAAGGGACATTGAGTGTTCGCAAGATATTGAAAAATTTGCTTTATCATAAAATATGGATAGCAGAACCTGTTATAGATGCAGCGACACTCCGAGGACACTGATTTTTATTAGCGCCGAAGCCAGAATGTGATTCGCCATTGCCGAATCAGGACTAAATGAAATGATATATTCGCTATTCATGGCCGGTTTCAAAATTCCAGTCAGTATTGTCTTATGGGAGAAAGGCAAAGCCTCGCGCCTTTCAGTGAATGAAAATTAGAACATTTATCTCGATTTCTCTCGAGACAAGTTCTTCCTCACGTGAGAAACCAAAAAGTTTTAGGCGACGCATAAATTGGACTGCACGACGAATTTTTTCTTGAGTTACGTTATAACTCAATAACTTTTTACAACGATGTGGTTACTCTAAAATTAATCTCATGCGACTTTTATGCATACAGATGATACAATGAGCAATTGAAGAAAAATCAGCATTATATGTTAGGTTGTAAGAGAGTAATGGCAGTTTCAAAAATGTTCACGGGTGAAAACTCGGCAATTCATTCAATTTTCGCTTTTAACTTTGTTGTTTTATGCTATAAAAGCGTAAAATTTTCACTATTGTGTTGATAAAGTTATTTTTATTCGAATTTCATTAGAACTGAAGTTTGAATCGGTCAATCTAAACTACGAATCTTAATTATACCCGTCCGAATCCGTAGCTCCACCTAAAGGCGACCCGGCGCGAGGCTTTGCCTTTCTCCCATAAGACAATACTGACTGGAATTTTGAAACGGATATATAGTATTTATTTCTCTGATCTTTCTCGCGGTATCAGAACGGCATATGTAACAAGGAGGTTGCATAATTTCGGTTACATCTTCTACGAACGTACTATTTCTTAATTCATTAAGTACATTAAGTTTGTCATTGAACTTTCACCTCAAAGTTTGAAATATCGCATTCCGTGGGCTAACAAAGTGTAGAAACCCTATTATTTTTCTGCTTTACATTCCTTATTTCTTCAATTTGATACAAAACATGCTGCGTGAATTTAAGCATTGATGAAGTTTATTTTCCACGCCTATTTGGTTGGTTCAAGATGGAATTTTAAAGAATTAGAAGCAATGAGAGTGAGATGTAAAATTATACACTGATTCTGTCTAGAGTAGTTATTTACAGAAAAAAAAATAAATGACCTTAATAAGTGGAAGAGTGAAGCTAAGTCCCTGAATTTGTTTGCAATTCGATATTTTTCTGATGGGGTACAATTTCTTCCTCTAAAAAATTCAATTAAATAAAATCGATCTTCCTTTTAACTTTTAACCTTTGAAAATCTGTAGCATCGATATGTTCAGAATTAGGTGTAATCTCCATCAGCTGTTTGATAATTTATAAGTGAGTATTCCAAAGAAAATTACTTTATTTCAGAATACAGTGAAACCCGGTTTAGACACTTTTAGAGGAATATTGCAAAAACCGCGTTATAAGAGGTATCGCGTTATAACTAGGATATGATAATTTTTTATTTCTTTTACATTAGAAAATATAAGGGAAGGATTTTTTTGAAACGAAAAGGAATTTTTCGTATGCTTTACTTACCACAGCTGTAGTTATATAGACATTAGACGAACTATATTATTGTGTAAAACTAGTTGCCTTTCTTGCCGTATATTTAAGAATGGTCTCCTTTAAAAACAAAGAAAGCGTTTTCCTTCGTTACTTCATTTGCTCATTTTTCATTCTGTAATGAAGCAATGTTGCCAGATTCCCTATTGGGAAAGAATACTTTAAACAATTTTCGGTCAATCGACTGAGGCGGAGGGTTGCTGTACACATGGGGAAATCCGCCTAATACGCGGGTAGTTTAACGTATTAATTTAAACATTTGCTTCGTGTGGTTGGGACCGACGTCGACTGAAAACAAGCATAAACGGGTTTTTACTGTCATTCCACCTTTTCAGACGCTTCCATCCGCAATAAATCGTGGAATTCGGATCTTTTCGGTCGTCTTTAAGGCATCTGGTTGACCGTGAAATGGCGAGACGATTTGCCGGAAACCAAAATATATATATATATATATATATATATATATATATATATATATATATATATATATATATATATATATATATATATATATAATAGTGAGAATTGAGAATATATATATATTCTCAATTCTCACTATTCTGAGCATACATATATTGATGTATGTTTAAATTTGTTTCATCCGAGTCAGTAGTGCTTCCGTTATTTATATAATAGCTCTTATAATAATTTACTGTTAGGTTCGTCACTTTCTTAAATTTAGGTGAGACAGAGGTCCTTCCCGATCCTATTTTTATCTTTCCCTATTTCTACAAGGAAGATTCGTTGTTGATTTTCATGCTTCATTTTGATTGCTTTTACAGTTCTTCACTTTACTATGAAAACCTTTTTACTAGATAGACAAAATAATAATAATAATGAATATGAAAATATTCTAATCAATTTTAGTGTATCTCTTAGGGAAGAATTATGAAAAGCAGTTTATATACACGTGAAATGTCCCAACTTTTTCTCACATTTTATCTCACATATGTATCCATTTGTAAGTTTGTAATGTAGGATCCTGTTAGTTATCCTCTACTTTCTTATTTAGCGATCTTCATTGGTTGCTTTTCAAACGAATCTGGTATTAGCAGAGGGATGAATATAAGTTGAAGGGTATTTGATTATCATTCGATACTTGGGTTTTTGTGCTCGTCAGCTAAATACATTGAAACCTGATTAAGACGCTTTTCAGGGAAGCAATTGAAAACCGTGTTAGAATATAAGTGGGATAGCGTTATAACCAGTATATTACAGATTTTTATTTCTTTTACATTATAAAATGAAAGGGAAGGATTCTGTTGATCTATTAAATAAGTGATTTACATCTTAAAATCGAAAAGGAATCTATTTAGTTTGTTTTATTTACATCTGTTTTAGATATGTAGAGTTCTCGAACTATTTTGTGTTGCGTTACCTTCTCATCATGTTTTTAAGATTGATCAACCATTTATTTTTAGTTTTACCACCAGTTAAGTGGTTCAAATGCATCCGCTTTCTTTTAACTCCAGAATAATTGCATATATTTGATTTAAATATTACTTTCAGAGCAAGGTCAATATTTAGCTCTTGATCTTGGGGGTACAAACTTCCGTGTGTTACTGCTGGAATTGGACCATGCCCCAGATGGAGGGCGGCTTCAAGATATAGTAGTGAGAGAGGAAGTTAAGCATTACCACATCCCTGATGAAATGAGGCTTGGTTGCGGCATTGAGCTATTTGACTACCTTGCTTACTGCCTTCATGACTTTGTCACAGACAAGAAAGTGGTGGGTGCTCTAACAGAGTTCAATCATAACCATAATGGCGACAGACAACAAAACCCACTACCTCTTGGTAAGTTATCTAATTAACAGTTATAACACTTTTGGAAATAGCTTTTATAACCCACCTATTAATTAATTCAGAATTGCATATTGAAAATATTCTCTAAATTTTTTACCTCTAGGATATTGTGCCACACAGGAAATGTATAGATGGATTAAATATTTTTGAGGTATTAAAAAATATAAAATTTCTACTCAGTTCATTATAAGGTAAAGAAGGTCCTAATGACAGATGCTCCTGATATGAAATCTTAAAAGAGTTGTTTAAAAAACCCAATGAACTAAGAGTGCTTGAAATATTAAATAAAACTTAACTGCAGTAAGTGAAGAACATTTTTGGGGATTTTGTTGTACAAATTAATCCAATAATAAAAGAAATATAATAATGAAAATAATCTTATGTATCATTAATTATATACTGCATGTAAATTTAAGTGATATTTTCCAAATCCTATTTCCAAATCCTATTCATAGCTATTTTTACACTTGATGTGGACTGATGTATAAGTTGTCCACAGTTTAAAATTATTGAAATTTAAAAATTGATACTTTTTTCGATCTTACATCTATGAAACATAATTAGTTACTTATTAACATATCCTATTTTAACTAATTTGCATAATAAATGTAGGGGGTACTGAAAAACTTTTTTCTTTGTATTTCTTATCTTCATCGTTAACATTCCTCTCCATTTCATCAGGGCCCTCTGCTTTTTTACATCTGGAATAGCTATAAAGGAGTGAGATGATAAAGGAGTACTCACTTGGTTTGATTAAACTTGAATGATGGGACTTGTCCAAAAAAGTCTTGAAAAACAAACCCCAATTTTTGGAAATTCAATATCAACTCTGAAATTAAAAAGATTCAAGATTTCTCTTTGAAGAATGATCATTCTTGTTTAGAAGTAATTGTTTGGAACTTTCTGTCCCCACAATCAATTTTATTCTGTTTTATAGTTCTTATAACAAATAAAATATTAAACATCAGGGAAAATACTTTGAATTTTGAAAAATTATTTCTAAGCAAGAATGATATTTTTCATGGTAGAGAGAGAATAAGAAATAAGAGCTGAGGACTGTAAATACCTTAATTCTTCATGAATCACATTGTAAACATTTCTGCAGTTGTATATTTGTTACGAAATGCTCAATATGACTCACCAAGCTTAACAACCTATTACTCATCAATATAAGTTATTTCCATATAATACTGTAAAAAACCTTAATAAATGCATATAGCATTTTTCTAGAAGGAATATAGCTTTATGCTTACAAAAAAGGTTATATAGCAGAAATTCAAACTTAGCAATATTTTATTTTACTTTATGGGAATAGCCATTTTACAAAAAAATAGTTAAAAAACAGTGATACTAAAAGAATCTAGCATAAAGGAAAAGGAAGATAGGAGAAAACAAACTTGTTCAACAGAAGTTGATTTAGTAATATGCAGCTTTGTGATAGAACAAGGATTTCTCCACCCCCACTTCACCCATCCAATACCATTACTTTGCTTTTTCTTACCCTGTCCTCACATTGGTCCTTTGTCTTTTCAACCCTTTCCTCCCCCCCCCCTTTTGCCGTTAATATAAATTTGCCTGTGACCTTGTGTGTGTACCTGCAGATGATGCAATGCATGAAAAACCAGATTGTATGTTTTATCATATTTTGTGGTTTAGTATAAATAAATTAAATTCTTTGCAACTTGCTTCTTGAATTTATATTCTTTACTTAGGAAATATTGTTGATATCAAAACTGAGATGAAGTCTAATGAGTTTCAAAATTTTATTTTGTTATAATATGGTAAAAAATATAGCATAATTTGGAAATTTGATAGACTAGTTCTTAATTTATGTGGTAAAATATTTAATGTGTCAATTTCATAAGACTTTATGCAATTGCTAACAAAGTTCAAATTATTTGTAGGTTTCACCTTTTCCTTCCCAATGGAGCATCATTCTCTTGATGTTGGAATATTAGTCTCCTGGACAAAATCATTTAAATGCTCAAATACAGTTGGTCATGATGTGGTGAAAATGCTCAGAGAAGCAATCGAGCGACGTGGAGACTTGGATGTGGAAGTGCAAGCAATCCTCAACGACACAACCGGTGCGGGCAAAGTCTTTGAAAGAAATTTTCCTCCATACAAATTAATTTTACCATTACTTTTTTAAAGCATCAATGCTCAACTCTCTCTTCAAGATAATATCTTTTCAGTGAATCTGATTTTAGAAAATTTGGAATAAATGGTTCCAAGAGCCAAAACTCATTTTCATTCCCAATTATTCACTCACAGAGCTTATCAATCTATATATATATATATATATATATATATATATATATATATATATATATATATATATATAGATACACACACACACACACACACAATTCTTCTTATCTTCAATGATGCAGATTTATCATTTAAATATCTCAATCAATGATATAGTAGACTTATGAACCAATTTCATTCCAGACAAGAGCTTATATCTCCTAGCTTTAAATTGTATATCTTATTATGATAAATCAATTAATCCATCCTGTCTTGGAAATCTTGATGGTTTATGTTCAATAATTCAATTATATTATTTGTCAGATTTTTAAATTGCCCACTTTCAAAAGTATATTAAAAAATATCTATTTATGAAATTCTATGATGATTCTCTCTGTTTTTTGGGTGGAGAAAATTTGAGGAAACTGTCCATGGTCAACTGAGTCTGTTTGTTTGTACTCTCCTAAATTGATTAATGACATTGTCTTCAAAAATATTAGTGGCTTAGTTAGTAATTAGCTCTACATACAACATCTAGGTTTGGATGCCACTTTCTTACCATCTCTCATGTTCACTCCAGTGTTGCCATATCTTTTTAATTATTTATTTATTGAAAAAACGCTGCAGTTTGGTCTTTGGACCAGGTGGCAACGGTGGAGGGGAAGAAAGGAATTACAATGACATGACTGTCTGGCATTCGCCCTTAGGCGGGAGGAAAAACCCTCCAAAAACATCCCGCAGACAGTATAAATAAAAACATTATACAGTACAGAGGCACAGTCAGTATTTACAGAAGACATTAATAGATATCAATATTACATTATAGTTACATTACTTAGTTATAGTTACATTAAAGATACATTAATAGATATAAGCAAAAATTTATAAGCGTTTAAGCTTCTTTTTAAAAATTTTTATGTTTCTAGGCATTGGACTTCTCCAGGTAATGCATTCCATTCCCTTATACCTTTATTAATAAATGAATATTTCACTATATCGGATTTCTGTTCACGTTCCTTAATTTTTAACTCATGGTCGCCGCGTCCGATATAGTTAGGGGTATGGAACCTCGCTCGCAGTTCCTCCCAGCTGTGATTAGAGTTCCACGTATTAAATATGCCCATTAGTCTAAATGTCTTCCTTCTAGACGATAACGGTTCCCATCCTAGCTCATCTAACATTTTAGTAACACTCTCATCCTTTTTATGCCTTCCGGTCACGTATCTAGCTGCTTTCCTTTGCACTCCTTCGAGAGTCTTACTAAGGCCTGATTCATGTTGGTCCCATACATTAGTCGCGTATTCAACAATCGGCCTAACCAAAGATTTATATGCTCTATCCCTTACTCCCTTCCTACTCCGTCTTAGATTTCTCATTACAAAATGAAGATTCCTATAAGCCTTCGAAGTAATATCTTCGATGTGGCTCCCCCATTTAAGTTTTTCCGATAGTTTAACACCTAAATATTTGCAGTCGGGTACGGAGTATGGTTTCGTCGTTCAGTGTATAAGAATTCATTTCAGGAGACTTTCTTCTAGAAAACATTTACATATATACATTTAAGGTTTACATTTACCTACATTGATCAATATCCCATTTTCTTTAGACCACTCAGCTAACTCTTTTAGATCACTTTGCAAAATTTCTCGATCCCACCTCTCCCTTATACGCCTATATAATATGCAGTCGTCCGTAAAAAAGCCTTACCTCGGATTTAATGTTCTTTGGGAGATCGTTAATATAAATTAGGAAGAGCAATGGTCCTAAAACACTACCTTGCGGAATACCCAAGGTTACATCAATCTCTTTGGAGTAGACATCACCTACTCTAATTCTCTGTTTTCTATATTTCAGAAAATTTTCGATCCAGCTAACTATCCTAAAGTCTGCATTTAACTCACGTATTTTCCCAATAAGTTGGTTATGTGGTACTTTATCAAAGGCCTTAGCAAAATGAATGACTACCGCGTCAACTTCATCCCTTACATCCATAGTTTCGGCATTGTCTTGAACTAGTCCTAGGAGCTGCGTCTCGCATGAGTATCCCGGTCTGAATCCGTGCTGCCTCTTACAAAGCCATTCGTTTTCTTTCCAACCAACACGAAGATAATCAGCTATAATTTTTTCCATTAATTTTCAGACTTGGGAAGTAAGACTAATCGGCCTATAGTTATCAACTGATGTTTTTGATCCACCCTTAGGTATTGGAATTACGATTGCTTTTGACCAGTCGTCAGGGATGCAGTTATTGTTTAGAGTTGCTGTGAACAATGTTCTAAAATAGGGCACTATTGCATAATCTCCCTATTTAATTACATCACTGGGGATTTCATCTGGTCCTTTCGATTTCCTATTTTTTAATGTACGAATCTTTTTAAGATACCCGAATCAAAAAGTTGGATATAATGAGGGTTACTCTCTGACATTTGTGATCTATTGTCCCTATATACTGTTATATTCTATAAACCTGTGAGAACCAGTCATTGAATGCCTCAGCTACATCCTGTTCCCGAGTTAAATTATCGCCTACGTTTGTGTTTATTGTGAGTACATTATTACCATTTCCTTTTTTACGGCGTAAATATTTGTAAAACTCATTTGGATTATCAGAGTCAAGAGTGTTTTTTACATATTCCTCCTCTTCTCGTACTTTTTCAGCTGCTAATTCTCTTTTTAATTCCTTATACTTTTCCAATGAGGTTAAGTCATGATCTTTCCTTTTATGCGCAATTCTAACTTTTCTTTTAAAGTCGTCTAATATTCTTATTGGAGTATTCGGGATTGTTCTTTAAGCGCTTTTTAGGAACATACTTATCGATACCGCGGAAAATAATATTTTTAAATTCTTGCCACATATCTTCCACTGAACTTCCCTTACCTGCCCATTCAGCATATTTTTGACGTAAGTATTCTTGGAATCCGACATTGTCTGCTTTACTATACTGAAAGATTTCTATGCTTTTTGGGACTGGTGACCGTTTCCGAACATCCCACTTTAGAACGAGTTCCACTGCATTGTGATCGCTTATTCCCGGAATAATTTTAACTCTAATGAGTGAGTCTAATGGCTTTAGTAGAAAAACATCAAGTATGTTCGACCCCCTGGTGGGCTCCACCACGACCTGAGTAAAATCCCCTTCACGAACAATGCTGTTTACGAGCTCCTGTGGTTTACCCACTACCTCCACGTTGCCTTCCCAGCAGACATTAGGTAAGTTAAGATCCCCTGCTATGACGGTAAGGTTATTATTTATACTCCTAGTGCATAGGTCTTGTAGAATACATGAAAATCATCGTCAGGTTTTCTATACGCAGTAATTGCAATGAGGACTCTCTTAGTTTAGGGATTTGTGATTTTAACGCCTAACATCTCGCAGTCGTCGCGTATCCATTCAAGATTACTATTCAGTTTATCAGAAATGCATGTAAAAACTCCTCCCATCTCGTGAACCATGATCCCTTCTATAAACCGTAAAACCCAAAGGAAAGATCTCGCCTGAATGTATGTCTTTATGCAACCATGACTCCATTCCTAATATTATATCCGGATTTGAAGCGTCAACTAATGAAGAGAACATTTCCTTCTTATTGTAAAGGCTTCTGCAGTTTACCTGGAGAATTCTCAAACTGCTACCATCATCATAGGCTCTTATATCAATACCGTCTCCTTTGGCCTCTTCAGATTTTATTTCGGTGGATTGATAGCACATTCCGTCAATAGTCGTACTTGGGGAATCAACTCCGCAGCCACCACTGGTTTTGTCACATCTGAACCCGTCATCTAGTTTTCCTGCTGCAAACATCTGCTCACCGAGTCTGCAAAACATTTACTTAATCTGTAGTCTCCCTTTCGATTAAGGTGTAAACCATCCCTTCCCAAGTCCCTCTGATTCACCCAATTATTAGGATTAACAAAACACAAGCCCTGGCTTTTACATACCCATTCTATTCCCCTGTTTATGTAATTGATTTTCCCTGGTGTCACATCCCTTCTTTTGACAATCCCACTGACAACAATTTTAGCTTTATTAAATTTTTTAGAAGCAACTTTGCACAAATCCCAAATCTCCCCAACTACATGATCACTACTCATGGCCCCTTTAATATTATTTGTTCCCACATGAAGCAAGACAACTCTCATCCCTTTCCTCCCCCATTCTTTCAATTTTATTACCCAATTGCTCAGCCCTTATACCCGGATAACATTCCACAACTCCCCCTTACACTTGCATTCATTTCCACTGTATCTAGCCATAGAATCCCCTAAGACGAGGACAAAATATTAAAGGAATCAGTATGAAATTTTGGAGCAGACATATTCACTTCCTTAGTACTTAGCTTTTTCTGAAGTTCTTCATTTTCTAGCGTCAGCTTCTTCACCCTTTCCTTCTCTGCTTCCAGTTCCTTCCTTAATCTTTTGATCAGCACGCCCTTCTCCTCCGTGGTGCTCCTCTCCCTCTTCGTAGTGCAGCTACTGCATCTCCAATCGTCCCCTATGCAGTTGGCATTGCTAAATTGGCTACAACTGAAATGGAATGACTTTTTACAGTCTCTACAGCAAACTCCGTTCTTAACAGACTTCCTACATACAACACACTTGGTAAAGACATAGACTTCCCTGCCATTATGCTTTCCTTTCTGCTTGGAGCTACCTGGAGACACGTCCTACCCCTTTGACCGCTGAGCTCTGACTTTTAAAGTCATCTGTTTAATGGCTTCCTTTTGGCTGCCATCTCCTTCGGCCTCTGATGATGTTTGCTTTTTATCATTATCAATTGCTATTTTCTACTCTATTCTTAACTCATGTGGATCTTCATTTGTCAGATCAACCTCAAGCTCTTTTCTACATCTACATCTACATATGTACCCTGCAAACCGCCTTTCGGCGTGTGGCAGGGGGTGCAAGCACCATGACTCTCTTTGCCTAGTCGATTATTTTCGCGTATTGTTCTCGGAAAAAAGAATTCTTGAATCGACTGGTTTTAGCATCTATTTCTCTGATGTTTCTCGCTGTATCAGAATGGCCTATATAGCAAGGAGGGCGCATAATATCGGCTACATCTTCTATGAACGTGCTCTGTCTGAATTTATCTAGTAATTTAAATCTCTGATTGAGCCTTCTTCCTTCTAAAGATTCCCATCCTGCCTCCTGAAGCATCTGAGTAACACTTACCGATTTATCATAGCAATTTTTTACAAAGCGTATTGCCTTTCGTTGTATCTTTTCTATCTCGCGAATACAACACTTTTCTGCAGGGTCCCATGCATACTCGAGCGCAAAGTAACATCGCTCGCGGACTTTTTCTTCGCTTTTACCGACTATTCTTTTGACGAAGCCTAGTTTCTTAAGAGCTCGCCCACATATGTTATGGATGTGGGTATCCCAAGTTAAGTTATTCTTGAGGGTTATTCCGAGATATTTTACCGAATCGACAGTTGATAATGTTTTCCCTCGAAGGCTATATGAATTATGATTGGCAAAGGATTTTCTTTCGAAAAAATTAACTACTGAACATGTATCTACGTTGAGCTCCAATTGCCAGTCGTCGCACCATTTTACTATTTTATCTAAATCATTCGACAGGCTTAATCTATCGTCATTACTTTTTATTTCTCTGTAAATAACCGTGTCGTCCGCAAATATTCTAACGTTACTGTCGATGTGTTCATTAAGGTCGTTAATGTATATTAAGAATAATAATGGTCCGATTACGCTTCCTTGTGGGACGCCTGAGGTCACTTTGACTAGGTTGGAACTAATACCATCCAATACTACTCGTTGTTCTCTATCGGACAGGAAGTCTTTTATCCAACTTATTACTTGTTCGTCGATGCCCGCAAGTTTTAATTTGTACAACAATTTACGATGTGGGACTTTATCGAACGCTTTCCGAAAATCCAAAAATATTGCATCGACTTGTCTTTTACTTTCGGCCGATTTCAAGATATCGTGAATTAATAACGCTAACTGTGACTCGCAGGATCGTGTCTTACGAAAACCATGTTGATTCTTAACTATGAATTTAGAGGTTTCGAGAAAACCCATTAAGGAACTAGTAATTATAGGAGGAACTTTTAGGAACTTATTTTCTCTACTCCAGATTATAAAAGCTTGTAAGTCTATATTAAGTTTGCATCTTGAGGTTTTACGAATAAAGTTCATATTCTGAGTGGTTTGCAAGGCAAAGTACCACTGTACTTACATTATTGCTTGCTCAAAGTTATTTTTAGGATAAATTAGGTGCATAAAAGAGTGCATGAGATAATTCTAATCATCATAGGTCATTCAATCCATAGATTGGTTGACTGCAGTCCTCTCTCTCTAGTGTTAACTTTATCATTCTAATACAACTGTTTTATTTAGGAACCCTTGTCCAAGGAGCTAATTTGGATCCAAGAACAGCAATTGGATTGATAATAGGAACGGGAAGCAATGCTTGTTATATTGAAAAGGCATCAAAAGTTAAGCACTGGGAAGGAGACAGGCATGGAGAAAAGGAGGTATGTTTCACCATTTGATGTATTGGAATGGAGCACCTATTCTTTAGGGTTCTGACAAACCTGCAAAAGCTTGTTACTTCCTATATTGTTTTATGTATGTCACAGGATTAAGTATTTCATATATTTGATATCACTAATTATCGTTGAATATGGGTACACTAAAATCTGTTTAAAATGCTCTGGCTTAATATGCTATCCCGCTTCTTCCTTTTAGTCCCTTTCACTCTAAATACATGGTAAAAATACCACTTAAGATGCTTTTCCTCTTGGTGATGAACTGAGTCACCTATGTTCTAACCTGGGATTAATATGGTGCCAAGGTTATACAAGCATAACATTCCTTCAGAATTATAATATATATGTAATGTGCCTGGATGCACAAGTGGGTGTCCTGGCTTCCATTCCCTGTGGGGGCCAATATATGCAGATTGACCTCAGCTATGAAATTACTTTAAACAATACTAAGGGTAGATATAACAAATGGACTAAAAACTTGGTTTTTTGATCCACAAAAATATATAATCTGGCGACTATATTTCGACTGACTACTATTACTGTTGCAACTTCAAATTTGCCAGCAAGACATAAGCTTTCCTTATCAATTGCAAATGCTATAAAGTTCTGTTTCCAATACGAGTCATCAAACCATGGCTATAATAGATGCTTAACAATAGTTTTTGCTTTTAATTAGAACTGATAACATGAAATGGGGATCTTATATCCCTCACATTTCAAGTATCAACACTGTTTTAATCCTTACGGATTTCAATTCATCAATGAACAAAAATTTTGCCATTTGTCAACTTAATATGCTGGCAGATTAGAAAAATATTAATGGCTATGTTTAATTATCCCTAATACAACCAATACAAATAATATGATTCTTATGCACTGGGGAATAACTATAAGAGTAAAAATTAATTGCAATCACATGTTAGTTAACAAATAGTAATTATTACAGAACTGTGCAATGAAGAGAAAAACAGTATAAATTAAACACTAATTATAAATAAAAATGAATTTACAAAATATAGAAAAAAACAGAGAAATTAGAAATATATAAAAAATTAATTGTAATGAAAAAACAAGTAATTGAATAAAAGATCATGCTGAGGTGGAGTTTGTAATTTGATCCAGCAGAGAATTGCAAAAATTTGAGAGCCATTATTCAGAAATATCTAGGATTTTCTGAGAGGATATCAATTATTGATAGTTGAGATGAAATAAATAAGTATTATAATTATTATCGCTACAATTTGACATTTGTCAGGTGGCAGCCACAAACATCGTTAAAATATAGTACAACCCCTTTTTACAATCGTATTTTTAAATTTAACATTCCTAAATAACATAATATAGTCCAACAGGATAAGGTCTCTTTTTTACAACAAAAAATTATGCATTTAACAATATCTAACCAAAAAACAAAATCCCAAACCCCCTCTCAATACATTTTTATAATATTTTAATACATCTAAGCTTAAAATCTTTAACTAATTTATGTAAGGGCTTGAAGGCCTCTTCAGGTAACATGTTCCTTTTCCTTACTCCTCTATTAAGAAATGAAAATTTAGCTGTATCCGTCCTTTGTTTTCCCAATTTTAACTTCTCATTATGATT
The DNA here is from genome assembly GCA_036926295.1 of Pachydiplax longipennis. Taxonomy (NCBI): domain Eukaryota; kingdom Metazoa; phylum Arthropoda; class Insecta; order Odonata; family Libellulidae; genus Pachydiplax; species Pachydiplax longipennis. The sequence continues at coordinate 919,111 of JAVFKF010000006.1, read as the reverse complement.
GCCGCGCGCAAAATAATTTGGTTTTTCTAATCTCTAACTTAATTCCCTCCATGCTTTGCCAGCTTTTTTTACTTGAAAAATCCCTACCAACCTGTTCAGCTTCCTCCTTTTTTCTAAACTTTCCCACCCAAGAAATTGTAACATTTTCATTACGCTTTCCTCCCTATTGTGTTGATTTAAAACATACCTATCTGCTTTTTGCTGCACCTTTTCAATATTCTTTATATTATTTTTTCTGTGCGGATCCCAAACGTTTGTCACATATTCCAATATAGGCCGTACTATTGTTATATATCCTAATTCCTTCGCTTCCCTACTAGCTCTCTTCAAGTTCCTCATCATGTAATGGAGATTTTTAAACGCTTTAGAGACTATCTTATCAATGTGATTACCCCAATCTAAGTTTTTGTAAATGTAACCCCTAAGTACTTACATTCTTTCACCCTGGGAACTTTTCCTCCATTAACCTTGTATGAGACTTCTCTTTCCCTCCTCCTATTCGTGAATGTAATGTGTTTGGTCTTTCTTGCATTTATTTCCATTCCATTTTCCGTTGCCCACTTCTCAACTGCTTCAATGTCCATTTGTAATATTCTAACATCATCCTCACCATTAATTTCCCTATAAATTATACAGTCATCAGCATATAGATGGATTTGGGACTTAATGAGTTTTGGTAAGTCATTGATATAGATTAAAAACAGTAATGGGCTGATCACACTTCCTTGAGGTACCCCTGACGTAATGTCAATTTTTTCTGATATATTTTCGCCAACTTTTACTCTCTGAGACCTACTCATTAAAAAATTTTGTAACCATCTTTTAACCCTTGTTTCTATGCCCATTTTTTCTACTTTTGCTGTCAGGAAATGATGCGGAACTTTATCAAATGCTTTACAAAAATTGACGATAATTCTGTCCACTTCCTTTTGTTTGTCTAACGAGTCTTAAATATCCTGACATAATCCTAATAACTGCGATTTGTGGGAATATCCTTCTCTAAAAGTTTTAGATCCTAGTATTAATAAATCACCTGATATGTTATCTGGGCTGCAAGATTTGTTATTTTTCAATCTTTCCAATTGTCGCCTTATCGCTGCGTTACTAATAACCAAGATCTCTACTTGTGCTCCCCTATCTTTACTAAAATCAATCCTGCCTTGCTGTAAATCGACCATAGACCTTTTTACACACTAGCATACCAGTTATTTAAACAATTTGTATTTTCCTCGTTATTTGTAATTATTCTCCCAATCAGATCTTTTATTGCAATAACCTTCTCTTTGGTGCCACAATTTCTCCTCATATACTTGTAAAATTTCTATTCCCATTGTTACCTAATATATTTATCAAATATTTTTCTTTCGCTTTCTTTTTTTCCTCTTTAAGCAATTTTAGATACGTCTTGTATTTCTCCTTGCTACTTTTGTTTAAAGCTCTGGTTTTGTGTGCTTTTCTAAGCTTTCTTTTCAACCCTCTTATTTCTTTATTATAATACTCAGGGGGTCAAATATTGAGAGGGGAGGGATTATTGAAGAAAGCAATTGAGGGAAGAATGCTAGGGAAAAGACAGAGGGGAAGACAAAGACAGAAGTTGTTAGACAAATTAAGGGGTGGGATAAGTTACCAGGAATTGAAGGAGAGGGAATTAAATAGGGAATGTGGAGGCCAATGAACCTACCGAAAGGTAGGACACTTTATATATATATTCTTCCTTGGGAATTTTATTGGGTGCTTGCGAAAATCCTGAGTATTATATAGATCCTGAGTATTATATATATATATATATATATATATATATATATATATATATATATATATATATATATATATATATATATATATATGTAATACTCAGGATCTGGATTTATTTTAAGTAACTATCTTGGGACATACCCCTTTAACCCTTCATTTAGTATGTTTTTAAAGTCGACCCACATTTTTCAACACTTTTCCCTTTCTCTACCCACAGTGGAAAGTTAATATTTAGATAGTTTTGGAAACCTAATTTATCCCCTCTTCCGTATTGCCATATCTCTGTTTTTGGTGAATAACTCTCAGTTATGATTCTTCCCATTAGCAACTCTAATACAACTGCTTTATGGTCAACTGATTCCCTCAATGATCTCTAAATCTAACAATAGTGAAAAGGGTTGAAGTAGAAAAATATCCAGCACATTTACCCCCCTCATTGGTCCCTCAACTACCTGCGTGAAGCCTCCCCCGTTAATTATATTGTTAACTAACTCTTCCGCTCTTCCACCCCCCGTCGTTGCCCCATCCCACTTGATTCCAAGTAAGTTTAGGTCTCCCGCGATCAAGACTTCCTTTCCTAATGACCTCTCAGCAAATAAATTTCCCAAGACCTCCAATGAACTGAAATCATCCCCAGGCCTTCGATAGGTTGCAACTACATCTAATGTTTTCGCTCTGTTAGATATTATTTTTATGTATATCATTTTGCAGTCATCCTTCACCCATTCTAACTTGCTCGTTATTTTCTCCTTAACCCTTACAAAGATTCCTCCTCCCTTCATATCCCCATCTCTCCTATACACTATGAAGTTCAGCGGAAAAATTTCATTTGAAAAAATATTTGAGCTTAACCATGGTTCTGAGCCTATTACTATATCAGGATTATTCACCTATGTCAAAGTTTGGAAATCCTCTACCTAATTTACAACACTTCTACAGTTAACCTGAAGCACCCTCAAACCCTGTCCAGGCAGATTGTTTAGTAGATCCGATTTGAAACGAAGCAAGCATTAGTGGAAGCCATTATATGTCCTTGAATATTTAGGAAAGTGTATGATGCACATAATTTATTTTATATGTTACAATTTGGAAATATTCTGATAAAAATTATTATGTTATGCAGTTGATGCATAAAAATGTGGTAATTGAATAAAGATTACATAGTTGAAGTAGTGTTTGAGCCAAAAACAGTATCTAATAGATTATGATGTACTTCTGGTAAAATTTTATGAATGAGGCTAATCTGATTAAAAGAAGATTACTGTCAATTATGCTATTCTTAGTTCAATGAAAATATTGCCATAAAGATCCTTATTTAAGCATTATTGGTTGTTATATTCTGTACTTTCTTCCTTGTTACCTGTACTTTGCAAATGTCTTTCAGTAAAATGTGTTTAGTAAATTAAAATATTTTTATTTTTCTCTTTTGTTTTCATACTTCTAAAAAACCATCTCCAAAATTACTTTGGTGTCCATGGTGCATAATTGCATCCTTTACACTAGAATATAGAGCACCAGGTTTTCATGCAAATGTTCGTTATTTATATTTATCTATTCATTCAACCTGATGATCCATTTTGTTACAAACTGAAGATAACATTTCACAGCAGCAGTATCACAAGTAATTAGATTAAAAAAGGAATAAAATATCAAATAGGGAATGAATATGAAATATACATTGAATACAGTATGACAAAGTGAATAATTATTGAGAGAATGCTTATAAGAATATCAATGCTTTTATTTTAACAAATTTCCATAAATAGCATAATTATGTAAAAATACATAAAAATAGATATTCAATTTGATTATAATTAGAAGAGAAAGTTTTATAAAATATCATTTGGTGATGAAATTATTCTCTGCTGTAATATATGTATGGATATAGATGTGTAATTTTTAAATCCTAGTGTACCACTGCCTATGGGAGGTTTTTCCCTCCCATCCATGGGTAAATATCTGACCGTCTTGTAATTAATACACTATGCTACCCTCCAACTAGCTAAATCACAGTGTGAAATGTAAATAATTAATAAATAAAAAATGTAAAATTTACTTCAGAAAGAATGTCAATCTAACTTGGTCTTGTAATATAAAATTACTGATACCATATGCACTGTTTTCTTCAACCACGATGGCCATTGATGACTAGTAATTTGTCTTAATAAGTAATAATTAACATTTATTATCAACTTGGGAATAATGATATATAGATTCTTGAAGCTATGTTAGACAGCTGTTAATATTTTAGCTAACTGTATAACATTCTAATAATAATTTGATTTAATGGCTATTTGTAATTGCATTATTGTAAAGACTTATTTTGTAATTATCAAGGATTCTCTTTGTCTATATTTTATAGGTAATCATAGATATTGAATGGGGTGCATTTGGTGATAATGGTGTAATTGACTTTTTGAAGACTGAATTTGATAAAGAGGTTGACAACAAATCACTGCTGGTCAATTCATTCACGTAAGTTCATCCTTTTGGTTAATTTTTCAAAGATTTTCTTTTGATAAATTTTTCTCCAGTTATCATTTTAATGGAAAACAATTTCATCATATGATTGTGGAATAATAACGCAAAAGCCAAAAAATTGCAATGATAAATTCAATGAAGTAAAGCTAAAATTTGGTATATCAATTTTAAATTCTTGCTTTTTTCTCACTGGCAGAATTCTTGTAAAAATCATTCAGGTTCCAAACCTTTGGGGAAATATTTTCTGTTGTAGACTGAGCACTTATGATAAAAATGACCTATTTTCTACATCAATCGATTAAGCAAAAATAATGATGACTACCTTACTTTACAATCAGAGTTAAATAAATTTAATAATGGTGCAATAAAAACTGTATGACTCTTAATTTTTGTAAATGCCGCTTTGTATAAATTTTAATTTGGATGATTGGGTGGAAAGTCATCTTTTCATGTCTACTGTGTAGAATATTGTCCATTTCAATGAGCCAGAATTGTTAGAGACCTTATAGTTTGGATGAAGCCAGAGTTTAACATTGATCAAAATATTGATTTTATTGTTAAAAAGGTATCCATAACCATTAGGTTCATTTTCAGGTCCGCTTGGGATTTAGATGATATTGACACTTAAAGAAATCTCTTCATCTTTCTTTTACAAAATAAACTAGAATATGGTTCTCTTGTCTGGTCCCCATACCTCATCAAACAAAAATCAGGATTGCAAGCATCTAAAATAAATTTATTGAACTCATATGACTTCATCTAGGTTTTGATATTGACAATACTCCCGAAGTGCAGATTATGAATTCCCTCAATCTTCCAACTGCCATATATTCTTAGATGGGGATTCTTTATATATTTTAATCCATAGTTTTTGCAGTTGTTTCATTTCTTATCTAATTTTAATTTTAATTCTTATCTAATTTTAATAACTTATACATCACTGGAATGCAATTCTTTTCAAATGCATATGTTTGTTCAAAATATATTACACGAGTAAAAGTTGCTTGCATACTGCAAGCTATCAGTTGAATGCAGTATCGTACCAAGGAATGCCACAAAACAACTTTGAAAACTTTGCGCAAAAGACCGCCTGGCATCGAACTAAGGACCCGGTCATGCGACATAATTGCATATTAATATTAGATAAGTGCCATTCTGACCTGTTCCAAAGTTTCAATTCAATATCTTATCGAGAAGGTCACAAAATAAGATTTTGTTATCCCCGTTTGAAATGCATATATTTTTCCAGCTTATCGGTAAGGCATTGAAAAAAAATTTCAAAAATTGCAGGAATGCATTTCTTATGGAAGAATTTTGCACCCACCTGGCGTCGAACTTATGGTCATTTGGCAACATTTCTTCCATAAGAACCATAGAAGACTACCTCAACTTCAACCTCCGAGATTTTGGTTCCTCTATCTTAGCGATAAGTGCCTCAAAATAATTTTCAAAAACAGTGCAATGCATTCTTATGGAAAAATTGCAATTTTTGGGACATTCTGGTATCGAACTCATGATAGCTAGCGTCGATGTCCGAATTATTCTGGCATCTACAGGGTGGGGCCAGTACGTCGAAAAAAATCTGACGTCGACAGCGCTTGTGGAACATGGTCAGAATTTGTATCCCCTATATATAGGTATATCCGGAGAGTTAACTATATATAATAGATATGATTGCATCCTCAATTATACCTGAAAATATGTTCATCTTTTAGTGTAAACAAGTATATGTATAAGGTTTGAGAAATGAAAAATGAAAGAAATATTTCAGTCAAGTGTTCAAGTTCAAGTGTACACTAAAGAAAATATGTAAGATTCTATGATTGCTCAGAAATGAAATGGCAGTTCCCCACAAATCAATTTACTTAAATCCCTTTAATAATGAAAATGGTATCGTTAACCTTTCAGCAGTGAATGTTAATTTCCATGGATATTTTAGATGCCACAGATCATCCTGAAAATATAAGACTGATCATCTAAATGTTTTTTTATGCAAGGTCATATTTTGATAAGATTGTTTTTACTATTAGAACACAATTGAGGATTAGATAAAGGTTTAATGTAAAAGGAATGCAGTAGGAATAATGGAATTCAACCAGATCACAAAATCTTGTTCCTATTCCCAAATATTCTTTTCAAGGAACCAAATGAAAATTGTGTTATAAGTGGGATAGTGTAATAGCTGGGATATTGCAGCTATTTATTGCTTTTACTTTAGAAAACAAAAGGAAATGTCTTTTTTGTACTTGAAGTTTTGAATAAGTACTTTACACCTGAAAATCTAAAAAGAATCTTCTTTAATTTGGTGTGATTCTGGTTATCTTCTTGTTACATTTTCGAGAATACTAAATGATTTGCTTTTTGTGCTAAGAAAGCTTCTTCCTTTTTACTAAAATTTGGTCAACTTTTACTCTACAAAAGGAGCCATTTTTACCAGATAGACTACTTGGGGAAGAATATTGTAAACAATCTCCAGTCTATTGATTGAGGTGGAGAGTTGGCTGTAGCAGCTTGCACATTGTCTTATGTGTCATATTTACCTTGTTTTTAGTGTGAAAGGGACCAGGACCAAGAGATAACCATGTATTAAGTGGGATAGCTTCCTAAGTGGGAGCCTAAAAGGATTTTACTCTATTGCCAACTTCAACAAATTAGTTCTTTGTTCTATTGTATGTACATTAAGTGTACTAGAATGATGAGAGAGACCCAGGACCACACACACGTAACTGACCATTTGATGTAGAAAGTGATGTTTTACTCTCTACCTCCAACAAACTTATCTCCGACAAACCAATCTTATATCTTTACTGGTGTAGAACTTAGTTTTTCCCAAGAAGTGATAATATTTATTGGAAGAGCATTTCAGACTAGTGAATAGTGTGAAATTTCTAAGCATAAAATTGGGTCTAATATCTCTTGGAATTCACTCATTCTGGCTTACATTGTCATTTGGTTGATTATAGACAAAAACACATTGTAGAAGAGTTGGAAATTGACGTACGACAATAACAATCAATTAGGAGTGGGAGGGGAATTTTCCAACTCTTCTACATTAATGACAATGTAAGTCTCGGTATGTATTTTTTGTATTACGGTATACTGGTATTAAGTTATGTATTTCCACCACATCTCGGCCGAAGCTATAGATTATATTGAAGCTTAAAAATAACAGCCAAAAACATTATGCATTTTGTATGACATAAAAACTAATAATTATCATATGTATGAAAAAATTACTCCAGATGTGTGTATGTTTTCGTGTACTATATGATGTAAATGATAGGTGGTAGTATAATGATATAAGAAAATTAAGGGTATAGCTTAACAAAATTTTCTGGATGAGATGTAAGAATTTCAAATTTTGATTTTGTTTTTTCCAGGTTTGAAAAATACATTAGTGGCAAATATCTTGGAGAGATTAACAGAACTATTTTAGGAAAGTTGTGCAAAGAAGGTCTTCTCTTTGATGGAAATGCATCAGAGAAACTATTAAAACATGGATCATTTAGCACTCAATTTGTGTCGCTCATTGAACAGTAAGTACTCATTTTAACACGCTACTATAATATTTATTTCTTTAATTTTTATTAATATAAAAGGCATCTTTTTTTACTTTTCTACTAGAGAGAGATTAAGAGAATACTGGTAAATTTTGTCACAGTACCTGCCCAGAAAGTGGGAGACCTGGGTTTGAGTCCCAGCCAAGTCACAATTTTTCACTTCTTGTATAACTTTGGGTTTAGTCGCACAAATTAATGTGCTAAGTTAAATTTGATTTCCATCAATTGTGAGTGCCATGGTAGAAATTTTAAGCTCAGAACATGAAGGAATAAAGTTCATTAATTTAAGTTGAGTATTTTTTAACTTAATGTATTCTAACTAAAAATGATTCCAATGAGAGCAATATAACTTAAAATTAGCTGCAATTTTGAAAGTGAAATATATGATGTTTCAGATTTAATATTCATGTATGTGTTGATTAATATATCTCAGATATGTTACCAATTGAGTGATAATAAATAATGGGAGAATTGAGTGATTATCCTTCATTATTTTCTAAGGCATTCAATTTTATTTTGAATAAGTATTCAAATTTTTAACCTTTTGTTCTCTAACCTTTGAATACCCCATATCTAACAGCTATAAAATGGTCCCTCTTTCACAAAAGACCTTCAATTTCAAAAACTCTCTCAGTAAAGACATTCTTTCTTAAATCATTCCTAAGTATGGTTGCAAGAGATTGATGTACGTAATTTGTCTGATCTCAACTGTCTGCATAATTCATGTAATTTTTTTAGTTTCTTTTATCCTCTGCATAATTGTTTTGTTGTTGATCTTATGTATTTACTGCAATTTATCATAAGCTGTAATTGGCCTCATTCTGTATGTTGATACTCATTAATTAATCAATAAATGATGTAAATTTAGTATCGTCTCCAACCTTTCATTGTATGATAGCTGCCATGATAAAGAATAATTGTAATACACCATAAGATAATTGCATGAGGCTATTAACAATTTTTAAATTATAGAAAATTTAAATATTTGGACTGAATTTTTCTTATAAAACTTTCCACACTTCCAATTATAATATGATAATGCAATTTTTATCATGAAACAAGGCAATTGTATCAATGTATATCCTTATATGCCACAGCTCCAAAAAAAATATATCACCCATGTTTGGATTCAGCATGGTTCTCTGAGAGCATTTTAATCAATTCAGAAAAGAGAAGTGGTGGATAAATGAGAATGTTTTTATGTTATAGAGACACTGTACATGGCAGTACCATTGAGACAGAAAAAATACTCAAGAGTCTTCATTTGAAATATACGTCAGACGACATCAAAGTAGTGAAACACGTCTGTGAACTTACATCCAATCGAGCAGCATTACTAGTCTGCATATGTAAGTTTCATAATTAGAAGTAGTAAATATTAACTAATATGAAACATATTCTATAATAATATAAATATAACATATTCTATTATTATTCTATAATAATTAATATATTAATTATATAATATTCTATATAGTATAAATGGGTCACGGGTTTTTGTTGCTACACTATATATTATAGTTACTTTTCACAAAGTATCAATTTTGGCAAGATTTATGTTTAAAAATTATTAATAAATAAATATTTGTAAAAATAATTTTGAATCTCAAATTTGAAATTTTTACTGAAGTATTATATAATAAACACCTTTACTGTGTGCAATTTTCATATTTTTATCTGGTCCCCCAACCAAGATATTGGAAGTGGGAATTTGAAAAAATTCAAAAATGTGTTTTTTAAAGATGAATACTTTTTAGAGGGTAATCTTGCCAACATTGATACTTTGTTAAAAATAACTATAGCATATAGTGTAACAGCCCAAAAAATATTAAGGCTGAGAAATTTATACTACTTCATAGGCCAGAGTGTACTGAAGTCAATGCAAATTATTTGAAAGTCCTAGGGTAACCTATTGCTGAATAATTGAAGAATTTGTAGATACTTGAAAATGCAAAAAATCGCGTGTGGCCATGTACAGAAATGGCCACCATCTCCAAACAGTAAACATTAAAAATTATAAAAAAATACTTTTGAGCTCTCTAAAGTTAAGGATATCTTCACATCAAATATCAATTTTTTCTGAGTTGGTCAAGCAATCAGTGTTGGACCACTTGGTATGGATTGACCCAAACATATAGATAAATCGTAACATAAAATATCAGAAATATTATGAATCCAATTAATTTTCCTATACAGTTATTTCATCCACCATACTTTCTCTTCTGCATCTATAAATCATAATAATAGTGGTAAATTTATGTAGCCGAAGAAATTTACAAGCATCGTAAATAACCAATGCAGATAATACACAATTAAAAACAGTCAGATAAAATTTCATCAATTGAATACTACAATCTCTGATAGAGAAAAGTTTTAACATGGCATATGGATTGAAGTAAAGCCTTGGAATTTTTGCAATTTATTGAGAGTTTGTTTCATATATAAAAACTAAAAAACTTTGGCCTAGATAAGGAACATTTGACCTATGGTGACCAATATGAAGATCAGAGATTCCTGTAGCTTGGAATCCAACCATAACACCTTTTCATTTTTCAGCTCTTATGTCTCTGATGGAGCAAGTTAAAGCTTTCAAATTAATGCTTAAAAATTTTTTACTGCTAATCAACTTCCTACTAATCATGTTATCATATTACATTAAAAATGTATTAACATAATGACTTTAAATTAATTAAGAAACATGATATTATAACAAACCAAAATATTCAACTCCAAATTGCTGATTCTCAGAATTGCGGAATATTTTAATATTGCAGATAGTGTGAATTGGAAGGTTGCCTTTCTAATTCAAGGATTGCCCTATCTTGTAAAGTGACTAGGGAAATCAGAGTTGTTGTTATAAAGGGAATACCACTATGAATGAAAAAAAACAAAAAATTTATGAACAAGGCAAAGGTATATGATCACACTCAGAATCAAATTATACATTATATCCTTTTTGTAAGATATGATTTCCAGGGATTTCTGGCAAATTCCAGTTATCATCATTAGTATAGGACAAAGAATTTGCAATTAATTTCCTCTTGGACTATTTAGCTGAAAACTGGCCCAAGGCAATAGTACGTTACATTATCTATTATATATAGCTAACTCTCCGGATATACCTATATATATATAGCTAACTCTCCAGATATACCTATATATATCTATTATATATAGCTAACTCTCCGGATATACCTATATATATATATAGATATATATATATAGGGGATACGAATTCTGACCATGTTCCACAATCGCTGTCGACGTCATATTTTTTCGACGTACTGGCCCTACACTCTAGATGCCAGAATAATGCAGACTTCGACGCTAGCTATCATGGGTTCGATGCCAGAAATTCCCAAAAATCTCAATTTTCCCATAAGAATGCATTGCGCGGATTTTTGAAAATTATTTTGAGGCACTTATCGTTAAGATAGAGTAACCAAAATTTCGGAGGTTGAAGTTGAGGTAGTCTTCTATGCTTCTCATGGAAAAAATGTAGCCAAATGACAGTGAGTTCGACGCCAGGTGGATGCAAAATTCTTCCATTAGAAATGCATTGCGGAAATCTTTTTAAATGCCTCCCGATAAGCTGGAAAGATAAGACCCGGAATGGTGACAGAGGCGTGGGACCTTCCCGATAAGATATTGAATCGAAACTTTGGAACAAGTAAGGATGGCACTTATCTAATATTATTTTGCTGTCTTCTCTCACGATCGGGTTCTTAGTTCGTCGCCAGGAGGTCTTTGGCGCTAAGTTTTAAATTTGAACTGAGGCAGTACTTGGTATGATACTGTATTCAACGGATAGCTTGCAGTATGCAAGCAACTTTTACTCGTATATATATATATATATATATATTTATAGGGGATACGAATTCTGACCATGTTCCACAAGCGCCATCGACGTCAGATTTTTTCGACGTACTGGCCCTACACTCTAGACGCCAGAATAATTCAGACATCGACGCTAGCTATCATGAGTTCGATGCCAGATATTCCCAAAAATCGCAATTTTCCCATAAGAATGCATTGCGTGGATTTAAAAAAATTATTTTGAGGCACTTATCGGTAAGATAAAGGAACCAAAATCTCGGAGGTTGAAGCTGTGGTAGTCTTCTATGGTTCTTATGGTAGAAATGTTGCCAAATGACCATGACTTCGACTCCAGGTGGGTCCGAAATTCTTCCATAAGAAATGCATTGCTGCAATTTTTGTCATTTTTTTTCAATGCCATCCCGATAAGCTGGAAACATCAAACTCCGTGTGGCGACGGAGGCGTTTGCACACATTCTTTCATGAATTTCACAGTTCGTCTTGTGGTCCTTGGTTCGATGCAAGAGGGTGATTCCGATTCCACCATGCATTTCAAACGGGGAAAATGGAATCTTATTTTAGGACCTTCCCGATAAGATATTGAATCGAAACTTTGGAATAAGTCATAATAGCACTTACCTAATATTAATTCGCTACTTTCTCTCACAGAAGGGTCCTGAGTTCGACGCTAGGCGGTCATTTGCGCGAATTTTTGCAATCTCTTTTGAGGCCGTTCTCGATGCGATAGAGCAATCAAAATCTCGGTGTTTGCAGATGAGATGGTCTTCCATAGTATCAAAGGAAGAAATGTTAGCAAATGACCGTGTGTTCGACGCCAGGTGGGTTCGAAATGCTTCCGTAAGAAATGCATTGGTGAAATCTTTTATGATTTTTTTAAAAATCCTTCCCGATAAGCTGGAAAGATAAAACCCGGAATGGTGACAGAGGCGTTTGAGAACATTCTTTCATAAGGGTCAACATTTCTCCTGTGGCCCTTGGTTCGATGCAAGAGTGTCATTCCGATTCTACCATGCATTTCAAACGGGAATAACGGAAACTTATTTTATGTCCTTCCCGATAAGATATTGAATTGAAACTTTGAAACACGTCAGAGTGGCGCTTATCTATTATTCGTATGCCATTTTCTCTCACAAATGGGTCCTGTGTTCGACGCCAGGCGGTCATTTACGCAAATTTTTAAAAATTGTTTTGAGGCCTTTCTCAATGCAGGAGACTATTCAAAATCACAGCGTTTCCGTTTGAAGTAGTTTTCTATAGAACCAGTGGAAGAAAAGTTACATATGACCGTGAGTTCGATGCCAGATGGATGAAAAATTCTCACGTTCGAAATGCATTGCGGCAATTTTTAAGATTTTTCTGGATAAGCTTCGAAAATGATACCCGTAAGGGAAACTTATTGTAAATTTTTCACCAATTAGCTTGCAGTATGCAAGCAACTTTTACTCGTACCTATATATATATAGATATATATATATATATATATATACGAGTAAAAGTTGCTTGCATACTGCAAGCTATCCGTTGAATACAGTATCATACCAAGTACTGCCTCAGTTCAAATTTAAAACTTCGCGCCAAAGACCGCCTGGCGACGAACTAAGAACCCGATCGTGAGAGAAGACAGCAAAATAATATTAGATAAGTGCCATCCTTACTTGTTCCAAAGTTTCGATTCAATATCTTATCGGGAAGGTCCCACACCTCTGTCACCATTCCGGGTCTTATCTTTCCAGCTTATCAGGAGGCATTTAAAAAGATTTCCGCAATGCATTTCTTATGGAAGAATTTTGCATCCACCTGGCGTCGAACTCACTGTCATTTGGCTACATTTTTTCCATGAGAAGCATAGAAGACTACCTCAACTTCAACCTCCGAAATTTTGGTTACTCTATCTTAACGATAAGTGCCTCAAAATAATTTTCAAAAATCCGCGCAATGCATTCTTATGGGAAAATTGCGATTTTTGGGAATTTCTGGCATCGAACCCATGATAGCTAGCGTCGAAGTCTGCATTATTCTGGCATCTAGAGTGTAGGGCCAGTACGTCGAAAAAATCTGACGTCGATGGCGCTTGTGGAACATGGTCAGAATTCGTATCCCCTATATATATATATCTATATATATAGGTATATCCGGAGAGTTAGCTATATATAATAGATATATACATAGGGGATACGAATTCTGACCATGTTCCACAAGCGCCATCGACGTCAGATTTTTTCGAGGTACTGGCCCTACACTCTAGATGCCAGAATAATGCAGACTTCGACGCTAGCTATCATGAGTTCGATGCCAGAAATTCCCAAAAATCGCAATTTTCCCATAAGAATGCATTGCGCAGATTTTTGAAAATTATTTTGAGGCACTTATCGTTAAGATAGAGTAAGCAGAATTTCGGAGGTTGAAGTTGAGGTAGTCTTCTATGCTTCTCATGGAAAAAATGTAGCCAAATGACAGTGAGTTTGACGCCAGGTGGATGCAAAATTCTTCCATAAGAAATGCATTGCTGAAATCTTTGACGATTTTTTAAATGCCTTCCCGATAAGCTGGAAAGATAAAACCCGGAATGATGACAGAGGAATTTCAGAGGGACCTTCCCGATAAGATATTGAATCGGAACTTAGGAACAAGTAAGGATGGCACTTATCTAATATTATTTTGCTATCTTCTCTCATGATCGGGTACTTAGTTCGTCGCCAGGCGGTCTTGGGTGCGAAGTTTTAAATTTGAACTGAGGCAGTACTTTGTATGATACTGTATTCAACGGATAGCTTGCAGTATGCAAGCAACTTTTACTCGTAATAGATATATAGCTAACTCTCCGGATATACCTATATATATAGATATATATAGATATATATATATATATATATCACAGCGTTTGCATTTGAAGTAGTTTTCTATAGAACCAGTGGAAGAAAGGTTGCATATTACCGTGAGTTCGATGCCAGATGGATGAAAATTTCTCACGTAAGAAATGCATTGCGGCAATTTTTAAGATTTTTTCTGGATAAGCTTCGAAAATGATACCTGTAAGGGTAACTTATTGTAAATTTTTACCAATTTGCTTGCAGTATGCAAGCAACTTTTACTCGTATAATTAGTTTCTAAAAAACAGTAACAGCAGCAGTAGTAAAACAGCACAATTTCAAAGTATTAGCTCATTAAACTAAAATAACTATAATATTGAGCAATATCATTAAGTTGCTATGTAGTTCTTTCATATAATATCTAGATAAATATTTAGAATATCATAAAATAAATGAAAGAAATGTATAGTAGTAATAGGTAGATGTTTGTGTTTTTGTTTACAATATCTCATCATCTGAATGTTGATCCTTAAAACTACTACACTACTAAATCTAATAAATCATTATTCCATACAAAAGCTGTCACTTTATACATTCAAGTCAAAATGAATGTACATGAGGGATCAGAGAAATATCATAAGTAAGAACATTCTGCTTATTGCAAGCAATAAGAAAAGTGCTTTGACAGCTGAGGTCATTTCGCACATGGGCTCCCACTGGGAATCGAACTTGGGACTGCTATCATTGAAGTTGAACGCACTGCTCACATGGCTATCCGGGAGCCTATTCTGCTTATCATAAGTAAGCATA
Organism: Pachydiplax longipennis; assembly: GCA_036926295.1. Taxonomy (NCBI): domain Eukaryota; kingdom Metazoa; phylum Arthropoda; class Insecta; order Odonata; family Libellulidae; genus Pachydiplax; species Pachydiplax longipennis. The sequence continues at coordinate 903,858 of JAVFKF010000006.1, read as the reverse complement.
GTCTGTTTACTTATGATGTATTTTCCTATATATAATTACTGGAGTGTCCATCTGTTCCCCTCTTTATTTTGGAAATGGTTTGATTTAGAGATTTGAGACAAGCTGCATTGTATTTCTATGTGTTACAAACACCCTAGGAAAACTATTCCTGTCTCTGTGAGGTCCTGGATTTGGGCCCCAGAAGGACCCAAATATCAGAATTTTCCTATGAAGATATATTGAGTGAATTTTCTAAGATTATTTAAGACAGTTCCAAGTAGGATAGAGAATTCAAAATCATGGAGGCCAGAGATGATGTAGTCTTCCATAGTATCAGCTGAAGAAATTTCACCAAATGAGCATGGGTTCGAAATCAGGTGGGTGAAAAATTCTCCTCCTTAAAATACATTGCAGCAATTAAAAAAAAATTTTAAATCACTTCCCAATGACATACAAAGGTAAAATCAGGCATGTAAACAAAGTTTACAGTAAAATTTCATTATATCCAGTTCACTGATTCTTCAATGATCCTTCGTTCGATGCCAGAGCACCATTTTGCATTCTACCATACATTTAAATGCTGATTCATAACCGCCATATTGTTTTAACCGCAAAGCATCATGCATAATACACATGATGTGTTTACAATCATGATGCATTGTTGTTAAACATCACTGTAAGATTTTAAGCCAAGGTGATCCTTGAACTATGTCAATCAAGATTGCAAATACCACAGAAGACTTGAATGTGGATTACAATACAGTTAGTTATAGATGATGGGTAAACTATACATTTAATATCTAATATAATAAAATAAGGTGTGTGTGTATGTGTGTTCGCCTAAAACTCGAGAACCATAAATGGCACAACTTTCAAACTTTCAGGATTGTTAAATGTACTCCACTGTACTGCAAATTAAATTTCATTTACTTAAATGTCCCCAGTTCGAACCCAGACAAGAAAAATCGTTCTCATCAGAAATGTACGTAAACCTCATTTTTATCGGTTGCAGGCCACATTTCTTTTGCAAAATTTAATTAAAGTAATGGGCATACGAAATCGAGAGAAATTTTTTTTATCAATTTTCCTACTTGCAGAAGCTGTGAATTTATTATTTCACTCTTTAAGAGAATGTCTTTATATAAATATTGTTTTGTGAAAATTTTCTTGATAATTTTGCTATTTTTTAATTTCATTTAAATTCTGAAAGCCACAATATTATTATTACTTTCTGTATTTATATATTCCTCTTCAGTTTTTTGTACAGTAACTGTTTGTGTAATTATTTTATAACTTATTGTATTCTCACTTGCACAAGGGCTTTTCGCATAAATTAATCGTAATTAGAATGTAAGCAAATCAATTTGAATAATAGTTGTTTTCGTGGTATAATTACAGATAGAAAATGAATGAATTTACGGCTTCATTAGTAATTTAAACATTTCTTTCTTGGCTAAAATTATCATCAGCTATATTCTGTATTTTCTAGGCCTTGCAACACTACTGAGGAGAATGAATCGACCAGACACAACCATTGCAGTTGATGGCTCTTTATACAAATTCCATCCAAGACTGAAGACTCTGATGAATAAATACATTCACTTGCTAGCTCCTGACAAAAAGGTAACACAGTATAGTGTTTAACATTCTTCAATGTTTAGTCTTTAACAACATTCAATGACGTGCAAATCATTGTTCAGGGTATGGAACTTAAAATCACTTGTAGCTTAAAGTACCAAATTTTACAGAGTACACTTGTCATTGAAAAACTCAAAATTAATTCTTGTTTTGCTACCTCAAACTTTTTGACAAATTTCTTATTAGAATAAATATATTACCACATTAATGAACATTCTAGCAATATTCAGCCCTTGGAATATTGATCATATTTCTTAACTCATCATCATTTGTTTGCTTTATATTGTATTATGTTTATAATGTTTTATACTTATCATACCTTGCATTATATAATAATAACTAGCTGAAAACCCTGTTGATTCTCAACAAGGAAATAAAAATATCTGTGTACCATATTAATCATGTCTTAGATGTTGTCAAAACTCATATTTAATTATTTAAAGATTGATATCCCCTCTAAATGAATTCCTCTATATATGATGGAAAGTAGCATCCATTGAATATTCCATCTTATTTCACCCATTTTTGGTCTATGATATAGGAGTTAAAGCTTCTCAATAGTTACTCTGGACCTCAATTTGAAGATGTTGTAAATAGAGTTAGAAACAGAAATGCTTTCTATCATTTATTTTATGAGGTTGATAAATTAATGCATAGATTTCTGAAAATAATTTTCAGATATCTTTAAAAAAATGCTATTAATAACCAACTAAACTTAATTACTTTTCCATAGAAATATCTTATATTTACTTCAAATGTATCAGCTATTCTTTTCAATGTTATACATTTCCATGTTAATGTGATATTTGTCTGAAAATTAGATTCACGAGACTAATATTTTAAACATTTCTAATTGAAGTGCCCCGTAACTGTCAACCGAGATAATTATGAAACAGAAAATAAGAATTTGAATCTTGATTAAATATACTTCTTATGAAACTTTTATCAAGCTTGTATGATGATTCTTTTAAATAATAAAATAGAAATATAGCCTGAAAACTATTAAAATGAACTATCTGCTTTTATTACGTTAGAATATGCTCTGACCCCCCTTCAATACAAATGGGGACCAATATTACAGATGGAAAAAATTTATTCATTCTAAGGGAATGGATTTTCATAATATGCATGCTTGAAGGTTTTACTAATTCTGGTTCTCGAGTTTGAGGTGAAAATAAACCCCACCCACTTATATTACCATAGCTTCAGAATAGCTGAAGTTGATTCTCAATGTTAAGTCAACGTAGATAATAACCATAAAATTTCAAATTACTCTACCCTTAAGAAATTAGTTGATAGCTAAGTAACAAAAGAAATGTGGAGTTACATATTTACTCAATATACTACTACGATATTTGACATAAACTAAAGAGGTGAAGCCATAAGTGCCATTCTGACCTGTTCCAAAGTTTCCATTTAATATCATATCTGGAAGTTCTAAAATAAGAGTCCGTTATTCCCGTTTGAAATGCATGGTGAACCCACCTGGCGTCGAACACACGGTCATTTGCTAACATTTCTTCCTTTGGTTCTATGGAAGACCATCTCATCTGTAAACACCGAGATTTTGATTGCTCTATCGCATCGAGAACGGCCTCAAAACAGATTGAAAAAATTCGCGCAATAGACCCCCTAGCGTCGAACTCAGGACTCTTCCGTGAGAGAAGATAGCAAAATAATATTAGATAAGTGCCATCCTTACTTGTTCCAAAGTTTCGATTCAATATCTTATCGGGAAGGTCCCAAAATGAGATTCCGCTTTCCCCATTTGAAATACATGGAGGAATCGGAATTACCCTCTTGCATCGAACCAAGGACCACTAGACTAACGATGATATTCAAGGAAGAAAATTTTCAAACGCTTCTGTCACCATTCAGGGTTTTATCTTTCCAGCTTATCGGGAAGGCATTTAAAAAAATCTTCAAAGATTTCAGCAATGCATTTCTTATGGAAGAATTTTGCATCCACCTGGCGTCGAACTCACGGTCATTTTATAACATTTCTTCCATTCGTAATATAGAAGACTACCTCAACTTCAACCTCCGAGATTTTGGTTCCTCTATCTTAACGATAAGTGCCTCAAAATAATTTTCAAAAATCCGCGCAATGCATTCTTATGGGAAAATTGCGATTTTTGGGAATTTCTGGTATCGAACCCATGATAGCTAGCGTCGATGTCTGCATTATTCTGGTGTCTAGAGTGTAGGGCCAGTACGTCGAAAAAATCTGACGTCGATGGCGCTTGTGGAATGGTCAGAATTCGTATCCCCTATATCTATATATATATCTATATATCTATATAGGTATATCCGGAGAGTTAGCTATATATAATAGATATATATATAGATGTCTATCCTTGTTTATCATTCTTGAACCCTTTGTTATTTATGTTTTATAATTAATTAATTTATTAACTGTATTTAAATATTATAATAGTATTTTGTAGTATTTGTTTCTTCTTATTCAAATTGACCTGCTCCATGTCAAGTAATCCATGGCCTTACATACTGTAGCATTGTTGCCCTGGGTTTGTTAATGTTTGGGAGTATTGTAGGCATAGTTTTGTCTTTGGGACTTGCTGAGACGTTACACATTCTATTAATAAAATGTGATTACTTTCTTAATTTAAATATGTCTATATATTACATTGATTTATTTACATTATTACATTGGCAACGAGGATTATTACATGGCTTATGAGGATTATTACTCGTTTTAGGATGATTATTACATTCACAATGACATATATGTATTATGTAATAGTGACTACAATTGGGGTCAGAGATGTCGGATGATCTAACTGAAATTTCAAAGCTGATGCATCACTTTTAAATACAAGAGTTTGACAAGGGAAAATTGTCACGGAAGGCTTATATTTTCCAGTTCAAAAAGACATGTTGAGTGCATGGTGATGGTACGAATGCTACCAATGCTCTTCGAGATTTGTCATTGGAGTATGTTGGATCAGAGCATTTGGAAGCCATGCGAAACTACTTTTACCCAGACTATGTCAACGACGAATCATTCTCAGATATCAAGATCCTCTACGAACCTCCAGTGACCATTTTTGCAGCCAGGATAGAATTTGGAGTGGTAGTTTGACAGGATGACAAGAGTTTCTTACAGTATGCCAATCGGCTTCAAAATCTGATAACGATTACAGCAATGATTTGGATGAACAGATGCATGATCAGTTCACTGCAGGTGTACGTCATTCCAAGGTGAAATTGTGAGAAGAATGGCCAGATGGATGCACAGACCAAAGTCAGTTTCCAAGACATGTCAATTTCGAGCCAAGAAAGAGTCCAGAAGTGGAAAAATGTCTTATGCAGGTCAGAAATCAAGGTGGGACCAAGGATTTCCAGATGAAAAGCCAAGTCCAAAGAGCCAAAGGAAGCTTGAAAAAAGTCAAAGAGTGCTTTTGATGTGCATGAGCAGCTCACAAGAAGTGTGAGAACAGTCCATCCAAAGATGCTGAATGCTGGAAATGTTGCAGGAAGGGCCAGGGCTAGCAGGTAAAATACTGGCAGGGAAGTAAACAATTGAAGATATCAGTGAATAGGATTGACAATGGCCATGGATGAGAACAGATTGGGTCGGATTCACAGGAGAAGTGTCCATCCAGGGGCACAATCAATGTCCAGATAAAGGGTCAACTATTAGAAATGAAGTTCAACACTGGCGCATCACAGTCAATTATCAGCAATCAATTGTGGAGCAAGCAGGGAAGTCCAAAATTGACACCTGCAACCTCACTGATGGCGTACACCAGAGTTGACATTATGGGACAATGTATGGTTGAGGCCAAAGTGGGATGGCAACAGCAAATATTGCCTGTGGTAGTCATGAGGCATGAATACATATCATTATTCGGTTTGCATGGATTTAAGGATTCAAGATGAAGCTGCCCAAGGGCATCAGAGCAATCAAGAAGACAGTGTTGACAGCCCTAGCACAGCAGAGCAAGTTAAGCTGGCCATGAGTCCGGAGGACGTCAGGCATCTGATAGAAGAATCCTCAGAGATCTTTGAGGAATAACTGGGAACAATTTATTCCTGGTCTTCATGCAGTTTGTGCTAATCTTCATTGACCAATGAGCAAACGGGTCACTTGGATATGGTTGGCCTGCCATGATGAAACTTTCAAGAAAGCAAAGGAATTATTATCAGCTTCAGCAAGTGGTGCCATACAATGAATCAAGGCCAAAAATACTGACTTGTGACACTTCAGAGCATGGTTTTGTAGCTGTGCTATTCCTGAGGTTGCCTGATGGGGAAGAATGGCCAGTTGTATATGCCTCATGAATGTTGAAGGAAGCTGAACAGCGATATGCACCAATCAATTGCAAAGCTTTGGCATTTATCTCAGGCATTGTAAAGTGCAAAACATATTTATGGGGTAGGTGGTTTACACTATGAAGTGAACACAAACCCTTGGAAAAGATTTTTAGAGACAAGAGGGATCTGCCGAAATTCACCAACAATGGATTAGTTTAATGGGTATTGTTGCTCAAAAAGTACGACAACAAAATTGAGCATCAACGTGCGTCAGACAACCAATGTACAGATGGGTTCTCAAGGTTGCTAATGCCAACTTCTGCACAATTGGACAAGAAATATTTTGTACAGGAGATTTCCAAGGAGAAGGTGGAAGATATCGCTCTGTCAACCAAGGCTCTACAGCAGGCAACAAGGGACAAAGGTCAGGTGCTGGGTAGAGCAAGGATGGGCACTGGTCAATGATGATGATCAGTTGAAATCATTCTTTGAGACATGGGAAGAAATTTCGGTGGAAGATGGAATGGTCATTTAGGGTGGAAGGATTTCAGGTTCCCTGCGAAAGAAAATTTTAGCTGCACTACAAGAAGGACATCCAGGGATCATAGCAATGAGACGTTTGGCAAGATTCTATGCTTGGTGGCCGAAAATAGATCAAGAAATCAAAGCTTGGGTCCAAGGATGCCATGCCTGTCAAGAGAATCATTGCCAAGAATCAGAATTGCCTCTGTATTCCTGGAATATACCGAAGAAGCCATGGAAGCAAATACATGTGAACCTTGCAGCAATTTCTGCTCTTGTACAGCAGAAAACAACAGGCAAAATGCCTTTGGAATCATTTCTGAGACGGCAGGTGCAGAAAAGATTGGATCGAATGAAACCTGACCCACGGCTCAAATAGGAAATGGAGGTGTGGAAGCAGAAGGCATACCATGACACAGTGTAAAATCAAGGTTATTCACCGAAAATGATGACGTTTGGGTTCAAAAGGAAGCCTGGTATGTTTAGGAGGAGGACAGGCGAGCTGTCCTATGATATCAACATCAGTGAAGAGTCCAAGACAAAGCATGAGGATCAAATGCAGCAACAATCAGGGGCAATGGATGACAAACTGACTTCAAGAGAAGACGTCCAACAGCTGGGAGCAACCAAAGTGTGGGGTCTCAGCCATGAAAGGACTGATCTGATCCTATCCTCATCGCCAATGTAATATATATATATATATATATACACACACGAGTAAAAGTTGCTTGCATACTGCAAGCTATCCGTTGAATACAGTATCATACCAAGTACTGCCTCAGTTCAAATTTAAAACTTCGCTCCAAAGACCGCCTGGCGACGAACTAAGAACCCGATCGTGAGAGAAGACAGCAAAATAATATTAGATAAGTGCCATCCTTACTTGTTCCAAAGTTTCGATTCAATATCTTATCGGGAAGGTCCCATGCCTCTGTCACCATTCCGGGTTTTATCTTTCCAGCTTATCGGGAAGGCATTTAAAAAAATTGTAAAAGATTTCCGCAATGCATTTCTTATGGAAGAATTTTGCATCCACCTGGCGTCGAACTCACTGTCATTTGGCTACATCTTTTCCATGAGAAGCATAGAAGACTACCTCAACTTCAACCTCCGAAATTTTGGTTACTCTATCTTAACGATAAGTGCCTCAAAATAATTTTCAAAAATCCGCGCAATGCATTCTTATGGGAAAATTGCGATTTTTGGGAATTTCTGGCATCGAACCCATGATAGCTAGCGTCTAAGTCTGCATTATTCTGGCATCTAGAGTGTAGGGCCAGTACGTCGAAAAAATCTGACGTCGATGGCGCTTGTGGAACATGGTCAGAATTCGTATCCCCTATAAATATATAGGTATATCCGGAGAGTTAGCTATATATAATAGATGATCACCAGGTGGATTTAAACATAGTCAATTGTATTCCTTCGTCCATAAGAAATATGGATAAACCACCGATGCCGTGATATATAGAATGTATTGAAATTCAAAGATTACCTTAGTAAAATTTCATTACCATTAGAAGTTATTCACTACAACTAGTATTGCAGTAAATAAAGAGTAAGGTACCAAGTGATAAAATTGAATTTGTTTTCTATTTGACAGTTTCGATTGATGCTTGCAGAAGATGGTAGTGGAAAGGGAGCAGCATTGGTTGCAGCAATTGCTATGCGTTTGAAAAGGCGGCTCAAGAGTGAAACATAGGCGATGAACAAACATCAACATGTTTTGCATCAAAATCTGTCAAGTTTCACTTGGTAATAATATTTTAGGGGTAGTCTCAAATCTTTCCAGTTTTGAGATAACATGAACATCGAGATTGACTTCCAAAGGACACAAATGCTCAATGTTATTTAAAAACCCAGATACCTGCATGCCACGTATAAATATATTTTTCCAAATTATGCAGAAATTTAGTTTTGTAAACATATACTATATACGTAAATAATTGACGAAAATGTTCCATGGAAAATTAATAAAACGATGAAATCAATGAATTTTTGTACTGTCGTGATTTATTATTATATTCTTGTATAAAATGCACCTGCGAAATAAAAACTGTAGAGTTATGTTTTATGTCTGTATCATAACTGTTAATCTATTCGTTCTCTGTACAAAAAATAAAAATGTTTATCTTTAATAACCCAGTTTTCAGTGCCTACCTTGTTTTAAGTTCAGCAACAATCCTTTGCACCGTGTGTAACGAACTTTTACAGGAAATGAAGTGTCTGAACATAACGCATAGTCTGTAGACATTCCATAAAGCTGTACATCTTAAACTTCTTATGACAGCCCTTCGGGGGATCACGAAGAAGCTCTGCACTTACGTAATAGAACAGTAAATACTAAATTATAGGAGGGAAATTAATAAATTAATAGATTTGGATATTAAAAATTATATTTGAAAAATATAATTTCAACATGTGATAACACAGGGGAAGAAAAAGTAAAGCCTTAACAAACTATAATAAGAGCTACACTCGACCAAAATGGAAGTTGAACAGATCCGCGTAATCAGAAACAGTTATTGTATAGGCAGTTAAGATGGGTACTATAATCACTCAAACTTTCCATTGGCAGTCAACATGCTAAATGAATAAGTGTAAAAAGTAGTAGTACTTAGACAGCAATTCCATTACCTGAAGATTAAAGAAAAAATTCCATCGAATAAAATGAAAGCATTTTGTTACGAGATTTACAATTATCTTAGGGCATTTTTTGCAACATGCAGAAGGGCTTGAAGATATCAAGTTAGTTATATCCATCAAATCACGGCATCAAACGGATACATCTTCCTGACAAGTACGCGAATACTTAGTGTATACTCTTTTGTTTTTCGCTTTCGATCCCTTCGACGGTAGCAGCACCGTCAATAATCTGTCGGCTAGGCATATCATATGTTAAGTGAACTCGCGTTTATTTTGTGCTTTTCTGACCTCCGAAGCTCATCATATTGCTTACTTGCAATGGCTACATGTTTCTTAGAGAATAGGAATTGATCTACATTCGGGTATTTCACCTGACTAGGCATTATTCCTTGAAAAAAGGTAGCAGTGTATCGGAATTACGTAAGCTCACTGCAGGGCCGCCGGCTGGAGCTATTCCGCTCCCGCTCCTGCAGCCCAGCTGATAGGCAACCGAAGGTACGGGGTTGTCATCGTATCGCTGCAGCAACTCAGTTGAAAATGTAAATGGATAGTGCATTCGGATATAATATTGCAGTAATTTTTTGTTTGAAAAGATCATCAGTTTGTGTTCGTGCTATGATATCTCTCTGAAGTAACTGCAAAATTAGTGTTTTAATTTTGGTAAGTGACTTTAATTACCTCGATATTGGATTATATTTATATATTTTGGTAATATTTAAAATTTTTTTAGTATTCATTTGTCGATAAGCCAAAATCTCGCGTTACTTTATTTCGTCGCTTTCTATAAATGACAATATCGATGACTTCTGAATGGAATAGCTGTAACATGTTGTTTTATGCCAGTGATTGCAGTTTTTGAATGGCATGCTCTTATATCATTGGAATTAATGATAGCAAAGCTTGTAAATTCTTGTGTCATCCATTACTTTGCAGATGCTACTAAGCCTGCGGTGACCTAGCGGAATGAAATTATAAAATTTCTGCTTTAATTGTGTAGCCTATGCGTGAATTATAGTGTAGTTTTAGTGAAGTTGATGTTTACTTCGAGGCCGCGTAGTTAAGGTGTCGTTTAAGTGGTTCGTTGTCTTCTCGAGCAATAAATTTGTGTCGCGATGTTCATGGCAATGAACTCAGTGAGCCTGAAGAGCTCGGTGGATACCGGGTTCGACGGGGAGGACTCCGGTTTCTCGGAGTTGGTGACTAGATTCTGCATGCCTCTTTGCTCGAGGGACTCCCAAGTGAGGGAAATCGCACTGGAGGCCATGGGGAAGACAGTGGAAGGATGGTTGGATGGTTACGGCAGTCCAAAACACCACTGCCCCCCCAATAGGTCATCTTCGCCTCCTATGGGTGTGGCCATAGGAGTTCCATCAAACGGTCACTGTGCAGATGAAGTGGATGGAATAGGTGACAACGGTGGTCCACCGAATGGCAACGGTAGAATTGTGCCCAAGGAATATTTAGATTTGGTGATGATTCATTTGCCGGCGGTGCTCAGGCTGTCCATCAACTGCCCATTTGCCGATGTGCGGGATAAATGCAGAGAGATACTCAATCTTGTTAAGGTAATGTGAATATTCATTTTTTTTAAATTTTTATTCTACTGAAATTTTCCAATTTTGTGGGAATTTTTTCCAATTCTTCCTGTTCTTCAAATTTCATACGGAATCTACTTGCTGTTTTAGACGGTATTGCAATCTGCTGAGGATTTTATTTATTTATTCAGCGGGATGTACCCATTTTGCTACAAAGTAAAGCATTTCACAGCAGCAATCATATCTGTATCACTAATAGTTAGTACGAAAAGAATATAAGATATCAAAAGCTATATATAGAGCATAAATACAAAAATATATTATATACAAAATATAAAGGGAATAATTGTGAAATGCAAGATTGTATTGGCACAGATCTCTATAAATAACATAATAGTGATGAAATACATTAAAATATACAATATGGATATACTATTTAGAAATTTACAATTCGAAGAGAAAGTTTTATAAAATATCGTGAAATAACATTAAATTGACTTGTATATAATTTTTGTATATATAGGACTATTTATTCCCATAGATAATTTTCTTAAGTGCTTATGATTGTAATTGCAACATAAATTGCAATGAAAGATCTTGATGTCTCATTACAGTCTATTTTCATTGCAGTTTAAAATAGGTGTCCATAATTTCGTTTATGACTCCATACAGGGAGATTTTAAAGGAAGCGGATTGATAGTGAAAGAATCAAATGTAGTTTGAGGATTCCCCGACGGTTGTCTGCAAAAAAAGCCGATTCGAGGATGATTATTTTATCTGAAATAGAGGAATCTATTTAAATAACCTCAACAAGTTGTGAATTAATCTCAAATTTATATATATTATATACTGTAATTAGTTCACCAATATTTAATAGCCATATATCTTTTCTGTACCGACTGTAATTGCCTTTTTTGTTTTAGGTTACGGAGCACAACTAGTTTTGGTTCTGATAACATAAGATCGGGTTAAACAAAACCGATGCGGAAATGAATATAAGTTTTTCATTCAGTCGCATACTTCTCATACATTTTTGGAACCACAGAGTTGTCTTCAGTTAATTGAACTAAAATCTGAGAAAAAATTACCATGATTTGATAAATATTATAATTCAACTATTTAAATTTTGGTTCAAATGTTAATGCCGGTCTCCCATATTATACATTTACTAATTTTATTGATTTATGGATGTCTGTTACGGACTTGAAAAACGTCTGACGAGATCTTCCGGCATTATCCAACTAAGCCATCCAAACAATTTCTCAAGCCGTTTTCGGTGGCAAGGGAACGCCACGTCCTCGTGGAGGCAAAACTAATTGCTGTGTTCTTTTCGGGATTATTCCTGGGTGCACACCCTTATGTGCAAAATTACCCATTCCCTGGATGTCTGTTAATAAATGAAACTTAGTAATATACTCATTTATCGATTCTCACAAATAATGATCCTCTAATTAATATAAAAAGACTTAAATATACCTTATTTTCATCATATCATTTCCGTTTCCTCGTGCTTTGCTGCATTCAACAACTTTTTGCAAAACATTTCCATTTTATTTTAATTGAAATTCGTAGTTTAAGATTTAATTCTCTCTGATTTGTTCGCATATCCTGTCGTTGTTTCATTTCTTATTAATTTTAATTCAATTGAGAGATTTCCGTGAATCTTTGAACTTTTTTTCTTATTTTCGTTTTCAAAATAATACTTGAGGTTTTTCGCTTAAGTCCGTAGAAGGAGAGGTGTGAAAAAAATGTGTGATCGAAAGAAGCTATTCAATGGAGGCATTAAAATTCAGAACCTTTTTTCTTTTATGATTTGAGGTGTATCAAAGCTTTGGAGAGTTGCCCAAACAATTGCCCAAAAAAACAAAACAAAACGAATTAATGGATTTACCACAATGCTGTGGAAAACAGGCTTTCAAGATAAGAAGTTTTTTTGGACTCCTTTCTGGAACTTCGTAAGTCGAGGTACCAGTGTAGTTATAACTCAGCCTCGTTCAATTCACTCGTTGGTTATATCTAAAGATTTCTTCTTTAATATAGCTTCCTGTTGGGACAGGATTAACTGGTTTCTCCTGCGAATGCACCTAAACTGGGAATTGAAAATTATCCGGATTTGTTGTCTCTTTCGTCGTCTGATTTCATGAGAATGAAACACCTTTCCGTCATTTTCGTTTTGGTCGACCCCAAAATTATTTCCATTTATCAATCACGTCGAAAGTCATTCACTAGGAAAATTTCGCTTGTCTGTAAATCCCTGTACTGCGCGTTAGTAGCTTGCACGGGCCGAAATTTCAGTCCAAAAATGTCACAGGTAAAAATTCTGCGATAAATATGCCACGCTGAGAATTATTGGAATAAGGTAAAAATGCTAATCGAAAATTTAAGGGAGAATCCATTTTGTCAATGTTTAAGACCATTTTTTGGCAACGGCTTACAATATAATTCATTGTTGTAGTTACTTATGTATGTAATTGAGTAATGTATGTTATATGTCGATCATCTTCACGTAAAAATACAATTTTGCCCTGTGTTGGGTTGGCATTGGTGTTTCTACCTGTGGCACTTGTATTCGCTATGTCCGTTCAGAAGTTAGCCCATCGCATTTTAGTACAATTTTTCGCTTAAAACACGAGCGGATGCATACTACATTAATTCCATTCAGATCACTATTTAAACTTCGTTCCTGATACATGAATTGAATTAAGTATTTAGAGTTGAATGTATTTATTGTTTTAGTGGTATGATCAGGCCTCAAGGTGAACTCCGTTCAGACTTCTGACAGAGTCGAATATAACATTGATTGGAGACCCAATAAGCTTTCAAACCTATCTGCGAAATCGGCTTTGATCAAATGAGATGTTGCCGAAAACAGTTTCATAAAATAGAATGCGGCTTCCTTAGTATTCATACTTTTCATTCATTCATAGTTTCCTTATCGCCTTCATTTTTATTCTTCTGATTTTAAACCAAACTTGACGTTTTAAGGGATCCACATTAATCTCCTTTCTATTAAAACTTCTTATGCTTTTTCTGACATTAATTTCCTATCTAACGTCATCTAAAACAAGGTTGATTCCTTCTTTCTCTTGTGTTTCCTTTAAGAAGCCTTTCTGATACCTTCTCTTTGAATACTCCATCAGTAATGAAACGTCACTCTTTTTCAGAACACTATCAATTTCAATTCCTTGTCTTCCAACATCCATTTTATCTCCCTCTTAAATTAATCCTATGTATGGTTGCAAGAGATTCATCCATATAATTTGTCTGATATGAACTGTCTTAATCCATGTAACTAATTCTGCAATTTCCTTTTGCTTTTTTTATACTTAGTGAGAAGCTGGGCATCGTGTGCGGGAGGTCATCATCGTATTTGATTTTGTATGATTTTGTTCCTTAGGCGTTTAAAAGATCACTTTAAGCTCTTTCAAGGCGATGTGCTACGATCTCGTTGACGCATGCAAATGCTTCTCAATCGATGACCCGTTTGGTTTTTTATACTTCTTTAATTACTGTTTGCCATTGCGTATTGCACTCGTTATATGACCCGATTGTCATTCATTATTACTTACTAGTGAATTTTCCCGTCAATAATAACGGGACTAAATTTAACTTTAATAATCACTATAATTGCATTCATCAGATACTTCTGTTAAATCTCTTCTCTGATAACTATCTTGATGTGGATCAGTTTCTCTCGAAAATCTCTTTTATTTTATTCCTTATAAAGGTGATAAATGCCTTCCAAATAAAAATTCAATGTAGTATTTGTTTATTTCGTTGCTAAAACGATATCTTTTTTGTTTAAATCGGTTCCTCGGAAATCATTTCTGCGGCAAAATTTTAACGTTTTTGGGAGAAAAGACATTTATTATTTGTAATTTCACTCACCTAGTCAAACTTTAAAGCATTTACATTTACAGGTATATAAAGTTCTATTATTTGTAAAAAAATTGCAGTATTACGGTTTCCTAAGTTCACTAATGCTTTCCTTGCCATGAAATGTTATTTTTTCTTCTCCATACATATCATATGAGCCTACCTTTCACATATACCCTGGAGAGACGAGTTGAACGATCGGTTCAGTCAGGGTGACTGGTTGTTTATAACCATTAATAATTCTATTATATTAATAATAATTAGATTCCGAATCCAAAGCGATACCACGCGGCCAAATTAAGAATCTGTATTCAGTTTACTTTCAATGGATACTTTTCTCGATTTCGTAGGACGTATTTCTGATGTAATTGTGCTAAAGAATAAAAGTCTGTAATAGCTCTACTTGAAGTGCTGGCTTAGGACTGTGAGATATTTACGGTGCATTGACAAATAGATGGCACGCGATTTTCCACTCAACAAGCAAGAGCAGTCAAACATCTCTCGGGCGCCTCCTGATTAATCGTCCATTATGTGTGATTGGGGTGATGTTATTTATTAAATGCTCCTTAAAAATGGTTGTTTCTCTACAAAACCCTCCCTTGGAACCGGAAGGTTGGCTACAATGGATACTTAAAAGAACCCGTTTAAGACGCTCCCGCTTAAAGCTCGATTTTCTCCTAATTTTTGGTTCCTTTCACAGATTATAATGCAAACTAACGTACCTTTATACCGTGAAATTACTAGAAATTATCTGATTTATATTTCAAATAAAAGCAGTAATGCCCGTTTAAACACTCCCGTTATCCTACTTATTAAACGATTTTCTTTCCGTCCCTTTTATACTCAACATGAGGTTGAAATACCCCTCGAAAGCTATTTTCTATCGTATCTTATAATAAATACATTAATTCGTCAAATTGTCGTAAATTTTGTCATATTAGTTGCATCTGAACAAGTTTATTGCGAGGTCGTCTACATGTGCTGGAGTATATATACTACAGTACTTATATAAGCACCACAGTTCGTATGTCGACAGTATCTTGAGGTCATGATGGAGTTAGTGTGTTCGCAATAAACTGTAATTTGGATTGTTAGTCCAGATCTGCATGGAAGAGAATATTGGGAACGTCTTCGTAAACTAGGTGAAAAGAACATTCTGAAACTGCAATAACGATTTTTAATTTTTTATTGTTTGGGCAACTCTCCAAAGCTTTGATACGCCTCAAATCCTCAGAACGAATAAGTCAGTATGTCAGAAAGTTCGTACGTCGAGGTACCACTATGTAATCCCATCGGAAGGAAGTGGTTCACTACTTTGCCGCGGAAAGGGTACGTCTGAACCATTTCCTCATTCCCCAGAAAAAAATTAATATTATTAACTTACTATTCGCGCAACTAGGCGAAAACAACGACGCCAAGAAGTTTGCCATATTTATCTTCATTCATCTCCGCAAGAGTCAATTCAATGCAAAGAAGAGGCACGTCTATTGCTGCAGGGATTATTAAGTGCTATTATTAAATTAAATCTGTCATAGGACCAGCTGGGCGAGTGCGTAAGTAAGTAAGAGGGCGAGTAAGTAGAGCGTCTTAAGACTTAAGTAAGCGGTGTTTATAGCCTGTTTTTAGAGTGGGACAGAAGAAAAAACCAGGTGCTGAGTGTCTTAAGCGGGTTTCACTGTTTCTAATTACACGGTAATTTTTAGGCGTTTTGTAAATTTACAGTATAATAGTTCGCGGACTCTACAGCTACAGCTGTGGGAAGTAAAGCAAAGATTCTTTTAAGGAGCAAATTTATTATTTAAGAATTATAAGTACTAAAAAGACCCTGTCCTTTTGTTTTGTAATGAGGAATAATTTGTAATACCTTGGTTGTAGTGCTACTCTGTTCCTGAAACGGTGTTATACTGCATTTGGCTCCATTGTCGAATTAGGGGACGACATTTTTGTCTGGAAGAAGTCACTCTGGTCAATAGGAAGTTAAAAAACCTTTTCAGATGAAAAAGTAACGTTCGCTGTCATTACATATTCAATCGGATTCTTGGCTACATTTTAAGGTACATGATAAATATAAAGCAGTATAAATAATTTGATGCACTGTTGTGTCAGCTTCCTACGCTCAGTACCAAGCATTGCTAGTGTACAATCATATAGAGTATTTCTTAACTACCCAGCTTTACACTCTTTTGTTAATATTCATTTACTTCTCTGTTGTAATTGAAATATCCTCTCTTCTTCCTAGAATGACTCATAAATAGCCAGCAGTATTGTTCTCCATGATACTCGTTTCTCTTTAAGAATAGAAAATAAAAGCACATTTCAGATTCCACAAAAATTAGTTAATTATTATCATTAAAAATATAGTTGTTGCAATTGCTTTATCTCCTATATAATTTTTAATTTCTTCTTCAGTAGTACTCACCTCCATTACCTATAATTTGCACCAGCTCTACTTTGATACTGTAGATTAACGTATCAAATTCCTTTGTAAAGTTTTTCCCACTCTTTCTTTTCCTTTATCTGTATGCCTCTGTTATTTTAGTTTTTAACTTATTCTTTGTAGAATTGACCCATTTAAAGAAAACATATTTGCAGCTCTCCGACCCCACAATCTATTTCTTCTTTGATCAATAACATGATTAGATTTCTTCTGTTAATAGTCATCTCAACTTTATTATTATTATTTACTATAAACAACAAGTTACAAGTGGACAGCAGTTCAGTGGCAACTCTCCTGTAGCACATACAAGGAATACCATTTAAATACTAAAACTATCTGCATCATATACCATAACACCCAAACCATATCCTCCAAGGCACCAACACTAACACCACAATGTCTACAAGAACTATGTATTTAACAATTACACAAACTATGTTTAGCAATTATTTGCACTGCGAATTTCTCAGAAGTTAGTCAATGTTTTTTAATTTTTCCTGAACGTCTTCTCATTTGCAGATAAGGGATGGAACACTTCTACGGGTAATTGATTCCATTCTAATATGCATCTATTTATGAATGAAAACTTGCCAACATATTTCCTCTTGGTAAAAGCATGCACTTTTTTCCTAAGTAAAAAGGTTCCATCAATTTAGAGCATAATTCTTTCTGGGAAGGTCTACCTGTATATGCACGATAAAAACATATTAATCTGTTTGTTTTTCTTCTTTTCTCCAAATTGTCCCTCTAAGCTCTTGCAGCATTTCTTCAACACTTTCAGTC
Source organism: Pachydiplax longipennis (assembly GCA_036926295.1). Taxonomy (NCBI): domain Eukaryota; kingdom Metazoa; phylum Arthropoda; class Insecta; order Odonata; family Libellulidae; genus Pachydiplax; species Pachydiplax longipennis. Next base: position 886,164 of record JAVFKF010000006.1, on the reverse strand, counting down.
CTATGAAATCTAACTGTCACAAATCTAGCTGCTTTTCATCTGACTTTTTCGATACATTTTATGTAGCTGAGGTCATAAGGATCCCAAACTGAGGAAAAATACTCCAAAATTGGTCTTACAAGCAATTTATAGGCCAGCTCTTCTGCTTTTCTGCTACTTTTTTTCAAGTTTCGCTATATGAAGTTTAATGCCTTGAATCCTTTGGAAACAATACTATTAACTTGGTGCCTCCATGTTAGATCCTGACTTGAGTGAACTCTGAAATATTTTGTTGGTTTTACTTTAGAGATTTCCACACCCTCCACGAAGTATGAGTTGGAGCTTTTGATCTTTTCTTTGAAAAAAGTATACGTTTACACTTATTTACATTTATTCTCATTTTATTTTTGTTTAGCCAAGATAAGAGTATATTACTGTCCATGTGCGTTGTATCCCTGTCACTCTCCAGAATTCTACATACAAAGCAGTCATCAGCAAATAGCCTAACCTTGGTAGAGGTATTCTTTGGCAAATCATTTATGTAGATAAGGAACAGAAGTGGTCCTGTGGAACCCCAGAGGTGACATTGATTTTGTTTGAAAAACTATCTCCAATTTTTAATATTTGTGTCCTATCCAAGAGGAAGGCAATGAACTGTAGATCTAATCTAAGAGTGTGTACTTTAAATAAAAGCAAGTTATGAGGAACTTTATCAAATGCTTTATTAAGATCTATTATAATGCCTTCTGGTTCCATCCTATTATCAGGGGTTTCCACTATATCCTCACACAGACCAAGTAATTGGTGTTTGCAAGAATATCCCTTCCTAAACCCTGACTGCCCTGGAAAGAGCCAAGAATTACCTTCTAAATACTTCCTTAAGTAATCAACAATAAGTTTTTCCATCGAACATTCCCTTTTCTGTAAGTTTTAGTATAGTTGCTACACATAATTTTTAAATTGCTTATCATTTTTCTTCCGGACTTCATCGATGAGACTGCTGTCAAAGAGAACAAGCTTTTGATTCTGCTTTTAAAGAATTGAGAAAGAACATTAACAAAATCATCAGAGAAACGAAGTTCTTACTCGCTTTTCATTGTTTCCTATCAACTATAATGTGGCACTTGTGACGAATGTGGCATTTAACATCTAATTTATGGACCGTTTGTTGTAAAAAACAGATACTGATGTTCAGAGGTAGTCTCGTCAGCTCACTCTTTACATGATTGTTTAATCTATTACCACATTTTCCAGCATTACATTTGTATCTTTTATTCCAAAGCCTGCCCCTCCTTAGCCACTCATTCTTATTTTCTGGCATTGCCTTGTACACCTCTACTTTATTACCACTCCTTGTGAATCTGCTGTAAGTAATTTCATTTTCAATTTCTCAATTTGTTCATGTTTTTGACAATCCCTACAACAACTTACTCTAGGTCTCTTTCCTTGTTTTGCAATTTTGAGTTCTATTCATTGTCCCACTTCTCCTCTGTAAGAATTAGGTTTTATTTGAGATGTTTTCATCCTTGGTAAAAAAGTTAATGTAATAGCAAGTTAAATTCTTTGGCAGTAAAATCTGTAAGCGAATTAATTAAACTCCATTTAAAAGAACCCATTTTTCTTTTTCTAAGCAATTTTGTGCACTTCATTCATTCTACTGTGACATACAATGTATATTCCTATTATGATAATCCTATACTCAGTAATTTATTTCTCATCCGTAGGTTGCTTTCAAGATGATTTGATTTTCTAAATGAACATAAAAACTCCCACTTTCTATCTCACTGGGAAATATCAAGTGGTACATTTCATGTACTATTTGATATTCCTTCGTGCATTTAAAAGCTCCTGCCATGCACCAATGGCGGTTAGCAGGGTCTACATGTATATGTAAATGTAAAGCAAATATACCAGTATGGGTCTTAGTTACACAAAATACACTATTACTGTTACTATTCAAAATACAAATGATAAAAATTGAAAATTATGTAAGTAAAACATGTACAAACGTACATGAAGCATACAGTGTACATAACAGAGTAAACATTTATTGTATCTAAACAGAAGTAACAATAATTTAACTAGAACATAACAATAGCAATAATAATAATAGCATTATGAATTAACAAAAGGTACAAAATATAGAGCATAATAAATCAGTATGCATCATTAAATGCTATTAATAAACTGCAAAGTTGAATATAAATTTTAAAATTACTTAATCAATAAACCAGGGTAGGGAAGCCCAATAAATGTCTGTTATTTTTTAGAGCAGTCTTTATTTGGCTTATATTGATTATGAATAAATCTAGCTTTAGTAGTAAGAAACTCATTACTTAGTCATCTCATCTTTGTTATGGATGAGTTACTTAAATTAAATAATTAATTAAATATTTATCAGTTGTAAAGGTACCATTAGATCTTGTTGTATGTTTAGATACTCTTATATTAATATATGATGATAAGCCTGAAAGATCAAATTTAGCATTGACCAATTAATATGGAAAATGTATCTAAAAGAAACCTACGGTAACTCAATTATTTGAAATCAACTAATTTTAATAATAGTTCGGTTGCCAAGTGTTTGTCATAGTTTGATGGCATCTTTTTCATTCCTTTTTATATTGAGAGCTGTTTTTCATATTGATTATCCAGACAAAGAAAGAAAATACGTGAAGAGCATTGATCCTCTATTCCAATGTGTGTTACGTACACACTTTGCAACGTAAGCCAAAATAAAAATGTTGTGAAAGCATAAACAATCTTGCCTAATATGAGCTTTTCTCCTGACCCCTACCACGCAAATCACATGATGAGAATACCGCTTATGACGATCTACTACCCGCTGTGGATTTTTCCCATCCTTAGGACACTCAACTCCTCAGTTGATGGGACAACTCGCCGTGGGCATATTTTAGTTACGTTTAGAACTACCTGAAATTATTTGTTCTTCGAAAGGGTTTTTATTATCTCATATCATAGTAAGAAGAAACTAAAAGATCTGCTAAATTTTACGGTGAGACCATAGCACCACTTCATAGAAGCAATTAATCCTTGTTAATCCTTACCCTTAATTAGTTTCGTGGGATCGATATAACCCTAGGTGATATAGTTCCTTCGATAAAACATAACCTATTTAAGATATTTATGTGCCAATTTTTTGCTTATGTAAATAATTTTGCTCTATATTTATGATCTGATAATTTTGTTAATTTTGAGAAAGGAAAGGTATGCAATGAATGCGGTGTTAACAAATTTAAAAAATCAATTTAAATAATTATTTAATAAACATTTTATTTATTTTAAGCGTTGATCAAGTAATTAACTCATCAATAAGTACCAGGCGCAGAATGGAAAATAGGAGTTAATGGACTACCAGAATTTTGCTATACAATGATATGACAAACCAATCTTGTTAATTTCACTGATGAAAAGCACTTAATTTTAGCAGTTAACAAATTTACAAATTTAAAAAATAAATAATTATTTAATAAACATATTAATGCTTTTTGCAAGTGCCCATATGTAAAGTAATTCATTAGTAAGTACAATGTTAAGAATTAATTTAATAATAATAATAATCGTATTTTTTGGGCGAGATTGAGACTAAAAGTTTCTTCTTCCGTCTAACACATGAACCGTAAAAATCAGATCATGCCGATCACCAACTGAAAATAATAATTTCCAAAACAAATATTTCGGTCTATATTTCTAACTCTCCCTAATATTTTTATATTATATATAAATATAACTATTCTGCTCATTTTAAACATTCAGAATTTTCAGTTTTCAAATTAATAAAAATAAATTTACAATATATTCTCAATGTTTAATTCAGAGCTAACACAACTACGAAAAAAACATTTTTCTAATACGAGAAATCGATTCTTATAATATATTTCACATTATAGTAAATTAATGGTTATTTTTGCTTATTGACGAGTAAGATTTTGGTAAATTTTACTTCTTTATTACATTCGGGATTTGATTATTTTCCGCTTTAATTGTCTCATACAAATGTATCATTATCTCCTTTCTACTTTCCAACCAAAGGTGCAGTAAGCTAAATAAAAATGTTGAAAACGGTTGTAAGTAATAATAATTTTATATTTATTAAAAATTGTTGTCAACGATTAATATTTATTTTAATTCAATTACAAAATGGGGTATCAGATCCCAAAGGCAAGATTATGCCGAAAGACCACTACCACTGTAGTGCATCGTAGAGTAAGTATGAGAAAATTAATACATTTCATGGGTTGGTAACAATAATTAGGAGTGATTTTACGACTTTTAAAATATTGCTAATCGATTTCTGTGGTTGAAAACCATTAAATAGAATGTTCCATAAATTTTTGTATGAAACTTTCAGTTAGGGGGCTTCGACCATAGCAGATCTGTTATAGCACGTTTCAAAATTTCAATCAGTATGGAGAACTTGCAGGGGAATAACTCAATGTAATTTGCCGTTAGCGAATGAGTTAGCCTCGCGCAGGTTCGCTTTTAGGTGGATCTACGGATTCGTACGAGTATAATTAAGATTCGTAGTTTACATTGATCGATTCAAACTTAAGTTCTGATGAAATTCGAATGAAAATAACTTTATCAACACAACAGTGAAACTTTTATGCTTTTATAGCCAAAGCAAAAGGTAAAAGCGAAAATTGGAGGAATTGCCGAGTGAACATTTTTTAAACTGCCATTACTCTCTTACAATCCAATATATAATGCTGACTTTTTTCAATTTCTTCTTCAATTGCTCATTGTATCATCTGAATGCATAAAAATTACATAAGATTAATTTTAGAGCAGCCACATCTTAGTAAAAAATTATTTAGTTGGAATGTAACTCAAGAAAAAATTCATCTTGCAGTCCAATATATACGTCGCCTAAAACATTTTGGTTTCTCACGTGAGAAAGAACTTGTCCCTAGAGAAATCGAGGTAAATGTTGTAGTTTTTATTTGTAGTATCTTTCGATACGATATCTTGAACAGAACTTTAGTGTCTGACTTTTATATCTAAGAGCATAATCCGCTTCGCACTTCGAATCGCCGAGGCTTCGGAACCTATAAATGCAAGATATGGGGTTCATTATTTTTCTGATCCTTAGCAATGAATTATTTTATGTATAGGCGCTTAGAAGTTATTGAAACATTGTTTAAAAATTATTTAAATTTACTTTTGGAATTCTGGTAAAACTGACAAAATTGAATACTTTAAATTGCTTAAAATTAACTAAATTCTCAGATTATCGTAAGAAGGTCGTATCGTAAGAAATCTTTACAAAATTTTTTTTTAAATATCTTGATTATTATTTGTTTTACCGAGGGAAATACACCACCTGGAGTCACATTCACCCCACGAGACTGATTAAAGGTTCATTATGTTTACTGTATTACGTAAAGATTAGCTACGAAGGGATATTTTTTATGAAAAGTTGATATGCATGTAATTATCAGTTGGTATGCATGATCTGATTTTTATTCTTAACATGGTACTTACTAATGAATTACTTAATATAAGGGCACTTAAAAACCATGATGTAATTATTTACATTTACTTTTGTAAATTTGGTAACACAGCTAAAAATTTAATGCTTTTTATCGGTTAAATCAAGAAAATTGGTTTGTCATATCATTGTATAGTAAAATTCTGGTTATATGTTAACTCCCAAATATTATTTTTCATTTTTCACCTGGTATTTATTGCTGAATTACATTGTGGATAACCGCTTAAAAATAAATAATATGCTTATTATATAATTATTTAAATTAATTTTATTAGAAAGATCACATTGAGCCCACAAGACTAATTAAGGGGTTTCTTCTTTCTATGATATTAGATAATGAAAACCCTAGCGAAGAACGAGTAATTTCAGATAGTTCTAAACGTAATTAAACTATACCCGCGGCGAGTTGCCCCATTCCCTCAGCTGATACTCGGTAAATTGTTTACATTATTATTCCCTAGTTTTCAATTATTTATTTAACCCAAACAGGTCATGCCCACAAAGTAGAGTTATAATAATACAAAGAATGACTAGGTCAAAAAAGATAAATAACAGCCATTAAGAAAGTAAACATGGAACAAAAAACTTGCATAATAAAAACATAGAATAAAATGGCGGGCAATAATAACATAGGATAATAAGGCACAATAGGAAAGCACAGTAAAAATGTTAAACAAAGAAGAAAAGGTCAGCTAAGGGTTCATCCACATCTACATAAATACCCTACAAGCCGCCTTTCGGCGTGTGCCAGGGGGTGTAAACACCGAACGATTGAGCTACATTTTTAGCCGATTATTATCGCGTATTGTTCGCGGAAAGAATGAGTCCTTAAAACGACTTGTTTTAACGTCTATTTTTCTTATCTTGTTCTTCTTATCGGATCGGCCGAAGTAACAGGGGGGTCGCATAATATCAACTACGTTCTCGGAAAACGTGCTTTCTCTAAATTTGTAGAAGTCGCAACCTAGCTTCTAACCTCCTTTCTTTCAATGATTCCCAACCTGCATCTGAGAGTATCTTCGCAACGCTTACCTTTTTCTCGTAGCATTTTTTAACAAAAAGTATCGCTTTGCGCTGAACTTTCTCGAGTTCGCGGGTACCCATTTCATCCGCTGGGTCCCATATACTTGCCGCGTATTCGGGATGGGGCCTGACCAAGGAGAAATAACATCGCTCTTTAACTTTCTCATCGCATCTACCGACAATACGCTTTATAAAGCCGAGCTTTTTACTTGCTTTACCGCAAATTTTACGGATGTGAGTGCTCTATTTTAAGTTATTGGTAAGAGTTATCCCAAGATATTCTGTTTCTTCTTTCCGCTTTCTTCTTCGAATAGTTAAATACCAACGCTATCCCTTAGTGAGCTTACTGTTTGAGTATTTCCCTGTGCCTCTCTAACATAAGACCAGAAAGCCTCCCCCAGACTCGCCCCAAGACATTTCTGTTTGAAATTGCGGAGGGCGTTACGCATATTTCGCTTTCTTGTATTTCTCTAACAAAAGTGATAACGCTGGACTCAAATCAGACTGATCTTTACCCTCAAAAGCCTTTACTTTTCCATTCTCTCTGTTTACGAAGAGCCTTTCTAACCTCGCTGTTACACCATCTAGTTCACAATAATTCACAAGCTACTCTTATTTATAGTTTGAACAGCTATATAATGTACTTACAAACAAAATACAAATAATAAATTAACATCAACCACCAACAGCAGTTTAGTAATAGATAAAATACTAAGCATAGTTTAAGACTAGATCTTAATAGAATTATCTAGTAAAGTCCATGGCGCGAGTTCCCTCTGTAGGGCCGTGGATGATAGCGCATCGACCGCCTTGATTGGCTTTTTCTACACCTCTTAAATTAGGTAGCTTCCCAATTGTTTCGATGATGAGGAAACATCTTCGAACCCGGGACCGCTTCCGCCGAAAGCGAACGTATTACCCATTTGGCTACAGGGGGCGTCAAATAGAATACATGCTTTTTTGGTGATCGGGACTTTTCTCCCTTAATACTCCACCAATACATATATAACTTTAGAAGTATTGAGTGCTGCTGAAATAGTATCTTATTTATAATCTTGTTTTTCCTTCGTTTTGTAAGGAGATCTTATCAGCCCCAGAAGGTAATATCTCACTCCTTTTTCCAAGGTCTGAGTTGCAATTTGACGTAAATCAGTACCTTTGAAAAAGCAAGTTTAACACGGCCGATTAGGATAATGAGAATCACATTCTTTTTTTTTGGTAAAAATGAGTTCTACGTGTCTCACTAATCAACGATGGGTGAAAAGATGAAATATGCTGTTAATCCAAAATAATCGAAGCATAATTTCTTGAAATATTAGTTGAAAATAACTGTTACGATTTTTAGTGGTTCGGTCAGGGGCCTTTCTTCTTCATATCGCTATTCGCCGAAAAAAAATCAATCCGCTTCAAGGGAATTAATGAGGAATCAAACTCTAGGATATTTATCGATACTTTGCTTTGAGAATTACTACATGGCCTGAAAAGTCCCGAGCCTAACAAATAAAAAATCAATTTTTTACCTGAAAACCTTTTTTATTCTTCAGTATAATCTCCATCTAGAGCTATGCACTTATTCCATCGGTCCTCGAGCATTTCGATGCCTTTCGAAAAAAAATGATTTCTCAAGTCCTCCAAAATAGACCTCTGTTTCGGACATGACTTCTTCATTTGACATGAATTTCTTCCCCTGAAGAAATCTCTTCATGTTTGGGAATAGATAGTAGTCGCTGGGTGCCAGATCTGGTGTATACGGGGGATGTGAAACCAATTCGTACCGCAATTTACTCAATTTGACCGTCGCTTTCATTGACGAATGAGCTGGTACGTTGTCGTGGTGATACAGCACTTTCTTCTTTTTCATGTGTGGCCGTTTTTTCTTGATCTCGATGTCCAAACGGTCCAGTTGAGCAACGTAGTAGACGTCTGTGATTGTTTTTACCTTTTCCCAGTATTCAATCATAATGATTCCACTTGCGTCCGAAAAAACACTCGCCATAACCTTTCCAGTTGACTGTTGGGTCTTTGAACGCTTCGGACGACTGCAACCCGCTTCCAACCATTCTGCAGATTGCCGATTGGACTCGTGAGTGTAATAATGTAGCCAAGATTCGTCCATCGTCACAAATCGGCGCAAAAAGTCCTTTTTGATTTTTTGAAACAAGGCCAAACCACGCTCGGAATCCTCCACACGTCTTTGCTTCTGGTCCGGAGTCAGGAAACACCCATCCGCGATAAGCTTCTTCATCCCCAAATGTTCATGCAGAATAATTCCATCGCGTTCCATCGATATACCCACAGACTTTGCTATCTCACGCAACTTTGCTTTACGATCGTTCAAAACGATCAGATGGACTTTTTTATATTTTCTGAAGTGGTGGCCTCGGAGGGGCGTCCAGGGCGTTCGGCGTCTTTGGTGCTGACACGACCACGTTTAAAGTCCGCGAACCACCGTTTCACAGTCGCTTCCGAAGGCGAGGATGTTGGGTAACATTTATCTAACCAAGTTTTGGCTTGGACAGTGTTTTTTCCCATCAAGAAACAATGTTTAATCAACTCTCGAAACTCGTCTTTTTCCATCGTTCGCGAAATGCCTAAACTTCGTGAAAACAATCAGCTGCCATTCGGGAACTAATACATGAATTGTCATGAAATTAAAAACAGTGCCATCTTAAGGTTGGTTCTCAAGTGAAATGTGCAGAAAAAGTTACTAGTGGCGACATCTCTATGTTAGGCTTGGGACTTTTCAGGTATGTTTGAATAATTTTGCATCATATTACTTTTTCGTTTGTTGTAAATTCTCTATATATCTAAACCTGATATCAAATGATTTTTATTGTTTATATTTCACTCATTGAATAGATAATATTCATCATTTAATCATATTTCTGATTAAAGAAAAGGATGTCCTGCGATTTCAGAAAACTCGCCAGCATGGAATACAAGCGTAACGAAAGCCCAAGCTTTATTCCAAATCGCTGTCTCCGAAGCACAAAAGTGTATTACTTTGCTACATTACATGTAACCATATAAGATAAGTGTTTTAAAAATTATTATTAGCAAAACTTACTTTAAAGAATTTCGAGTTATTATACCCGAAATGGAATATGACTGAACACCATATTTATATGAGAGACTTTCAATTAATGCAGGGACAATGCTATGCGCTTTGACAATGTAACACAATGTATTCGTATGAAAGTGTGACATTTAGCTTCCCCTCTAGCTCTCCTCTCCCAGATCAGATCACTGCAGACGAGTAGTAGTTATTTTTGTATTTCATGTATGAAGAGAAGAACATAGAATATAAATAAATAACGTGGATGCAGAAGGTATGTTTCGTTCTTTTATCTTGGTTATTTAACTGACACATCATTGCCGGTATAAAAGGAAGTGGTTTTTATAACGACAGATTTAGGTAAAGCTGGCAGTGATATTTTGTATCTTTACCATAATTCATTTAGTCATAAATGCATTGAGTGAATTGAGGTATTCGGTGTAGGATAAGATACATTTATCGTTATAGTGATGACGCGCACCATTCGTGATTATACTACTATAAGAAAATTTTTAAAACATTCGATAACATTTATACTATCACGTTCTCTAATATAATAGGGATTTTGTTAGGGTTCATATGATATGGCGTTAGAAAACGCAAGACATTTTATTTGGCTATTGAGTTTTGTTGCTGGATGTGTAGAAGGCGATATCCATCGCTACAATCGAGGTATATCGAAACAGACACTGATAAAGAATATGAAGGTGTGTATTTTTAGGTATTTTTTAGTTTTTGTTTATTTGTTTGTAAAGATTAGTGTTTGTTGAAGTGTATTTGGGTGGGAAATTGAGTATCAGTGTCGTCTGCGAAAGTTTAGCACGGGGCAACTAGTTATTATTATTAATATATTGCTACAGTTTGACATTTGTCAGGTGGCAGCCACAAACATCGTTAAATTACACACCCTTTTACACTTATAATAATATTATTTGCCACTGTTTTTTTTCTGGTTTTTTCGGAGTTCATGACAGGCCTCCTCGGCTACCGTAGCGGTCACGGGGTAGAAACCCCACCGTACATCACCCTGCCATGCAATCCCCTACTTTTCCAGAAGTCCCTATATGACTAATACACATTACACAGTATTTCACAACATAACTATAACATATGAAAACATTTCTTTTTGAAAGATTTTTTATTTTCAGGTAAGGGCCTTAAGAGTGATCCAGGTAACTTATTCCACTCAGAAATACATCTATTGAGAAAAAATATTTGGCTATGTCCGTTCTTTGCCTTCTAGGTTTAATTTTAAATTCATGGCAAACTTTTTCCGAGGAATTCCGGTTTCTCGACTGAATTTTTAAAACCATCCCACCCATCGGTACCTGCAATTATATTGTAAATACAACATAGTCTATTTATGTATAAAGTGCTCTCGGGTCTCCAACCGGGTTGCCTCCTGCCAAAGGGTCGACGTTTCGGGTGCGTACTCTGCACCCATCTTCAGGAACTGATTTCTGATGTAGGAAAAGGGGGGGTTCTTTATATAGCGACCATCGGGGTTCCTTTCACTTTTTTCCGTTGGGCGAAGCGGGAGTAACGGTTTTCCGTTGTGGCTCCGGTGGTGGGGGTAGCCAATCCGAGGTGGGGGTTGGGGAAAAGGATCCTCCTTTAACTCTCTGAATTGTCATCTCTCTTCTGTAGCCACCTCCATCTATTGGTCGATCCGTCAGTCTGCGAACGGCTCCGTCCCATGCATTGTTTAGGAACAGGCGTTTGTCGCGACTGTCTGATATGTAATCTCTCTTCTGGAGCCAACTCCATCTATTGGTCGAACTTTCAGTCTGCGAACGGCCCCATCCCATGCACTGCTTAAGAACAGGCCTTTGTCTCGATTGATATTTCTGGGATGGAGTCGGATTTCGATAGCCTCCTTAGTCACCCTATCCCAGAATCCTTTTCCTCTGCAAAGGATTTTCGCGTCTTCAAACTTGGCCGAGTGGTTTTTCTCGAGGCAGTGCTCTGCAATGGCCGATTTTGTTGGCTGGTTAAGACGTATGGATCGGGAATGTTCCTTCAGTCGGGTTTCGATGGTCCTGCACGTTTCACCTATGTAGCTAAGGCCGCACTCGCAAGGGACTTGGTACACTCCCGAGGATCTGAGTCCGAGGTTGTCTTTGGGTTTTGGGAGCATTGTATGAGCAATGTAGCAATCTCCAGCGCAAACACGGCTTGATTAGAATAGCTTTCAAAAGTTCGGGTAATACACTTTAAATTATCCCTTTCAGTTAAGTATCTTATGACTGTCCCGAAATTCAGATATTTGAACATGTATTATGTTGTTTTAATGGTGAAAAAAAAGAAATTTAAGTATTAATGTAAATACATGCACGCGGTAACAAATGTCGTATCGTTTGAACGGCAAAATTTGGTCTTCATTAGTATTTGCAAATGTTATTAAACTCCGTTCTTTCCTCATCGGTTTTAACTCAGATATGTTTGCTTAACAAATAATCGTTAATATGAATAGCAGAGGTGGAAAGGTCACGCTTTTTTTCATTTTGTTTCATTTTCAAATCCCCGCATTATAAACCGTATTGTACATACCTAACTCAACCATATTGTAAACATACTATATTTAGTGATCGCCATTTATCAGTCATAAATACGCATTCTCTTCTTCCTAATTTATGAACGCCTTGAAATTGTCACACTTACAACGTGCTGCTCACTTCCTCGAATTCTCTTTCAATAAAAGTGAATTGAGTCTCACAATTCTTCAGTCTTTTCCTTAATATGCTTTTCTTTTTCTTGCCGGTGTTTTGCTCGATGTAAGATTTTTACATTCTTTGACAATTTGGATACTCTTGCTTAATCCTTTTGCCGCATTAGATAAAAATTTCAATTCAAATTCTTCCTATTATTTTTATTTTTTTATTTTTCATATAATTTTTATTTTATTACTTTTAACGTTTTATCATTTCAATACTTCCTAAATTAAATAATACATTAATTCGATATTTTCACGTTTATTTTTATATTAATATTTTTTCATTGTTTACATTTTATTATCTTCAGATGATTTTTATTTTAATATTTCCAGATCAATTTTCCCTAAGGTGATCGTGGCGGGCCTTCTTTGTAGCTTTATTTTTTATTTATTTAAAGTTTCCACTGCAACTTGGCACTTGACTTTTCCTCTTGTCAGGTAAGCAATGATTTTCCAGGTAATTCCTCATACATGTGAATATTATGTCTGTCTGTATATTTTAGAAGATATGGTTAATCATTAAATGCCGACAATTAGCAGATTTCCCATTTTAGTATTAATTTATGATTAATATACATGAATAGTTTTCTTGAATTATATGTGCTGATTTTTTTGTATAAACTTTCTTTTGTTCTTTCTGATCTTGGTTTGCCCTCACTCCGCCCGACATACTCTCCAAGTCATTTGGGCAATACATAAGATATATTTTGTCGTGTAAAATTTACATAACGTATTAATCTTAAATACATGGAAGTCGTATGAGCTCTCTAAACTTAAGGGTATCTACACACCAAATATCAATTTTTTCTGAGATGGTCGAGCAACCAATTATTTTTTCTGGACCACTTGGTATGGATTGACCCATTAATTAAGATATTAAAAAATACCTCTCCCTAAATTCATCCTCTCTCCCTTTTAATATTTTATTTATCAAGAGAACCTATACCTGTCTACAATTCCAAATCACTTTCCAATGTTCAGAACATTCCTTATAATGACGGTGAAATTTGCAAGAGATTCGTCAAACGAAGAAACGTCTCTACAGAATTAAAATTTAATTAAGAGTAGAACGAAATTCAATCAGAGGACAATATGAACGTTTTGGATATTTTTACAGCATTCTGATGAGAAAGGGGTATGCTAGGATCAAACCGTGTAATCGAAGTTGAAGAAAGAGTTAATGAAGCATAATTTGACTCATTTAGTATGATATTATCTTGTAATACAAATAAAGGAAATGAAATGTAACTTAGCACATTAAGTTGTGCGACTAAACCCAAAATTATACAAGAAGTGAAATGTGACTTGGTTGGGACTCGAACCCAGGTCTTCCACTTTCCGGGCAGGTATTCTAGCCATTGAACTACCGGGCCACTAAATCTCACCTCTGTAATCGGGAGCTTACGTGAGCAAGGAATATATGTGGAATCCGAAGAAACTGTTTCAATTCAGTTGCCAATTTGGAAATTTAAGTCGATTTTTCGTAAGCGCGACGCGGTCCGACTCACCGCTGTGGAATCCCCGAATGCAGTTTCGCTGTCTTTTTGGTGATATGAAGTCTAACGATTGGCCTTTTTCGTGTTAAATATTGGCTTATTATCCTTAAAACATATGTGAAGGCAGTTTAAGAAAGGAATTTGATACATCTACTTTATTTAATTAGCATGAATATTTATGTTGTAAAGAGACAGTTTTGTCATATGTGATATAGAATTTAGATCCGCATTAACATTTGGTTTAATTATTTTACTTATAAAGCAGACGCATTTTACCTGAATGTTAAACTTCCCTTAATTCCGTTGTGCAAAGTAGAGGTATCAAATACGTGATATAAGAAACTCAATGCACAAAGGCCGTTTTCCTGTTTAATTTCCTTACTTTATTTTATCTCGAAAATTGCCGAAAAAAGGTGTCCCCCATTTTGTTGCTTTAAATAAGCAAAACCTCATTTTTGTAAGCGTATTTGCAACCATTCAAAAGATAAACAATTGTTTTAGATCACTGCATCGTTGTTTATTCCAAAAATATCTATTTAAACTCTCCACAAAGCAGCAACCTTGAACGTTTATCCGAAAAATCTGAGACTGCCCATTTCTGTGAAAATTGTTCTGGTTTGACGCCATGTATCTTTCTAACGCGTAAGGATATCGAAGAACGACAAACGGTATCATAAAATTCAATCTTCTTGTAATAACTATGCGGAGTTTCAAAACCCGCACTCAAAAACATTTTTTTTTGGCCTCTTGGACAGCTTTTTTTCGATTCTAGCCCATTCTGCCTCCGTTTATATTAATTTCTATTTTCACAAATACTTGTCAAGTTTCAATATATTCGTTTGAAAAACTCCGGCTTATCCCGCCTCAGCATTCTCTCGATCTCAGTTCCTTTCACTCGAAATACAAAATACCTTTTTTTTAAATACCAAGACGTTTAGCTATAACGTGCATTTTCCCCTCAGTCGATGGCCCATCCATTGTTACATTTATCCGCATTCCCTGACACACGATGATAAAGATACCACTTCAGAAACTTAATCAACCACTTATAACACCATAACTTCTACTAATAAATTACTTACGGCACGAATTTTTCCCGTCCCTAGAACCCGATTTAGACAATCGGCCGCCTCGTTCGATACATCAAAAATCGTTTACATTGTTCTTCTCTCTATCTGATAAAATCCCTTCATTTTAAATTGAAAATGGCCAAAATTAAGTAACAAAGGAAGATGCTCTCTCAGTAGGAAAAGGAGACTTAAAAATGACAAGAAGGCAGCCACCATTACCCAATAACAGACTCCATATATTACACTTGTGACAAGTAAGTTAATGTAAAGAAGTTTCTTTTACTTTTTTAAATCTTAGAGCACTTATTTGAAAATTAAAGAGAGAGCCTTTAGAAAGAAAAAGGAAATAACAATTTGTAATATCCTAGTTATTAGGCGGTCTGCTCTGAAAAGCGTCGAATTTTACTCGAATAAATCTCTCCCGAAGCTTAAATTCATTTTATGTTATCTTCGCATATACATTTAGGAAAAGTTGTGAATACTTCCGCATAAACTTATTTATCTCCATCGCATGTGACGTCAATGTAGGATGATGTGATTCGCTCCTTTGTCTGAAAATCAAGAGAACCACTATCGATGAAGCACCGTTCGGTGGCCTTAATTTCAAGTTTTTTCCTTCGGACGAGTCACTTTTAGTGCAGACCTTACGACACTTCCGCTTGATATCTATCATTGGTTTAATTCTCTAAGAGTCATCTTGGAAAATTCCCCTTGTTCCGGGAACTGAATCAAGAATATTAATGATGCACCAAATATACATATTCAGAGGGAAGGTGTAAAAATATAAAGACCCACTTAGAGGACGTTATAAAAGAAATTTAATTACGAGAACCGATATGATAGGATAATCGAACTTTTCAATTTGCTGCCATTCAAAGCATTTACCGTCTTTTGGGGCGAATTTTAGCCAATGCTGGCCATTCTTACAATCAACGCATTTTTGTTTATTTCCTTCCTATTTTTATATTTTCTCCCCTTTTTTCTTATTAAATACAGCAATCTCAGACAACCACTCCCTAACCGGAAAAATCCGATAACCCGGGATTCGAACCCGGGACCAGTGGTTGGAATGTGGTTGGAGCCATAAGTCTTACATTATCTAATATATGAATAACAGGTGAGTATATATTTATGTATTAATTTATCCTACGTCAGGCATCTACCGTAGGAAATGCATGGAATACATTTATACAGTAAATACATGCGATAATTAAACAGTAATTTCAGGTACTTCTCGAAGAGATAGAAATATGAAATTTGGGGATTCAATGGCGGATCAGTAACACACATCGATATTTTCAACCAAAAGTATCTATGGTCTGCCTCTGAACGACTCGAAAATGCTTTCATAAGAAATGCACGTCAAGTTCATTTTTATCGATTGCAAATTATTATCTTTTGCCGAATTAAACAAGAAATAATGATTCTACGCATTTCAGACAAGTATCAAAAGAAGGAAACTCGAATAAAAATTCTTATTTTGGCAGTTATTTGACTCGAAAGTGCGAAAACGGCGAAATTTTAGCGCAATTTTGTCGTCCCTCAGATAAAGGGAGGCAATCTCCATTTATCTTTTAGAATGCTGTTTTGTCGTGATATAGAGATCGTCATCCGATTTTATCAGACCGTAGACAAAGTCATCCCTCCGCCTATGGACTCAAATTTACGGTGACACATTCTCTCATCAATTTAATATCTCACTTAAGAACTGTAGATGCATTGAGACTGCGTTCAGAAATATATAGAAAACAAAGTACATACATTTAGTCACGAAAATCACCCATTGTACCGAAATATCAACAAGAAAACTTCTGAAAAGACATTCCCTTCGTCATGAATTGCTAGTCATATTTGTATAGATATTTCTCTTTTGTCCGACGTTTATATGGTGGTGGCGGAAGTCACATTTCAAAAATGAAGCAACGAAAGCAGAGAACTAGAGAGTAAAATACTCATTTTTTCAAATAGGCCGATGCCAAAAAATGTAAAACTATCTAAAAATTGAATTAAAACTAGACACATGGTCTTCTTTGTTACTATCGTAAAGGTGTAAAATGTAATATTTATGCATGAATCCTTTGTACTTATAGTTTATTCAAAAGATTCAGTGCATTGCAGTTTAATATAGTAGTGTTTTGAATTAGTTATTATTGAATTCTCTGTTATGTATATATATATATATATATATCTATTATATATAGCTAACTCTCCGGATATACCTATATAGATATATAGATATAGGGGATACGAATTCTGACAATGTTCCACAAGCGGCATCGACTTCAGATTTTTTCGACGTACTGGCCCTACACTCTAGATGTCAGAATAATGCAGGCATCGACGCTAGCTATCATGAGTTCGATGCCAGAAATTCCCAAAAATCGCAATTTTCCCATAAGAATGCATTGCGCGGATTTTTGAAAATTATTTTGAGGCACTTATCGTTAAGATAGAGTAACCAAAATTTCGGAGGTTAAAGTTGAGGTAGTCTTCTATGCTTCTCATGGAAAAAATGTAGCCAAATGACAGTGAGTTCGACGCCAGGTGGATGCAAAATTCTTCCATAAGAAATGCATTGCGGAAATCTTTGACGATTTTTTTAAATGGCTTCCCGATAAGCTGTAAAGATAAAACCCGGAATGGTGACAGAGGTTTGGGACCTTCCCGATAAGATATTGAATAGAAACTTTGGAACAAGTAAGGATGGCACTTATCTAATATTATTTTGCTGTCTTCTCTCACGATCGGGTTCTTAGTTCGTCGCCAGGCGGTCTTTGGCGCGAAGTTTTAAATTTGAACTGAGGCAGTACTTGGTATGATACTGTATTCAACGGATAGCTTGCAGTATGCAAGCAACTTTTACTCGTTTTTCCTAAGCTGCACTTAAGTATTTTTAAAAATCCACAATTAAATTAACCTTATTCTCTATAATTTTCAATCCCCCTTTATTAGTACTTATTGGTATCTTTTGTAATATATTAACAATGGGTTGAATGGAAGAGGAGAATTTATATCCCAAGGTAAATACGCTATTTATTTGCAATCAGAGAAACTGGAATAACTATGAATGATTGCAATCCTTATTGCTATCAAATTGAAAAATTTCAATTTATATTACGATAATTAATAAAACTATTAGTAAGAAAAGAATCCTCTGAAAATATAAATGTCTTCCTCTAGCGAAGTTGGAATTTAGTTTGTGTTATTCATTCATTAATAATTAAAGAGTTCCGAATTAGTTGCTTTAGTTCGTCGTGAAATATAGTAGTGTAGTCAATGAGTAAATTTTTGTAGTTATTTTTATATTTGCAAATCTGATGACTGACAAAATGATATATGGCTTGCCAAAGGAACGATGTAGTAACTGTAATTATGGGATGTATGCTTTGTGAATATATAACAAGGAATATATTAACTATAAATTAAGGCTTATTTTTGTGTTTCCTAATTCTGTTTGTAAATAATGTTATTTTGAAAAATTATGAGAAATATTGTGTCAGTGATTGTGGAGTGTTTTTTGACAATGTTTAGGGCTATAGTTAAATCACTGTTAATGAATGATTCGGTAAATGTTCATACAATTGCTTGAAACTGTCATTGATATGGGAAGGAAACTAGATTTATATAGAGCGTAATTCGCAGTTTGAATAACACTCATCTTCGGGTAAAATCATTTCGAGAAATGAGACATTTGAGTTTCTTATAGCATACCAAATCTGAAATAATTCCTTTTTTAGCTATTATTTTTATTATTATAATTGAAATTGCAAATAAATTAAGCATGGACATTAGAAAGTAAATTTAGCTGGAAAAGAGAAATAGCTTAAGTTAGTCCTGAACCAAAGAGGACCTCAAGACTCCTAGTTAAATAGAGAAAACTTAGGCGTTATGGTATGTATATATGAACATCTAGTGATGATTTATGATAATGCATAATGTATGATTCACAGTATTTTAGAAGATGTTCATGAATTCATGAACTAAATACAATTCAACAATACTCAGAGAAATGTATATAAAGTAAGATTCAAGAAGGAAATGAATCTTATATGCCTATGTTCGATTATATGCTAGTAATCGAAGTATCTCACCTTCTAAAGTTTACAATGAGTTTTTCAGTGGCGAAGTAAAATTAACAATCGAAATTAGGTCTAACTAGATCAAAGGTAATTTATGTAATGTATGTATTAAATTGTAAGATTCGTAATTCAAAGTAAGTGAGATTGCTATTGATACTTCAGAATTTCGATTTACGTTTCCGGGAAATGTCATAACGAGAGTTACTGCATCTGTAAATTAAGGAATTTGAGGTAAATTATATATATATATATATATATATATATATATATATATATATATATATATATAATTTACCTCAAATTCCTTAATTATATTATATATATATATATATATATATATATATATATATATATATATAATTTACCTCATATATATATATATACCTTATATATATATATATATATATATATATATATATATATATATATTCACCTATTGTATAATATTGTTTCGTTGGAGGCCAATAGTGACTTTTCATAATTTAATTCATTTTGAATAATCACAATTTCTCACATTTTTCTCCGCCTCAAGACTTAAATGAAGGTTGGCAAGTTGAGCTTGAATTCTTCTTCCTCCACAGTCTGCGCGTCATAGCTCGCCAAATGTAGGCCACCCTTCAGTCTTGTTACATAATCCCAACGCCTATCAAAAAGATGTCTATTCCGCTTATTCCCTAACACACGATGATAAAGATACCACTTCAGAAACTTAATCAACCACTTATAACACCATAACTTCTACTAATAAATTACTTACGGCACGAATTTTTCCCGTCCCTAGAACCCGATTTAGACAATCGGCCGCCTCGTTCGATACATCAAAAATCGTTTACATTGTTCTTCTCTCTATCTGATAAAATCCCTTCATTTTAAATTGAAAATGGCCAAAATTAAGTAACAAACAAAAGCTTTGTCTAAAAGGCCGATAATTCTGAAAAATATGGTAAGACGTTAACCAGTACGAAACAAATAGATCGCGATATCTACTGCTAGATATTTACATCTGTGGAATGCAGATAAAATAAAGAAGATTTCTTATCTTTTTTAACATGTAAGGTACTTCTTTGAAATTCAAGGACAAGAAACTTTCGTTTTCTAATGCAAAATAGTAGAAATTTTTAATCTCCTGGTTAAAATGAACTCGATTTCCTGAAATGGGTCTTAAACGGGTTTTGTCTTATTTTAAGTATAAGAGTCTTTAATATACCTAAATGCAGTAAAGCAGAAACTTAAGGAGAAATTACAATCTTGTGGAACGTATCGACATTAATTTGCGATGATTTATATTTTTATTTTCAGGAAGTTTTATAAAAATGATTTTCATTAGACAAATGCTGATATGTATCTCACAAGGAGAGACTCACTTTTGCCCGGGGATTTTGATGAAACTTTTTGCAGTGGTGCAGTAAGTAGAGTAATGAAAAAGTGTGACGGCGTTCGTCTGAATGGGCCTTAGTTTCGCTGCAATAAATAATTGAGAATTGATAACCGGAGTATAGGCAACCCCGCAATACACTTCCATGCTAGCCGAGTATGCATGATAGAACGCGATGTTCTCTGGTATATTTGTCATTAAATTTTTCTTTTCGTTCGTTAAATTCTTTCCTTGAATCTTACTATTGACTTATTAATAATAATAAATAGTATGCTCAATTTGTAATCCCGTTAAGTAACCTTCGTAAGCGATATTTTTCCATTTAAGGTAGTTAACGACTATCCTAAGAACGTAAAAGGAGCAAGCTTTGTCTGAGAAGGGTAATTAAATAACTCCTCGTCTAGCCACTTCTCAATTGCGCCTCAAAATCCGCTGAAATAATCGACTGTTCCTCATAGTCCGTGAATGTCTCGAGGGAAAACATTATCAACTGTCGATTCGGTAAAATATCTCGGAATAACCCTCACGAATAACTTAACTTGGGGTACCCACATCCATAACATATGTGGGCGAGCTCTTAAGAAACTAGGCTTCGTCAAAAGAATAGTCGGTAAAAGCGAAGAAAAAGTCCGCGAGCGATGTTACTTTGCACTAGTGAGGCCTCACCTCGAGTACGCATGCAGTGTATGGGACCCTGCTGAAAAGTGTTGTATTCGCGAGATAGAAAAGGTACAAAGAAAGGCAATACGCTTCGTAAAAAATTGCTATGATAAATCGGTAAGTGTTACTCGGATGCTTCAGGAGGCAGGATGGGAATCTTTAGAAGAAAGAAGGCTCAATCAGAGATTTAAATTACTTGATAAATTCAGACAGAGCACGTTCATAGAAGATGTAGCCGAGATTATGCGCCCTCCTTGCTTTATAGGCCGTTCTGATCCAGCGAGAAAGATCAGAGAAATAGATGCTAAAACCAGTCGATACAAGAATTCTTTTTTTCCCAGAACAATACGCGAAAATAATCGACTGGGCAAATAGAGTCCTGGTGCTTGCACCCCCTGCCACACGCCGAAAGGCGGCTTGCAGGGTACAGATGTAGATGTAGATGTAGAATGCGAAATCGTGCGTGAATTTGAGAAACTCCCGATTTCCTTGCGATGTAAAAGCACAGAAACTTCCTTATGCATCTCAAGGGTTTACCTTATTTGGGCATTTATATTTACTTTCTTTGAAATTAAAAATATATTTATCTAGGAAGATAGGTAAACGGAATTATTTCCCTCACTTTGTACTTTTATTTAAGAAAAATTATAATTTTTAGCATAGAATGTGCCTCTCCGTTACAAAGATGATTTTGAAACCATTCGCGTCCGCACATTTCCCACAATGCATAAAAAACAATCGAATCGTTCGCAGAAAAGAGATTTAACTTCTGATAAAGCCTTCGTCGAGGACAAAAGAAGATCACCTTCGGAAAACAAACGACGATCTCTTTGGTTATCGCCACCTGTCAATCAGCTTCCTTTTGCGATTACAGCGTTCGCTGCGGACGGAGTGAAGATCAATACGTGCGAAATATCTGTGGAAGCACAAAATGCAGAGCCTTAATGATAGTTATAGAGAAGATCTTTAATGATATCTCTGAGCGAAAACAAGTCACTGTTGTTTTGTGTTCAAAGAAAGTTAAGATGGTGGTCACTTAAAATTAGAAGTTAAAACAACTAAAAAGAGTAGTTGTCTAGTGGTAGTTGTTTGTAAAAATAAATATTGTCATATAAATACACTGTAAATGTTATGACTGAGGAATTGATGAAGTGATGGGAAAGGAACAATGTAAACCGTGACTATGTAGTAACTGTAACTATGGGATATGTGTGGTATCCATGTAAGAGGGGCGTCCAAAAAGTAAGTTTCCCTGAGCTACAGAAAATAAAATCTCTATCCTCAAATCATAAAAACCATTAATTAATTAATTTTAATCTTTTATCTATTTCTCGACGTAATCGCCTTCTTTTTGTATGAATTCTTGATCGTGTATCGTTTGGTCGTTAGAAAAATTAGTACTCGTTATTTTGAATTAAAAACAAGAAACGGTATCATTCGTAGATCCAATATTCCTTTTCATTCAAGATAAAATCGAGAAGTAGGAGAAAATTTCGATTTATATCTCCATAAGAAGCCTTTTCTGTCGTATTCAAAATATATAGTAAAGGAGCGCAAAGAAAACAAATAATACAAAAATTAACGACTTTACGTATCATTGTTAACTAGCTGAATTTGAATTTCCATGAGGAAGGAAGGAGCAATAATTCAAAAATATGCGACGTATGATTAATTATACGAGGACAGATGCGTCAAATACAAATCCGTACACGACCCGATTCCCTAAAATCTTTCCCTTTTTCCCGCAATGCACCACTCGTAAGCGAGTCCCACAAAGAAAGGGGAAATACAGAAATTTCATGAAATCGCGTTTTAATGGCTTTCGAAGAAGAAAACAACGAAATTTCCGAAATAATACAATTAACAGCTTTTGATCCGAGATCAGCTTTCGGAGCAATATTAATATTCAATAATTCAATTCTCTTCCAACATTTTCTTCTCACGACGAAGAAAAAGAAAACAGGAAACATTTTTCAAATAAAACTATTTCCAAGCTTAGTAACTTAATTAATTAAATTGAATCGATAATGATGCTTAAGCTTTGAAACATGTCGTGTGTACTTTGATTTGTTGTGGAAGTGCTAAGTTATTTAATTTGGAAATAGTTTCGATTGAAAAGTGTTTTCGTCGTCGTTACACAAAGTTACTCGCCATTCCGTTTTCATATTAACAGGACATGTCCAAAGGGCTTCATTCATTCCCATGAACCTCGGATGGCCATTTGTTAGTGGGGTTACATGTAATTGTTCATTTTGTAATGTAAACAATTTCCCAGCTGAGATGGAGGGATTGCAGTGGAAAAGAGCCTCTTAAGCTGCTTAATGTATAAGAGATGGCTTTACTTAATGTATGAAGATGGACAGCGTCTGAATCAGTTCTTATATAATCATTCAATTACTAAGAAAATTGTTCAGAATAATCTCTGAATCAGTAGTAATGACGATTGGCTGTATTAGGTTGTACTAGTGGAATTGCACATTGATTCTTAACGGGGAAAATAGATGTACGATTTAATTAGTAATGCTATTTGTGTAGAAGTGAAAGTATCCTCTTCAAAGATTTTAGAAGCAAATATGTATAAGGGTTCAAGGTTTCATTCTATGAAAATGATCCAGGAACAATATTTATAATGTTTGGAAAGTAACTTATAAATATATCTCGAGGATTATATTGGTATGCATTTAATGTTATTGATAATTTTATTTCAGTAGCCTTTAGCGAATGGAGAAGATAAATGAGCTTTAAAGACCCAAATAGGTCCCAAGCAAACCTTAACTGATAGATTCCAATGCAACTGTTTCCTAATACTCCTATTCCACTAACACTGTACGTACATTACTTGTTAGACATTATTTAAATCTAGTGGGGTTTAAATTTCGTAGAGGAGAACTTCGTATTATTTTGGAAAATGGAAAGTGCAGTGGAATGAACATAGAGCAGATTTAAGGTCTATAAGGTCTTTATTAAGGCGAGATTGAGACTGAAAAGTCTCTTCTTCCATCTAACCTTTCGTCAATAATATTGCATGCATAAAAAGTTATATGTAGGTGAATAGCGAAATAGAGAGGAAAAATTTAGGAGTGGATTAAAAAAAACCTAAGGTGATATCTTAGGAAAAAATATCCACTGCAGGAAAACACCCGCAAAGAAGGGGGGTGTGAAAAACCTACGCAAACCTACTGATAGTACATGCTAAAAGTTATGGAAGAAAACTGTGTATGAATAGAAAATTACAAAAGCAGTACTATAAAGAAATTACAAAAACAATAATAAAATAAAATCAGAAAGAAAAAAATGCAATAGTAAACAAAATAAATAAAAATATGATAAAAACATAAGATAAAACATTCGAACTAAAATACAAAAGTAATAATAAAATTAAATCAAGAAAAGAGGAACTTGCAGGAATACTTCATGAGAAAATAATAAATATCACATAAAATAATAGAATAAAACATTGAAAAATAAAAACATGCAAAAATGACATGAGAAATTTAGCAGTTAATTAAAAAGGGCAAATTAATTAATACATACATTAATAATTGAAATATAATTATATCAAAAGACCTAAGAACAGGTACAAAGGACAAGTAATATATATCTATAATTGTGCAGTGAGAAAGAACGGTCATCTTAGTGTTGTTCAGTGCTGAAGTAGCTATATTGTGGGATAGAAGGAGCAATATCAATTGGGTGATTGATTCGCTAGAAGATGAGTTAGGCATTTTTTCTTGAAAGAACGGGTTGAAATAGATGATTTTATATGAGGTGGAAGTGCGTTCCAATGCTTAATGGCAGTTACTACAAATGATTTGTGAAACATCTCCGTCCTATGATTTGGAATGAGTAAGTTGTTTTTTCCCCTAGTATTGCAACTGTGAATAGATTCTAAGCTGACAAATTCAGAGAAGAGGTATTCCGGAGTTTATTAACTGCAAACACCGAGATTATTAACAGAGTTACAGAATGGGATCTCAGTATTGTCCAAGATGAGCTTTGCATTGATATTACCAGTAAATCGTTTTAATAACGTGGGATATCCGATAGTAATGGCTTGCGATTTTAGTGGATTTATTTTTTAAAAATTGTCCTTGCTCCGTTTATTAATTTGTTCGAGGTCATGGTTCACGTACTGAATACATTCCGAGAAGCAGGCAACTGTAGAATCGAGATATATTTGCAGGTCGTCGACGTACAAATGATGCTTACAGTATTTAATTGCTTGAGGACAGTCATTGATATGTAGGGAAAACAGCAGTGGACCCAGGGTCGATCCCTGTGGAAGACCGCGATCAATGCTTAACCAAGCCGAAGAGCAATCATCGGAAACAACTTTTTGTTTACGATCATGTAGATAAGAAGATAACCAACCCGTGGACAATTCTGAGAAACCCATATTTCGCAACTTTGCAAGCATTATATCAGCATCAACCGAATCGAAGGCTTTACCGAAGTCCAGTAGGATCAAGGCTGTTAATTTACTATTATCCATGGATTTACTAATATCACCAGTCTCTCTGTGAGCAGTCAAGAATCGAATTTTTATGACGGTATTCAGTAATTTGATGATGCGCGAGTTTTTCGAGGACTTTTGATAAAACCGTGAGGAAACTGATGGGTCGATAATCATCAGAATTCAATTTAGAATTTTTCAAAGTTGGTTTCGCTCGTTTTCCATGGCGTTGGAAATTTTCCCGTTAGGAACGATAGGTTAAAAATGTTTATTATCAAAGGTAACACTAAATAGCAAAGTTTGCTTATGATAGTAATAGGAGTGCCGTCAGCACCTTCAGCTTTCGACTTAATGCTTTTTAAAGTATTGAATAATTCATATGTTGTAACTTTTTTGAATGAGAACTCTGATAGAAGATGTAATAGTTTTCTCCTTAAGAGTTTGTAACACATTTGTGCTTCCGATCAATTGCAGTTGGAGGAAAGGAAAATTTCTGGTTTAAAGTGTCAAGAGACGTTTCATTGAGTGTGGGAGGTTCCCTAGAATTTCCTATTCCCAGGTTACGCAAGTTTTTCCATAAAGCTGTCGGAGTTTTACTTTTGAAATAGAATGGGCATATTTTAATTTCGCATTTCTTATCATTTGCTTTACTTTATTTCTGAGTTTCTTGTAATTGCTGAAACTTACAGGATCGTTATTGCGTTTGAATTCTTGGAACGTAAAGTCGCGATTTGCCATTATTCGTTTGATGTCATCATTGAGCCACGGAGCTCGAGGTTTAGAAATTCTGACTTTCTTTATTGGAGCATGCTTATTTAGTAAAGTTAACAGAAGATCATTTAAAATTTCAACTTTGGTGTCGACATCGCAGGCAAATTCTATTTCATACCATGGTAGCCTAATTGCGTCATCAAGCATTTCTGCCTCACTTAAATCGTTTAGATTACGGTACTGAATATATTTCTGTTTATTTTTCCTAATCTTGAGTGAGTATGAGACGAATAGAACGTCATGATGTGATATTCCGGGTGCTGGTATTTGACCGTGAATTTCGACCTTTTCCGGATTGGCAGTGGCAATGAGATCAATCCACGTCGACGAAGTGAGAGTATTATGAGTAGGTAACAGCGGAAGAATGGTTAAATTATGTGCATCGAAGGAATTGCGAATAAATTTAGTCATTGCTATCAGAATTCAGATTTGCGTTGAAATCGCCGGTGACTATTATATGATCGTAATTTTTACGCAGATTTGATAGTTCTTCATCGATATCCAACAAATGCCCAATATTTGGTGGTCGATAAATGACGCCTAGAAGGATTTTTTTATGTTCAATAACTGCTTCTAAAAATAGAAATTCAGGGTCTTACAATAGGTAGGATTGCTGTTAGAGATGATTTTACAACGTAAATCGCTCCGAACAAAAATACCAACCCCGCCTCCTCTTTTACCAACACGATCGTTTCGGTATAAACAATAGCCGGGAATATTAACAGTTGAAGATTGAATCGTTGGATTGAGCCATGTTTCACTAACCGCGATCGCATGAACGCCAGATTCAGGAATAATGGAACGAAGTTCGTTAAGATGAGGAATAAGACTTTGAGAATTCAGGTAAAGAAGCTTAAAGGTATTCTGGTAAGGTAGAAAGTTTTTTTCCAAGATATCCTTTGTTGAAGAATGGAATGACTTATTGTGAGGAAGAGTAATACTAGGAAATATTGAGTGTAACGCGGAGTGAGCAGAGGGATATGCATTTTCGGGCATGCATGAGGGATGGAACACTGGTGCCTCTGGGTTGAGAACGGATACCCTGGAGTGCAAAGGGACGAAAGCGAGGGTAGGATCGAGGTGAAAGGGAGAGAGAACAGAAGAGGTCTGGAATGCTTTGGATGTGCTAGCTATAGTGGTTGAAGAGAATGGATGATTGCAAATTAATGAGTTCTTTGAATCCATTGAAGAAAAACAGGAGAGAAAGAATGGAAATGCACTTTTCGAATTATAGAAAGTCAAGAGGAGAGAACATTTCAATAACCAGGAGGAAAAATCACAAAAATATAGAATTAAAAGAGGAATGAATACAAGCAATAATGAGATAAACCGTATCAGCACGTATTTTAGTTGGGAAATAGATCTTATGACTGATTAATTCTCTAGTTTTGTGAGTTTATGATTTTGCGAGTCTATATATAGTACTTAACTAAGTGTTGAAAAAAATAATAGCGGTGATCTATAGATTGTCACACTACACTGCACTAAACACTGAAAAACACACGGGATGCCACTTTAATCTAACTTTCGATGTCGAAGCACTACACTGCACTCAACCACTACGCAAAAATACCAACTACGCACTAAAATATACACAATATTTCACGGCACTATTGTAATGGGAAAATATTTAGCACTAATTATAGGGATTAAAGGGTATAAACTGCTACTACTGCTGCGTTGGGTACTGCCTCAAAATAAAATCAGCGTCTATTTATGGCCTCGTCACTGGTTTTCTTGGTGGTCCTGTCCTGGTCTTCTGGTCCTCACGTGCAGATTCCGGTTTTCTCACAAGTCCAATTTCTCATCGTGGTCCAATTTCTTCGCACTCGTCGTCCAGTATCTTAGTTTCGGCGTCTGCTCCTGAGTGCATTGCTCGGGGTGAGCTTAGCCCTAATATCGTCAACATCTTTTAGGGTCGTGGCGCGTGCCTTTATCCCGTCGGGACGCAGGAAGACAATTTTGCCATCCTGTGTCCACGCATTTCGTGGGCCCACCAAGTCCTTTGCAGCATTCAGCACTGCTTGCCTCGATCTCTTGAGGGATTCAGTAATAAGGATACCTGTACCCTTCAGGGACTTTTTACGCAACCATATTCTATTCCTGTCTTGATATGACAGGAATTTCACGATGATTGGTCGTGGTTTGTCGGGTAAGTTGCGTGGTGGACCAACGCGATGCGCCCGGTCGATGAGATTAGCATCGATGGAGACGCTGATCTTGTCTCCAAAGACGGCAATTGCATTGACAATGCAATTCTCCTTCTGTTCTTCCGGGATGCCGTGGACTAGGAGACAGTTCCTCCGGGAATACTGCTCCAAGTCATCAAGCCGTTCCTCGAAGGCCTCACAGCGTTCAACGAGGGAAGAGAATCTCTCGTTGAAAGACACCTCGAAAGAGGAAAATCTTTCCTCGATCGAGGTGATGGCCTTATTTTTCGGTGATTCTATCTTGGCTTGCTGAAGATCTTGCCTAAAAGACGAGAACTTCTTCTCCATCTCCGCTACGGCTTTCTTAAGAGCGGCGTTCTCCGCTTCGAGGTCGGCACGGGCAACGGGAGGGGCCATCGCTGGTCTAGGGTTGATTAGTTTGGGCGAGTGAAAGGATAGAGGAGCGACCGCAAGGTACACGTCAGTCACTCACGAGAATAGAGCGAAGACTGATGACAGATAACAGATTTACTATAGTCATACCGGGAGACGATAATCAATTATTTGGAAATTGTTGTAAGAAAACATTACTGAGTCCGACTCCATGTTTTGAGAAGATATATCTTAAGAGAGCTGCAATATATGGTCTGTAGTCGAACCCATACAAATTTCGATAGGTATCATTGCATGTTACGGGAGCGTCTCCTCTAATTTTCTAGTGCAAATAAAGAATCGGGAAGAGTATCGAAAAAAGTTCAGTGTATCCCGTTTATTTCTTAAAGAAGAGTGATTAAAGTTCCCTGGTCCAGATTCAATTAGGAAGCGGACAGCTTCCGGTATAAGACTTAATCAGGACTTCATACCAAACGCTGCATGATTGCTAACCATTGTCGATTTCACAAAATTGTTTTTGAACCATTCAAATATTAACCTTCAACAGGAAATTTATTCCGCTCTGTTGTCGACCCTTAATAATATTTTGGAGTGGCTTTGAAGTTTAAGGCAAGAAAAAATACCTCAAAAGACACCGTAAGTATTAATTCTCATAATTACTGTAAAGTGCTCAATTGCTTGAAATACTTCACAGTGACTTTCAAATTGCTGTATTATTTTGCATGTAATCCATTATAGCTGAATTCAAGATCATGATTACTATATGAAAACAGTCTAAGAATACAAAAAACAACGAAGAGAGGCGTACTCTTTTCTAGTTTAAAGTTTTCGCATAGCGCGCACGTGCTCATGCAAACCAATCCTTCAGAAGGTCAATAAATATAACTACATAAATTCGTTAAACATATGAAAACAATTATAAAGAACGCACTTACGGTATTTCGTATGAGCGTATGAGTTATTCAGTCATGCTTAAATAGAAGAAAATGGATGTACAACAGCTGATTTCTCCTAATTGCTCCTTGGCAAGGTATAAAAGAATCCAATCAGCTAGATTCACTAAAATATTCTTCAGAATTTACAAATATTAACGTATGAAAGAAAACTGCTTTTCTCCATACTATCAGTTCAAAAGTATTTACTATATAATTCATAATACCCAGAACTCAACGAAATCAATGAACAACCCAAAATAGTCGCAATTATTAACATATGCAGATATTGTTTGTATTCAACAGCTCAGGGAAGGAGGCATGAGAAACCACACAAAAGGATTCACTGAAATACTCTTTCTGATTTGCAAATAGCATCCGAGGAACGAAATCGCTGTTGTTTTTAAATTTCTTAGCTTAGGTTGAGGAATATCAACTAAGTAACGAAAACAACGCACAGTCCAAAGAGTTAATGTACGGTATTACGGTAATTCGTATTTGTGTGTTTGCATTCGTTGATTCTTCAGCAGGAGAAAAGGGGACGCACGTAGCAATGTACGAATATTCTTTCATAATTAAAAACGTCAACCGAGTAACGATATAGCTGATTTCATTAAAGATAATAGCTATGATTTGGTGTAGGAACCTAAGGTAAAGCACCAAAGCAATGTTTTATCAAATAAAACAATGCACACTTACAGACTTCCGAAATTGGGTTTTAAGTATTCGATGATTCTTCGGCAACGGAACACGGAATTGAATTGATATTTACTGAATGATTAAAAATACCCAGACCTCAACGAAAATCAATATAAAATCAAAAGTCCATTGAACATTATGCAGTTCGTGAGAATCACACAAACGCACTGCTTTAAAATCTCTGCTATAAAATCAAGAACGTATAAATGTCCTTTTGTAGTTTGATATCGGTTTGATAAAGATATCGATTTGATAAAGAAAATCTCCAAAATGGCTGCATTTTTGTTCCTGCTCTTTAAATATCATAGTTTTCATTCGCTGAATTCTAAGTAAATAACCTCATGAATTCTGACGTTAGCTCCTGCCATTAATTCGATATGGATTTAAAATCCACGTGTACGTTATTCTTATGGGAAAATGAAAGCATCGGATTCAACAATCACCTTGGTCGTCAGGGGGACTGGTTGTTTACTACGGCGTAATTTTTACAAAATTTTCGTTTATTTTGTCATAGTTCTCGTAATTTAGATTCAAAAAGTGTATTTTACGACAATAATAAGATTCTTTATTTAGTTTACCTTCGTTTGGAACTTTTCGTGACTGCGTAGGACCATTATTTCCAATTCAATTCTGTAAAAGTAACAAGGCCTGCAGGATGCAAAAACAAACTCTACGTGCATTCATTGTGGAAACGTATTATGGAGTCCTGGGTTCGAACCCTAGCCTTCATAAAGATGAGAATAGTTTACGTGGAGTTTTAGCCCCACGTAAACAGTATTCAGTATTAGAAATACAATGCAGTTTGTCCCATAGCTCTACGACAAATAGTTTCCAAAATAAAAGGGGGGACGGACGCACGGACAGACAGACGGACACTCCGCTAATTATTAATAGATTGCATTTGGGAAAAATCCATAAGTGCTTAGTAAAGAGTCTTATTCCTACAATGCGATTCGTGTGATAGAGAGTGGAAGTGTGAGAAAACCGCGTCTTAGGCGGGTATTTAGCGGAGAAAAGAGGAGGTGAATGACTCCTGTAACTGCAGACGCACCAATCCACTTGATACTCTCTCATGGAAAAAGAAAGGCAATCTTTAGTGGGATCATTCTTCTTCATATTCATCCAAGTGATTCGAAAAAGAGCATAAGCAAAACAGACAAAAACGGGTCAATTTCAGAAAGAGAATTTTGTCACTTAGAAAGAGTAACGACAGGATAGCTATCTTTAAATATCTAAATAGATTGGTCGCTACACTTTGCGCTGTTTAATTAGAAGAGATCGTAATTAAATTTTCTCTAGGGAAATTGTATTTACCTCAGATATATATACAAATGTATACAGACTGACTCAAGGTGAAATTCGCAGCAAATATGCTGATTAAAGAACCACGAGAATTGGCGGAATCGATGATAAAACTTAGATTGAATCTGAGAGCGAATTCAGCCAATGAGAAACGGTAAACAAATTCATTGAAGGAATTCGTCGCAATGGAATCTTTGATATCAATACGCCATCAATTCGAATCTTCTTCTGAGGGAAGGAATTCTCATCGTCAGATACATCCAAGCTCTATGATAATACTATAAAAATGTATTACAATATGTAAAAATGTATAAATACAGTTATTAGACGATAATTCCAGTATTGAATGTACTCGCACTCAAAATTAAATTTTATCTACCTTTCGGCACAATTTCATCAAACAGTAACACAATACAATTTGGTAAAGTCCTTCCTTTTTACTTAATTTTGGTATTTTTTCACTTTAAATGACACAAGTTTTAACATATAGACAATTAGGGAGGAATATCGAATGCGACGGTCATTTCTCCCCGAGATTCGACTGCTCACAAAACTCTCTTTTTGGTTGAGATGTTTACCAGCTGAGATTTCGACGAAATGAAATACCTGCAAAGGAATTTTAGGCTGACTCTCTGCCCTGAGACAAAACCGATTAAGAGGATTTCAGTCTAAGTTCTTATCATCTCCGTCGCAGAGAGGGCTCGAATCGAAAAAAACTGGCCAAGAGACCAGAAATGGTTTTTTGATGTACGGAACGTGAAACTTTGCATAGTCATTGTTGAGTAATTGAATTAAGTTAAGACATTAAGTTGCTGTTTATAATTTTCGATCTCTTAACGCGTTTAAAAGGTACATGGCGTCAAACTTGAACAATTTACACAAAAATGGGCAGTCTCGGATATTCCGGAGAAACGTTCAAGTTTGCTGCTATGTGGATGGTTTAAATAATTAGTGCTGGTAAACGATGCAAAACAACGATGCAAAGATATATTACAACTCTTTAGCTTTTGACTGGTTGTGGTAACCGCTTTCAAAAGTGCGATTTGCTCTTTTAAAGAAACAAAATGGCGGACACCTTTTTCGTACTATTTTCGATATAAAGTAAGGAATTCAAATAGATAAAGGACTTTTATACTTCCAGTCTCTTATACCACGTTATAGTCGCAGGTATCTAGATATTGAATCCGAAGAAACTGTTTCAATTAAGGAGCCAACTTAGGAATTTGGTCGATTTTTAGTAAGCGCGGTGCGGTCCTGCTCACCGCCGTAGAATACCCGAATGCAGTTTCACCGTCTTTTTTAGTTTTAATAATTATTTCACAGTTGAGAGTGAATTAAAGGAATCAAAATTTTGTTCTTGAAGAATATGGATCTCCCTTTTTATTTCTAATTACAAACTGATCATTACTAAAAAATATATCGCATTAATTATGTTTACGTATTTTGACATTTAAATAATTATACTCCGTTAAGAAACCATCTTCGTTTTCAAAAATTTTTCATTTACAGATCATGTAAATATTTTTCACATTCACATATTTTTCATCTTGTAAGTTGCGCATATCTGATTCAAATTATAAATAACCGGAGCGAAGTGAGTCATGTAAAAAAGAGACGTCAACAAGAAACATAAATTGCTTAAAACCAAAAAATAGTAGCATTGCTTTTCTTTTATCATTTATCCAATTTTTTTCAAAAGTGTCACCTATTGACAGTACTTTTGAAATTGAAACACTTTAACTTCGAGCTTACAGTCTAATTACCTCTTTTATAATAAATGCAATCCTCAAATCTAATTCCTAGCGGCTCATAATTTTTCCCGTAAGAATACATAGGAAATTCAGTCCTAATTGATGTTAAGAATTGAATAAGAAAAAATAAATAAATAAGAATAGGGAAGAAATATATATGAAAAATAAAAAAGTATAAGAAAAAATGCTAAACTATGTGAAGAGGAGGTAATACCATGAAATTTGTACTAACAAACAATTTTCATTGTCAATTTGCAGGACCATTCTCCTAAAAGGCCTCCTAAATTGAAGAAAGGGAACGGTGTCAAGAACAAACATGGCATTCTTTAATTCATGGGGATGAAAATAAGATGTAAATTTCTCCGTTCAGCTCGTATATATCACGTCAATGGTAGTCCTTGACAAGACTATGACCGATCTATAAGATCAATTGACTCATATCAACTGAACTGTCTGAGAGAACGTACAAAATTGCCACTTGAAATTTCAATCCCGTGAGATTCCGTCATATTAACATCACCTGTGGCAGGGGGTTCATACACCATTACTTTATTTTCCTCATAAATTACTTTCGTTCTTGGACGTTTAAAGTATGACATTATATTCGATTTATTGAATAAATCGCGAAAGCACAATATCCAGTTAAGAAATCCGCAATCCGTTAGAAGTCATATTTTTCCCTGTTGAAGAAGTTAAAAATCCAATAAATTTAACAAAATATATGCTAAGTTGGTTGCACTGTTAATAAATATGTATATAACTATGAACCTGCACAACAGTAGCAACAATAACATTTGAGTAAGCTAATTTGGTTCCATTAATTAACAATTCTCAAAGAGCTTCAATTGAAAATGGAAAAATGGGCGGGAAACGTTAAAAAAATAAAACAAAAATTAAGATAACAATAAAACTGTGGATGATGGAGAAATTCCGAATACTTATCCAAAATCAAGATTAAAAACTGCATTCTAATGGTGAGACGTAAATCAGAAAGAAAACGTCTAGAGAATTCAATTTCAGCGCTCAATTTGCTCTCTCATTAACGGAAATTCAATTTTACATTTATATTTACATATAGACCCTGCAAACCGCCACTGGCGCGTGGCAGGGGGTTTGAAACACCGAAAACCCTATCTACCCTTGACTGCCGTTGGCTTCTCTAATAATTCGCGGAAAAAGTGACCAGAAATAGCTATCTGTCCTGGCAACTATTTCCCTGTAACGCTTCATCGTTTTGTCTCGAAGATCACGTGGGCTACTAACTGGTATAACAAGATCAAGTATCAATTACTTCCACATTAGGTTAGAAAGTTGTTCCTCTCAAGTTCAGGGTATAAATCAATAATTGTCAATGGGAAACGATAAATTAACGCTTTCGAATGCCTAGAATTCATTCAGTTCTATTCGATGATATTGTGAATCGGACGTTTCGCCGCGAGGTCGACGCCTTTTCGACGACACGAATTTTTGAAATACCTGTAAAATTATCTGTATTATAGTTCCGACTTTGTGTATACAACACTATACATCAATCTCTCCCTTAATGTTTAGTTGTATACCCGCCGTGATGACAGCAATAGCTCGTATTTCAAAGAAATGTTTTCTGCATTTTCCTTCTCAAGTCTGAAAGAGATGTTTCTGCACAACTATGATATGCGAGCCCACTAAGCATCTACGACATCGTGCAAGGCCTTCCGCACAAAGAACCTTAAAACATTCATCGATGACATTAACAGAATTTCAAAGCTTGCAGCAAAAAAGGAATTTTGGATAAACTTAACTCAGTTGGTCGATAAATTTTCCCCCACATCTCTTAGGTCCAGTCTAGCATACAAAGGGATGCACTGCCGTCTGGGCGAATAACTCCTTTGATGGCAAAAAATAATAATAATAATAATAAGAATGCCGTCTTATAGGGCGAATCTTAGCCAATACTGGCCATTCTTACAATTAACCCTTTTTATTTTTTTATTTTTCCTTCCTATTTTTATATATTTTTTCCTCATTTTTTTCTTAGTAAGTGCAACAATCACCAACAACCATTCCCTAACCGGAAAAATCCGATTAGCCGGGATTCGAACCCGGGACCGTGTGGTTGGAGCGTTAGCACGATAACCACGGCCGGCTGAAAAATGAGAATGGCGTTGACAGTGATCGGAGAGATAAATAAAAATGTCGTAAAGTGTAAAGATAGTGACGTCATTAGGTTCTGACTGATTTCGCTAAAGTGGATTTTCGCCGATAATATTTGAATGAATCTGATAGGTAGGAATTGCTTTCCGTCGAATTAGAATCCGCCGCTCTCTTCAATTGAATAGACAAGTGAACAAGTCTTTATTTTCACGAGCAAAGTAAGTTAGAATTTTCAAAAATTAACGAGTGATATCATTTTTGTCTGAAAATTAATGACACCGGTCAACTTCCTTTATTCATTATTAATGTCCAAATATCATTTCCGCCAATTGCCAAAATCTTTCTTCGGCTCTATAGCACGCTCCACGTTTAGTTGACAGTACAGCGTTTTTATGGAGAATCGTTTCCCGTGTATTTACCCGTAAGGAGCAAGGCGCGATGTTGTCAAACGTTGCGAAAAATTGCTTTTATCATTTAAAAATTCTATATTAATGCAGGAGTAAAGGATGCACCTGCACAGGATCGTGAGTTCAACGCCAAGTGGGTGCAAAATTCTCCGGTATAAATGCATGGCGGTCAATTTTGACAATTATTTTTAATGCTTATCCGATAACCGAAAATGATATAAAATGGAATGTACATAGAGGCATGTCATATGTTTCATGTACGCTGTCCGCCGTTCCTCTGACGGTTCTTGCTTCGATGCCTGAACGTCATTTCAATTCTACCATGTATTTCAAAGGGGTATAGCGTAATTTTTATTTATGACCTTCCTGATAAGATATAAATTTTACGATCGTAAAATATACATCATTATTGAAAAACATAAAGTACCTAATAATTATTCATCAGCAAAGGCAGTACCAAACACTAAAATAAAAGTAATGTCTTGTTGATGTTTATGACCGATTCAATGAGAGAGAGAACAAGTCATTCGAAAAATCGAAGAATCGGCAGCAGCCGTGCGGGCCAAGTTTCGCGTCACTATCGAAATATATGTTCGTTTTTTGACGTTATCAATAAATTTGAAGGATTTTGATTAGCACAAAAAATAATTTCAGTATTTTATAAGAAAATTTCCTGCTGGAATTTTTTTCTTACCAAAATAGGACGAAAAGTAGCAGGCGACTGCATTTCTCCCTGCACTTTCCCGAAAACTCGCGTATGGTTATAGATTTTCACAAGACGCTCCTATCCAAAATTTTTAACAGCAAAGTGATTAAGATAATTGAAAAGTAGATTCCACAAGGAAGATTTTGGTACGAGAAAAAACCTTGTTTCTTGAATGATAGACCCAAATTTATAGGTTCAAAAAATAATAATAATAATAATCTGCACCCAATTTTCTTGAAAATTCACTTTCTTATTTTTCCTTCGTATATGACAATATTTAACCTTGATTTAATAACAATATTCCGTAAGGAATTGATTTTTCTATATACTGGATGCCTACCAAGCAAGTTCTTGTCGACTTCCTTTTCCTGTGCAAATGCAGCAACAGCGCTCGCCGTTCTCCGCTAAGAAATACACGGGCAGATGCTAGTTTTGACAACGTTTTGTCTAATACTGTAATATATTTTGTATTCAATTAAGAATTCATCTACCC
The DNA here is from genome assembly GCA_036926295.1 of Pachydiplax longipennis. Classification (NCBI taxonomy): domain Eukaryota; kingdom Metazoa; phylum Arthropoda; class Insecta; order Odonata; family Libellulidae; genus Pachydiplax; species Pachydiplax longipennis. The sequence continues at coordinate 849,012 of JAVFKF010000006.1, read as the reverse complement.
AATAATGAAACTTATTTAGCATTTCTTAAGACACTCCACAACTCTTTTTTTTTCATTATTACTGTATTTTAGCGGATTAGTTTTAGGGATTTCATACAATTTTCTATCTACAGAATGCGGAGTGCCTTCAAGCAAACTTAGTTCATGCATTGGGTATAATAATTCATTATTTCTCCTAGTTTTGTTCTTGTGGTGTGGTCTCCTTTTTTGAAATAAGTTTTTATTTCTGTGCACATACATGATTTTATAAATATATACAGGTTAGAGCGAATCTGTTGCACGAGTCTATGAAATTGAGGAATGTCATATTTCGCCCTACATTTCTTGGATTTTAATAACAAATTGCCATCATGGCTCCACAGTGCAATTCCTTATTTGAATGCGGAGTACAAGTAATCATAGTACACCACTGATCTTGTTTTCACGTTAGTGGCAATACAAAGCATGTTGAAACTTAATTAATTGAAACAAAAATTAAATTAAGTTCCCTGCAACCACATTCTCATGCTTGCTTTTTAAATACAATTATGTAACGAACATGCGTGTAACCTGCGCAAGGCACTTAGTTAGCTTTCTCTCATCAAATTTTAAAAAATGTAATTTTCAGTACGTGGATGCTCCCCCCATGGTTTGGCTATCTTGACCTCGCAGACAATTCATCCGCTCCACAATGATGTAGTCTTGCGTAGTCTGGAAGATATAATTATGACCTGAATGACCGTCGAGCGATGTATTTCCGATGAATTCGAACCAACATAGACGACAAGCAAATGATAAGTAACGTCGTAATCATAAATCATTTGATGATAGATATACTATACTGGCTGATCAATATTTCGATATCCTTGATCTCGGATTTTAAGGAAAATAAAAGTGTTGATTTTAATGCGTTTTTTCAATATATATTTCGGTTTATCCTTCAAATCACACTTAATGAAAATACACGATGATCGCCGAATACCTATCGAATTATTTTCCTAATTAATTACTATTTTCTCCTTTGCTATTCATCGACATACAATCAATTTTCAAAACACCTGTAATTCAGAAAACTTAGTTTTCACTTATAGTTAACTTAATTTCTTTATATTGTAGTACATACTCGCCTCGCGATAGATAGAACAGGTGGTTTATGATCCGGTCAAGGTATTTTTCGGTTCTATTAGTGTAGAATTTCGCAATCGGAAAATTCAAATTGAATTGAAAAATGAACAGTTAAACTGACTAATCCTAACTTTGAGCATTGACTCAACTAACTAATCTAAGATTGAACTGACTAATCTATATTATTTTTTTATAGTTTATGTTGTATCTTTGAAGATATCCTAATTTTTGTGTTAGATGAGTCCTTCCCAAAGCGTCCGTTGGTCATCAGCAGTTTTTTATCATTAGCAACTTTTTTGTTGCAGAGCTAAGAAATTCTTCAATTTTAATGCAGATCTGTTTGCGAGGGAGATCGGGAAACATGAATGTCTCTTTATTGCAATGAATATATCCGCAAGACGCCTTCTTGGGAGTTTTTCAGTTAGGCCAAGAAGTATCCGTATAGTCGTATGTCCGGGAGGTGGTGGCGTCCATTATGAGGAAAAGAACTACACTTCGAGACTTACAACTGCCGCAGCTTGAAGAGTGAAGACAGACTACTGGAACAGCAGAGAAGAGAAATTGGGACGTCATCGGTCTCAGCGAAGTTAGAAGAAAATCAGAAGACATAATTACACTCAAGGAAGGTATTTTCTAAAAATTTTTAGATGGGTAAAGTTCTATAATCTTAGAAGACTTGGAGGTGTTGGTTTGCATATCAACAAAAGATGGAAATATAAGGTAGACGAAATAGAATGTATATCTGACAGAATCTGCAAGCTTATACTCAAGATAAATGAGCGTTACTCCAACATCGGCAAGCAGCGAAGAAGAAAATGAAAAATTCTACTCTGGGCACTGAACAAGATAAGGAAGCGCACCACTATAAAGTAATTATAGGTAATTAGCAGTAACATAATACAATATAATTTTGAAAAAGCCTTAAATGGGTCTAATGTACAAAATTGATGGTGGCACTAAAGAAAATTGGGTTGGACTGGAGTGATAGGCTTTTAGTGCAAAAATTATACTTAAATCAGACCGCACAAGGGTCAATCCATACCAAGTGGTCCAACACTGGTTGCCCGACCAACTCAGAAAAAATTGATATTTGATGTGTAGATACCCTTAGGCCGTGGCTCCACGGACAGCGTTTCGCTGTTCAGCGAATTACTGATCGAAAGTAAGAACCATAGGATTGAATGAGGCTGCATTTTGCTGCCAATAGGCGCGTTTGTACGACGGCTTCAAGGTCATGCCGCGCAGCATGGATTGGGGTCTATATTTCGAGCAGTTATTATTATTTAAACGGTAATCTTGCCAACATTGATACTTCGTGAAAAGTAACTATAATATATAGTGTAACAACAAAATATACTAATAAATAAATAATTATTAAATAAATAAATATTTATAAAAATAATTTTGAATCTCGAAGTTAAAATTTATACTGAAGTGTTATATAATAAAGACCTTTACTATGTGCAATTTTCATATTTTTATCTGGTCCTCCAAGCAAGATATTGGAAGTGGAAATTTGAAGAAAATTCAAAGTTGTGTTTTTTAAAGATGTATACTTTTTAAAGGGTAATCTTGCCAACATTGATGCTTTGTTAAAAGTAACTATAACATATAGTGTAACAGGCCAAAAAATAGTAACGCTGAGAAATTGTTCCTTCTTTGAAAAGTTTCTCGTTAAAAGGTGAATTTTGTTTATTTTTGACCAATAACTTAAAACGATATAGCAAACGATATAGCAAATCGTTATAAAACGATAAAGCAAAGAAGTTAGAGATGAAAATAAATGTAAGGAAACCGAAAATAATGAGATTTTTAAAGGGGAAAAAAGCTAAATTAATGGAAAGGGGTGGATGGGGAAAAACGAGAGCAAGAAGATCAATATCCATATTTGGGCAGCATTAAGGATGGAAAATGTTCAATTGCACAAGGCCATTTGTGAGATTCTGAAAGGGGTTTGCAAATCCTAGTCAATGTACTAAACGATAAAGTAAATGTAACCGTAAGAAATGGGGTGGAAGAAAACGTAAGAAAAACTAAAACGACGAGGTTTTCCAAGGAAAAGAAAACTAAGATTACCATATGGATGGATGGGGAAAAACTAGAACAAAAGATTAGAGGCCTTTGAGATGAGGAAATGACGTAGAATGGAGAAAGTAAGTTGGGTGATGGATACAAAGAAGGAGGAGGTGCTAGAGATACTTGGGGAGAAGGGGATGTTAATTGAAGTACTTAGAAATAGACAAAGGAAATGGGTGAGTCGAATATCTGAGAGGAGAGATGCAATGAGATGCTTTTCGTGCAAATAGAGCGTTTTCCTTTGTTTCTTTATTTTGGGCATTTTTTACTCTACAATGAAACAGTTTAACCACTTAAACAATTAGGGAAGGCAATAATATAAGCAGAATATAGGCAATTTTGGTTCTATTGACTGAAATGTAGCCATAGCGTGTTGTAATGCATCTATAGACGCCGTATAGCATCTTTGGCGGTGATGTGTATAATAAAATGGAATGGAAAAAGAAACGGATTTAAACTATTGTCGAGGTGACTGATTTTCGGAAAACGAATTCCTTCGCTTTTCTTCGGAGGACTCTTATTGAGGTCGTGAGTTATCTTTTCCTGTGTTACATTTACAGTTTAAATGCTGTTTGGATTAGGCTAATCCAGTTTCAGAACAAGTCGAGTCGAGGTATTGTATTATCTTTAGTTTCGCGGAACATTGCATTTAACGGAATGTTTTATTATTCGTTTCTTATTTCTGATCATGCAAAAGCTCTCTCGTTAAATGGTTTGATACAAAAATGAATAATTCTTGCTTTGAAACCAATGAAATCTTTGTAATACGCTTTTATGCTGATCGTTGAAAGAAAAGCAGATTCACTGGTGCTTTAAAATTTCAAACAACTATCTGAACATGTGACGTTTTTCGCATCCTGAAATTTTATCTACTATATAGATTGAGGGATACACCGTAGAACATATTCATGTGAAATGGCTTGGTTAATGTAGTAAAACTACAGATGGACTATCATTCAATCACGTATCTTTTTCACGGTCACTTAAGCACTTGTGAAGAGGAACATAAAAAGACATGGGGCTGCTTTTATAAGATATTATTTTCTATGCGCAAAACGTGATTTTCTAGGAGCCATTTCTATTCTACCATGCATTCCAAACGAGGTTAACAGAATCTTAATTTAAGACCTTCCCGAAATGATATTTAATCGAACCTTTGGAACATGTCAGAATGTCTCTTATCTAACATTAATATGCAATTGTTTCTCGCAAACGGGTCCTTAGTTCGACACCAGCCGGTCTTTTGGGCGAATTTTTGACAACTGTATTGGGGCCTTTCTCAGTACGATAGAGTATATAAAATCACGCATGAAGTGGTCTTCTATAGCAGCGGTGGAAGGAATGCTACCAAAGGAGTGTTGTTTCGATGCTGAATTCTCCCTTTTAAAATGTATTTTTGTGATTTTTAAGAATTGTTTGGAATGCTTTGGCGATAACATGGAAAGATGAAATCCGGAATGTGAATAGGGGTTATATTAGAAATGGTAGTTTTCAATGAAAAGATCGATCTCCCGAATCAAATTGAATCGTATGCTTCTAATCTATTCATGCACGAGATCGTATTCGAAAGATAGATCGGATGGATCGGTTGTGCTGTTTGTTGTTGGCTGTTTAAATCGCTTACAACGATGTTTATTGGCTGGAATGGCCACGTGACGCTGGACTTTTAGCATCTATGTTTGTAAAATTTCTTAAGTTGTACCTTTTCATTTCGAGAAAATAATGATAATCCTTATAATTTTGTTACAATATTTATTCGAAAGTTAGGAGATGATGAGCTACGTATTCTGTACAATGTACTGGATTTATTTAACTAACTTAGAGTGCAATTTGGGAGATTAATTAGGAATAGTTCTCGCCCCTAAGCATCGAGATATGAAGGGAGCCCTCTTCTTTGAAAATAAACTTGGAAGAACGAAGACTGAGTAGCATCTCCCTTAGGCCTCAATCGCATACATTCGTATCGTAACGTCGGTTGGATGCATCGAATCGGATCGAAAGATCGGTTCTAAAAGATCGATTCAACACAATCGAGAATCGGGTTAAAAGATTCGGGTGAAAGATAAGAATCGATCTTGAAGTAGATCGGATCGAATTCGCTATTCTAGAAATTGCGTCATGAGAACTCCGAAAAAACGAATTATTTTCTTCTGATCGCCGAATGGTCTCTGAGATTTTCTGGGTCGAGAGTTTCAATAATGTGTTCATTTTACGCACTTTTCAAATGAACGTTTCAAACAGAAGTTTATTGTATTTCTGACGATTTTCAGTAGTCTCTCTGAATTTAAACTTACTTTTTCCTGTCCAAAGATCATCTCAGTTGATCAAGTAACATACTGAATTGACCTAAATATTTATTTTTCCCCTTATTCATTAGAATGATCTATTATAATTTATGCAGTGATCCTTGTCAAAATTAATTCTTCGGAAACTGTTTTATTCTTTTATAATAATGAATGTGATCAGCATCTATTTCGATCATCGTTCATGATTATCAGGATCAGACCAATATCTTTAGATTCCCCCGAACCGATCTAAAACCATAATTTAGTATCCCAATTAATAGCTGCTCCTGCTCAAAATACCTACACTTAAGACGCTACCTCGCTTAAGCTGCGGTTTTCTCCCTTTCAAACAAAGAACGTGATATAGAAAAACTGCTCAGCAACCCGCTCTTTCGCCTCATATAATGATCAAGAAAATTCCACATTATTTTCGCTCAATACTTTCTACTCGGCTAGCAATTTCGAAAAAAGCAGAAAGGCAGTGTTGCGAGATCAGGATGCATCCCTCTCGCCACTACTGATAAAACTCGGTATTCTCCCCTATTTACTCATCTTGTGTTTCATTTTAGAGTGATCAAAATTATGACACCCTCTATTTGTAAAATGTAAACCAATCTTCAAAGAAGATGTATAGCAAACAGAATTATACAACCTTATTAGAACGCTTTGTCGGTGGTCTTCGCTTGGTGCTTTGAAAAGATTTTTAACCAGGTTTTTGCTGTATTCAGAACCTAATCAGTCATCTATAATCTTTATGAATTATTCTCTTTTTTCTGCTTTTACTGATTATGAGTCTGTGATGATTAGCAAATGAGTATCATTAACTTCGGCATGAAAGTTAAGCTATTGTTTTGATATTTAGATTATGGTTTATTTAAAACAAAAAATTTTATTTATATAAAATGGATCTTGTTTATTTAGTTGCGAAAACAATATCATTTGTTTGTTAATTTAGACAGCAACATTTTCCATGCTTAGAAGAAAGAAAAAAATTATTTGAACTTATATTCAGAAAGTAAAATTTCAACCATTTACACTATAGTAAAGAAGGATTTTTGAATATATTCATAGGCTAAGTTTCTATTTCCAAAGTTTGCCAGTTCTTTTCTTACTATGGAATGTCGGTTCATCATCATTTAATATGAGTGTATATTTCCAATTCTCTTTATAAATCTATTTGTATGAGAGCCTTACACTTCACGGTGACTGATTGTTTTTAATTACAAAAATTGTACAAATTTTCCATCTTTCTTATTCTCGCAATTTAGAATCCAAATTACACTACCAGAATGAGAATCATCGTAGGACCATCATTTCTGATGAAATTGTGTTAAAAAAGAAGTTGCAATCGGTCCATGTGTTCTTTTGAGAGAATTTTCGAGTGATCTACAATCGATACTATTTATAGTATCGATTGTATCGAGTAATCGTTAGTTAGGCCGATAGTCGAATATGCGACGAGTGTTTGGGACCCCCACGAAACGGGCCTAAGAAAGAAACTTGAAGGCGTGCAAAGGAAGGCGGCTAGATACGTAGTTGGAAAACACAAGAAGGATGAGAGTGTTAGCAAAATGCTAGATCAGCTAGGATGGGAATCGTTAGCGTCGAGAAGGAAAGCTTTTAGGTTAGCGGGAGTATTTAACGCGTGGAATTGTAAAGAGAATTGTAAAGATGCTTGGGCAGAACTACGGGAGAGATTCGAAAATCCAAGCTATATTGGACGCGGCGACCATAATTTAAAAATAAGAGAACGCGAGCAAAAAACAGATGTTGCAAAATATTCTTTTGTTAATAGAGGAATAAGAGAATGGAATGCTTTACCTGGAGAATTTCTCATTCCAATGCCAGAAAACGCAAAAAAATTTAAAGCTAAGTAATTTATATTAATATCTGAATTAGTATATTAGTAATAACAGCCGTTGCTGGATTGCAAATTAAACTTGTATTTTCTAAAATAATAATTATTTCTTTATTATGTAACATTCTTTTATGAGGTTTGTCTTTTATATTTCACATTGTTTGTATCTTTCATGTTTGTATATTTTATATATAGTACTAAATTGTGTGATGTACTGCCTTCGGGAGGTTTTGGGGGGTTTTCCTCTCGACTTGGGTGAATACCAGGCAGGATATTTTATATTTCCCTCCCCCCACAGGGAATGGCTACCACCTGGCCTCGTGCCTACTCGTAGTCTAACGTATAAATAAATAAATAAATAAATATGTAAGGTGATTGGCCTCTAATGAATCTCTAGGTGGTGAAAATTTCTTCAATGTATTTCTTACGGGAGTTTCTGAAATCAGATAAATAAACATGCAAATAAAATATATAAATATAAAAATGTTATTATATAAGTATATCGACAACGGTAAGCATAAAATATTTTGTTTTCGCATTGATTTTCGAAATTTGCGGATCTTAGTTCCATTACCGATCACAGTGGGTAATGGTGTCGCTGTAATCAACTTCCGGTTTCCGTGGTTACGCATTTTGAAAGTAACGTGACTCTATCCTTCCTCTCTTAAATCCGTCCATAGTTCTAGCATCTTACGCGTTTTCGAGCCAAAGTTAATCTAAAATTGTCTTTAAATATCGTAAGATAGTCAATTTGAGACATTTCCGCTAATTCAAGTTGGATGAAGTGCTTAAAACTTAATATAAACATGGTCACATTGATAGGTGACGAAGATAGTTGTTGTGTTTTGGTTTCTAACGACTTCCAGAGGCCTGTGTTGTCGAAGCAATGAGCGAAGCATCTTTTCTTGGTGAGTTGATGGGTTTGATTTTTATAATCTGTGTCATGACAACCGCATAAATAAGTTGTTATGCGTCTTGAAAGAATTTAAGTGGGACTTTGTTATTAGTTTTGGCTGGTTTTTTATTTTGCTGCGACTTTTGTGTTTTATATCGAGTTTTATGTAGTTTTAATTGATTTTGCGGAAAATTTAGCCGTGAAAACCATTATTTTCTGTTAATTTTTTACAATAGTATTGGTAGTGATACATAGATAGTAGTGATATATAGATGTATACTACAAAGACAGAGCGGCGCTTCGAACTGCTCTTCAGTTGTAAATAAATAAATATCGTCTGTATTTTGGGAAAGGAAATGAGGTGACGAAGATAAAACGGAAACGTGAGTCACATGTATATGCAATTGAAATCGTAAATTTCATTATAATTAGGAAATTTAAGTGAATAGTCATTTCGAGTATTAATTTGTCGACCATTAAATTATTATCCATTATATTATGTGAATATAATTTCAAATATTAATCACCGCTCTTTAAATATTATTATATTTATTCATCCGTGGTCAGTAACTTCCGTAAAATCCGTGGAAAAACTTTTCAGTATTAATTTCACGCATTTCCCGACGAGATAAGATTATGTAATTCGTTACAATTCCATCCAAATATTGCCCAAGGTATCATGGGTAAGAATCGCCAAAGTGATATCAAGCAATTGAAAAGGTGAGGTAGTAAAAAGTGAAGCAGGTTTTGGCTGAGAGAATTTCTTATCCTACATATAGGATGCACTATACTACATATAGGATGTAGTATAGTACCAAAGTTTTAGGTGTGATGGCATCGGTGGCGCAACGGTAACGAGTCAGGTTCGAATCTCGATGAATATATTTCTTCTTAAAGGTCGGCCCTTATCTTTTTGAAATAAATGGTGTTGTGACAGTATCGATTACTGCAATTAAATATTTTTTCTAATTTTTTTGTTTCGGCTAGGATTCACAAAATGATATTCCTCGCAAAATAACATAATAAAGGACATCTCAGCTAGTACGTCTTCGAGTAAGTATGGAGAACTCATTTGCATCGCTATTGTATTTGCTAATCAAAAGCGTTGCGAATTAGAAAATGTACAATTATTCGTCGAAAGGCAATACGTTTTGTAAAGAATTGCTATGATAAATCGGTGAGAGTTATGCTTTCTGGAAGTAGGAGGGGGATCTTAAGAAGAAAGTTTTAATCGAAGACTTGATTTGCTTAATATTCAGAGAGAGTACGTCCGTAGAAGGTGTATTATGCATTCTCCTTGCTATGTACGCCGTTCTGACAAGGAAGATAAATGCTTCGATTCAAGAAATCATTTTTCCGAGAACAAAGTAATCGATTAGTAAAGAAGAGTCACGTCGAGAGGACAATTATATAGATCGTCTACGAATTCTTTCTCCTTTTTATAATCTTCGCGGGTCAAACTGCGAAATATATCTGAAGTATTGCAAAATACAATTTGCTGACTCAACCATCCTGAAAGTAGAGCTTTGTTGAACTTTTTTGAATATAAATGGGAGATTCCACGGAGCCACGCGTATACTCTTGGAAGGATGAATTGAGAGATTTGGCTAGATAATGGTTGATATATTCAGCAAAAAGAAGTATGGAGGCAATGGTATCAAAATGGGATGCAAAAATATCAAGTTAATGTCTTGTTGATAATTTTCACTCATAGGTGCAATAAAGAGCATTGCAACGTTCTTTGTCAAATGGTGAATTATCTTGCTTAGGTTTACCATTCATTCAAACTTATCTTGTCGTAGTGAAATTATGGAAAAGATAGACTTGAACGGTTTTCAAGGAGGATTTATTTACCTCATCACGTCTATGCGCTGGCTCGACCTCGCGGGGATTCATTCGGGTCGATGTATTGACACGCCGCTTTGCTGGGGGTGCGGTGTCGGCCTGTCGACAGGACTGACTGACTTTGGTCGTTTTTCGCAGCTTTGTCCCGACCTTGGAGTGCATTCGCTTTTCGTGAGGTGGTGGGGTGGGTGGTGCAGCATCCACCGGACGTTGGCTGGACCTTCCTACGGTGGCACCACCCTCAGGATGCTCTGCCGGTCTTCGTTATCCCGTACCCACTTTGCGCTAAGTGCAAGGGCAACCGCTTTCTCCTGCCATCGGCCGCCCACCACCTCCCAGGCCGTAGACCCTAGCCGATTTCCGGCTCCGCAGAGTGTGGGAATATGCTGGGAGAAACCGCTCTTCTTGAACATTCCCAGCATATTCCCTTTATATCAACCCTACCACAATATAATACGTAGAGCTTGTGGGGGGTATTTAATTTATTAAATATCGGGGAATTTATCCAGTGGAATTGAAACTTTTGACCAAAAATGATTTGAAATTAGGACTTCCTGTATATCCCATGGTTAATCATTTTGAGTATTTGCTGTACCACTGTGGGTCATCAAATTCCCCCTTTAAAAGAAAATTATTTCTTGCTTATGAACTCGTAAAAACTGCTTTAATTTATCCATCAAAACTGAATAACCTTAGCTGTAATTTCTCAGCTATTTTTATATATTTTCATATCTAACTAATGTATCAGTATTTATTTTTTTATATGTTGTGATTACAAATATGGAAGTATCTTCCTTTAAGTAGATAATATGTTTCCCTAAGCTCTGAATGACCGCTAAATTCCACGCATTTTAATATGCACGAAGCCAAGTTAAATTTTCCTCTTTCGCATGAAATGGCTATTGAGGAAGTTTATGCATTCCTATTCATAGATAATAATGCGTCCGATGCAAAATGAGTTATTCCAGCGTTAAAAATAAGCTTCGTTATATTCCACTCTTATAATCTTAATATCCTGATTCTTAGGCTTTCGCTGCGTACAGGTTCCATTGATAAAACACACTTTGCGGTATTCGCAGCGTTGGTTATTAAAAAAAAAAATAATAAGGAACGCAAGTTATCAGCCATCGCTGAGCATGCTTGGTCCGAACCGGGCCACCACATAGGCATAGATAACACTAAAGTAATTTGCAAGGAAATAAAATATTTTCCACGACTGATAAGAGAATCTGTCGAGATCGCCAAAAGGCCAAATAATTTTAACCGGGACGACGGATACCAATTATCCAACACATGGAAACGCCTTCTGGAAAACCCACAACGGACGTCGAGTCAAATCGGAGAAGGAGGACGCAGATATATAGTAGACGCTAAGGAAGAGAATCTCACTTCCACCTGAAGAAGCTGACGACAAGTTCAGCGAAACGTCGTGTTTTTTAATAACCAACGCTGCGAATACCGCAAAGTGTGTTTTATCAATCTTCATATCCTTTTTATTTTGAGCGAATCCCTTCATCATTCATAGGAGTTCGTTAATATTTACGAGTCGATGCAATTTAGCGTGAAAGAAATCCGGGTTCCTTTGAGATTTCTTGATAGTCTGCAAATTCGGTACCAAAATTTGACCGTCACATCGGGTGATTTACTTAAATTTACGTCGACCAGAGGCGCAAAAATCAGACCGAGCCCCCAAATTATTTAAATTATACATTGTTAAAATCCGATTGTTTGCATAACAATGTTGTTAGTGTTAATAGCGCTTCGGTCCCTGGTTCGAATCCTAGCTAAGCGGATTTTCCCGATTAAGGAATGATTTTCGTCATTTGTCTGTAGACGTTCAAAATCGTGATAAAACGGCTATAATTTGAGGGTTTCCGTTATAGAATTAATCAATCGATAAAATAATTTATGTAAGAAAAAAATGTCGTACTCGTAAACCTGTCTTATCTCTAAATATGTATAAAAAATTACGGGAGAAATGATTGGTGATTATGAAAGCGTGCTATCAACAATAGACCATATATATTCCATTCGACAACAAATGGAATATAGTATGGAATTTAATATTAAGATGCATCAACTGTTCATCGATTGAATATGAAGTTGTCAAAAGGGAGGAACTGTATAAGGGTCTGGATGAGTCTGAAATACCCAAAAAGCTCATAAAACTGTTTTGCTTGTATCTATATTTCTTTCTCATTCTGTAATCTACTAATTCTTTATTCTGATCTACTCGTTTTGTAATTAACTTCCTGCCTTCATGAATGTGACTATGTATATTATACAGCATTGTGGGCGTTTCCTATAAGTCTATTCTGTATTGTATTCTGTATATGTACTGTATACTGTGTTTATTTATACTGTCTGCGGGAGGTTTTTGGAGGGTTTTTCCTCCCGCCTAAGGGCGAATGCCAGACAGTTATGTCACTGTAATTCCTTGCTTCCCCTCCACCGTTGCCACCTGGTCCAAAGACCAAACTGGAGCGTTTTTTATTACTAAATAAATAATAAGGAAAGTGTAGTCATGGTGCATGCACCCTCTGCTATACGCCGAAAGGCATTATATGTAGGTATAGAATATATGTATATGAATTTTTTATTAGAATCTCTTTCCAAATCGGAACAAAATGGGGAATTGACAAACTTCTAAACAGGGAAGATAATATCTAAATTCAAAATTTTCTGAAAGTAAACATACACATGTAATCAATAGTGGCTCTCGAGGTGTAATTTAGTCTTTAATAAATTATTATAAATCCAGAAGTCGATAATTTGAGGGTTTTCAATATATTAAGTTATTCGTCTGAGTTGGAGTAATTCATCAAAAAATCTAAATTCAAGAGAAAAAATTCACTTTCTTGGGACAGCTTTAGTGTCCCTTGCTCGTAATACTACATGGCCTGAAAAGTCCCGAGCCTAACATAGAGATGTCGCCACTAGTAACTTTTTCTGCACATTTCACTTGAGAACCAACCTTAAGATGGCACTGTTTTTAATTTCATGACAATTCATGTATTAGTTCCCGAATGGCAGCTGATTGTTTTCACGAAGTTTAGGCATTTCGCGAACGATGGAAAAAGACGAGTTTCGAGAGTTGATTAAACATTGTTTCTTGATGGGAAAAAACACTGTCCAAGCCAAAACTTGGTTAGATAAATGTTACCCAACATCCTCGCCTTCGGAAGCGACTGTGAAACGGTGGTTCGCGGACTTTAAACGTGGTCGTGTCAGCACCAAAGACGCCGAACGCCCTGGACGCCCCTCCGAGGCCACCACTTCAGAAAATATAAAAAAGTCCATCTGATCGTTTTGAACGATCGTAAAGCAAAGTTGCGTGAGATAGCAAAGTCTGTGGGTATATCGATGGAACGCGATGGAATTATTCTGCATGAACATTTGGGGATGAAGAAGCTTATCGCGGATGGGTGTTTCCTGACTCCGGACCAGAAGCAAAGACGTGTGGAGGATTCCGAGCGTGGTTTGGCCTTGTTTCAAAAAATCAAAAAGGACTTTTTGCGCCGATTTGTGACGATGGACGAATCTTGGTTACATTATTACACTCCCGAGTCCAATCGGCAATCTGCAGAATGGTTGGAAGCGGGTAGCAGTCTTCCGAAGCGTCCAAAGACCCAACAGTCACCTGGGAAGGTTATGGCGAGTGTTTTTTCGGACGCAAGTGGAATCATTATGATTGAATACTGGGAAAAGGTAAAAACAATCACAGACGTCTACTACGTTGCTCAACTGGACCGTTTGGACATCGAGATCAAGAAAAAACGGCCACACATGAAAAAGAAGAAAGTGCTGTATCACCACGACAACGTACCAGCTCATTCATCAATGAAAGCGACGGTCAAATTGAGTAAATTGCGGTACGAATTGGTTTCACATCCCCCGTATACACCAGATCTGGCACCCAGCGACTACTATCTATTCCCAAACATGAAGAGATTTCTTCAGGGGAAGAAATTCACGTCAAATGAAGAAGTCATGTCCGAAACAGAGGCCTATTTTGGAGGACTTGAGAAATCATTTTTTTTCGAAAGGCATCGAAATGCTCGAGGACCGATGGAATAAGTGCATAGCTCTAGATGGTGATTATACTGAAGAATATAAAAGGTTTTCAGGTAAAAATTGATTTTTTATTTGTTAGGCTCGGGACTTTTCAGGCCATGTAGTATGTCTAGCGGCTGATTAACTTCCATATTTACAAGTTCTCTTAAATTTATACACTGTTAATCATCTAGTATATCTCTTGGCATTCTTACAGATTTTCACGAAACATTCCTCTTCAGGAAAATGTTCAGCTGTATTTAGCTGCAAAATGGATAAAAACTGTGTAAAGGGTATGAAATGATGCAAAGTTTTGAAAGCAGGGAAGATCGTGTTCTTGAAAGATCGCTTCATCTCTTCTTTGCACTTTTATTTTGCCTTCGAATATTTAACCTTAATTATTAACTTATGTCTTCCGAACCAATGTCTGCCCCCGTAAAGAATATAGGGGGATGACGCTGGATCATGTACAGCAAGGAAAAGAACCTTGCTGACAAGTCGATTATAAATTTAGTATAAATTATGATCCTAGAATTTACTGAATATGCTTTCTTTTCTTTGCAGGTAAGCAGTAAACATCCGTATTATTATCAATGTGTCTTCCATTCCGTGAGTATTTCAATTAATTTTGTACTCTTTTTTGCACGTGGGCTAGAATCGAAAACAGCTGATCTAGAGGCTAAAAGAGTTTTTTTTTAACGTTCAACTAAAAAATTCGCATAATAATTAGAAAATAATGAATTTTATGTTTCCTTTTGTTATTTTTCTATGTATGTACACACTACACACTATCTTGAGACATAATGGATTTGTTAGGAATTCTGAGAATGAGAGATGGCAAGAATACTGGGATGTAGCCTCTCATCAGCATTGTTCAATGTATACCTAGAAGAAGCAATGGCAGAAATAGAAGGAATAAACATGAAAGAAATTAAGGTGAATGGGAATAGCAAAAAATAAAGATGATTTGCAGGCATCCCTAAATGCAATAGATCAAGCTATTCAAGGATATAATATGAAAGTGAACAAAAAGAAAACAAAAATCCTAATATGTGGAAGAGAAAAATTGAAAGCAAATATTACCTTACAAGGAGAGAAATTAGAGCAAGTTGAATCATTTACCTATCTTGGAAGCAGCATAACATGGGATGGGAGAAGTACCACAGACATCAAGCGAAGAATAGCCCAAGCAAAGGAGGCATTCATGAGGAAGAGGCCACTACTATGCTCAAAGAATATATCGTAATATGAAAGACAAGGAAACAGTTCTTGAAAACATTCGTCTGGAGTGTGGCACTCTATGGATCAGAGACATTGACCATTAGAAAAGCGGACCAGAGAAGAATAGAAGTCTTCGAAACCCGGGGCTGGAGGAGAATGTTGAAAATCAAATGGACAGATAAGGTAAGAAACGAAGAAGTATACAGAAGAATAGAAGAGGTTAAAACAATATGGAGCATCATCCGAAAAAGAAGAACCAGATGGATTGGACATATCATCAGACACAATGAATTTGTTAGGAACGTACTTGAGGGAAAAATAGAAGGAAAAGCAGCAAGAGGAAGACCAAGAGATGAATATATTAGCCAAATAAAGAGAGATATAAGAAAGAAGAGATATCAGGATTTAGTAAAGTTAGCTTTAGATAGAGAGGAATAAAGGGCTGCAGTCAACCAATCTACGGATTGAATGACCTATGATGATGATATCCTTATCAGAGTTGAATTCAACAATCGCCTTTGTCGCTCGGGGGACGGGTTGTTTACACTTGCAAAATTTCACAAATTTTTCGTCATTTTTGTCTAAATACTCTCAATTTCGACTCGAATTCGATATTCTACGACCAAAATAAGAATCTTTATTCAATTTCCTATTTTTTTACTTGTACTTGCCTCGATTTAATAGGAACATTAATCCTGATTTAATTTCGTAAAAGAAAAAAGTCTGCAATCGATCAAAATGAACTCTATGTGTATTTCTTATGGAAGCGTTTCTAGCCATCCAGAGTCGAACCAAGGATACTTCGGACAGACAATTATCAACATGTAATACTCCATTGCTCCTTAAACGACTCCCAAAAATTTATAATCTTATCACATCGGGAAGTGCATAAAATTAATTTCAAAAGATTTCTACCATGCATTTCTTACGGGAGTTTACTGACATCGGATGGATAAATACACAAACATCGGCGATTATTATATTAGACTAGCGGAAAAACCCGTTGTTTCTCAACGGGGAAATAAGAATTTGAATCTTGGAATCGAAACGGAGAATACTAGCCCAGATGATGAAATGATTTTACGTAATAAAAAATTAATAGATTTTACGTAATTGCACGTGAGGTCGCACGTTTGACTGACTTCGACGACCTGTCAGCTCGTCTTCTCCTCGGAATTGTAATGGAATTTTTAAAATGACACGTAATTTTTTCTCATATCTGTCAATTTAATCTTAAGAATTTCAAAATGTTGAAAACCTCAAACTAAGTCCTCGAGTCACGCTAACATTTGTGCTTATGTCTTAAAATCCGCTACTTTTTGTTACGAATTGAAATGTAATTCATTTTACACAATCGCATGGAAAGAAAGGCAGTATTGTTACAGTTAGACAATAATTCCGCCATGAACGCCATATATTGAAATTAATATATTAATTATTAATTAAGTGGCGATTCCCAATTTTGACTTTTTCGATTTTTCCACTGTTCTTTTGTGGTTTCTCTGTTCCTTTCGTTGTATAAACTACCCCTGTATTAGAGCAAACAAATAAAAAAAATATTCAAATCGGTCGTTTTTGAGTTTTAGCGAGACTAACGAACAGCAATTGATTTACCAAAATATCCGATTATTCTCCGGTACTTGTATATGACCCCTGTTCAAGTTTCGGATTTCATCTTTCAATGTTATCGTCATTATTATGTCATTATCTTTATTTTATTATACAATGTTGTCGTAATTAAACAATATATGTTTGAAAATGAAGTTTCCCTAATGGCCTTGCTACGAGGCTAGGGCACCAGTTGTCTTCCATACTAGCAAATGGGGAATAGGGAATTACGTTTTATGTTCTCCTGCATATGGACGGAAATTTCTCTATATGGTTAGAAAGGTTCTATCCGAAAATTAATGAGCAAAATTATCCTCCTAAATGGTTCTACACCAAGTGGTTTTAATGCATCCATAAATACGGCGAGAAATTCTATTTTTTATGATGCATTTTGTCGCTGAAACTAATTGCTTACTGCCGGAAAAATTCCACGTGCTCTGTCGGTCAAGTCACGCACTAATTTTATTTTCGACGAACAAACGAAGGTTGTAAGAGGGATGCAAAGGATTATGGGTAGAGGTCATTGAACAGGTAATAGTTTTATTTTCGTCCGCACTAAATGGAGCGCCATAAAATCGGTGCAATTTCTCTTCGCTGACGTCGTTTTCAAAGGAGCCCAATTTATTTTTGGGGCTTTGCTGATGATTGCGAGAGGATAAACAGGGAACGTAAACGGGAATTCTTGGTGTATTTTTTAATAATCATAACATACAATCTATACCATTTTAAACTATTTCAAAGTATCTGAAGAGAATTGAAATTCTGTAAAACTCTCTTAAGATGCTTGACATCACTTTTAACAGATCTGTCGATGAATATTAAAGCTGGATGTAATCCTTTGTTACGTATCATCAATTGATAGAAGCAATCGGTCAGCCAAAGAAGAGTAGTTAATTGGCGAATACAATTTACGATTCATCTTTCTTCGTTTTGAAATGGAATAAATCAATGCTGTGCGTTCATAACATTTAATTATAAGAAATGGTCAGAGAAAAGAATAACTGTTCTGTTCCTTATATAAATAGATATTTAAAAGCTCTTGAAAGTAATCAGATTGCTTTAGAAAATTAATGAATAATATGGCTGGTTTGAATACTGGTAAAATAGAGGACATCGAAAGATATTCACCTGTCTATCTATGAGATCACTTTGCATGCAATCGTAATGAGAGCTCTCAATTCTATCCTTTAGTATTTTATCCAACCACCTCTGAATGAAGCAGTCAGCCAATAAAGACATCTCGGAACAGTCGTTTCGGAGTTGTCTTTCTGGTAAACTCGCACATAACTTTCTGAGATGCAATTGTATGCGTAAATCCAAGAAATGATGATTTTCTTGAAAAAGGATAAATCTTCGGAAGGGTTATCTCCAGTAGCTTTGGAGGCGCATTTCAGCGATAATTCTTCGTCAGTTTGTTATATAGCATTAGATGATTTCCAAAGGAACATTGCATTGAACTAACTAGGTTGTCTTAAGTTTGAACATTTTAATTTATAAACCGCATAGCCTAAACGAGAGCTTCAAATGTGATAAACACACTTAAGAGCGAAAACGTCTTTAAAAATGGATCGATACCAGTTTCTCAGATTGATTTTCAGTATCGGATGAAAACCTCTTTGATTTCGCAATCAGCATTTAATCAAAGCTCAACTCTTGATTTGTGATGTATTTTGTTTGCTTTTTTGGTCGTCTGAGATATTATTATTATTATTTGAGGCTATATATAAATGAAGCACTTGTGCATACCAAAGTGAACATTTCTAAATTTCAGGTGATATTCATTTCTACAACACAAGAAATAAATATAGAATTCACTTTTATACTTTAGCTGTCCAAAGCAGCCGAGCATCTCCAGGTTACTGAAGTAAAACTATTTAAAATACTATTAACTAATTGAACCTTTAATCTTCGGCTTCTCAGAAGTCCTTTATATTTCATAAGAGTGTTTCTTCATCTACCTATAGTTTATGTGTTTTCCTTTTTCTTTTGAAATAGTCCATTGCTGTTTTCTGTAGGTTCATTCGATTAATTGAAGATTATTATTATACTAGTGATCATATCACTCGTTAGGCCATCCATTTTATCAGTAAATGACAAATCTTACGTTGGATATTTTAAAAACTCGAGTTATGGGCTTAATCTTATTTCCATTTTATCAAAAGCTGAAACGATATTGAATATTCGGTTGAGATATTTTAAATTTTTCTTAACTTTGAAGCATGCAGAATACTTAGCGGTAAGTGCAATTTATTATGGTTGGTTGAGGAAAACTTTACAGTTTCAATTTCATTTTGTTATGCTGATTTCGGATATAAACGGATACCATGAATATTATTAGGGACTTACAGCTATTCCAATAATATATACTTTTAACACACATGATAAATTTTGTGTAAAACTATTTCAGGAAATATGCGAAACAAGGTTCTGGATTGTTCCATAGTCCAATTTCGAAATGATAGCTTTTTGGGCTGTCTTCGAATGAAAAATTTCTGACGTACGGGATTCTTTTACTGAAATCTGTTATAACATTGGAGGATTTCAACAAAATTATATAATTCAATTTTTCTCGGTTGTTTGTTTGAAATCCTGGATTATTTTGTAATAATAAGCTCAGTCGACTAATCGATCGTAAGGAAAACGTATAATTGCATCGAAACAGAATTTCAAAATTATTTGAACACGTATAACTTCGGATTAACGTATGAATAAACGAAGTGGTCAATTATTCTCGTGTGTGTTTAAATATAGCAGCTCAAAAAATGTTCCTCGTTTTTATATTTGGCTTGGCCGAATATCTGACGTGCTTGGCACGTGATATCTAAGCAAAAACACCCATTCACGCTACGATAATACTTTCAAAATAAATTACAAAAACATGAATCATCTGCCGAAATGAGAGGTTCACGCTATTTTAGATTTATTTCAATTAAGCGAATCTTTAGAAATGGAAAATAAGTTAAAGCGTTCAACGAAACAGATCAAGCGATACTTGATGGGATCTCTCCATTATTTTAATAAAATTAGAATACGAAATTCAACAACACACTGGTTTTGATCATCCGGTGAGTAGTATTGAAAGTTTTAAATCGGCGGCGTCTATTTCCGGGCACAGTTCTAAAATAAGTATAGCTAATTATTATTTCCGAGAGCTTTACTTAAGCTTATATTACATAATGAGATTCCATTATATAATTAATCCTTTTTAGTAAGAAATATTAATTATTTTAGGATTATACGGACTTAAGGAATACCTTTGAATCCTTTCATCATCGTTGAATCCATCATTTTAAATTATAATTACCAGACGAAATTAGAGAACGATGTAGTGCCTACGTTAAATAGAGTAGATAAAGTGGAGCAAACCAAATTAAAAACAACCAGAACTGTCGAACCTTGTTTATGCTACAATAGTTGTCTTTTCCCAGATTTAATCGTTGTTTCAGTCAGACTAAGGATAAAATAAAGCTGTTGACGTCTTTAAAAGTGCAATAAAAGAATAGACCATCGGTGTCGTAAAACGAGTAATAATTAGAACACGTTCTGAACATAAAAATTTTACCTCGATAAATTTGATCTATTTTCTATCTCTTTTGTATCTATGAAGAATTTTTGCTCCATAATGTAGTATATTGTGCGAAGAAATATATTCTGTCCACAGGTAACTTGATTGAAAGGCTAGTTCTTTGGTGGGGATGTATAGAACATTAGGTACAGAAAATTGACCTTATTACTTCCCAAATGAGGATAGTAAATTATTGAAAATTAAGTTTGGAAATCATGCTGTGGGTTTAAGGAAGGGTTTATGAAGGAAAGCGCAGGTTAACAATTAAGGAAGTTTCTCAGAAAAACGAGAAAGTGGTGAAGTATGTGGAATTTTCAAATAATTCCAGTGTAACTTTGACAAGAATTTTGGATCAAGGGGAAAAAACCAAATCTAATATGTCATCTCGAATAAATAACTTGTGAAAGATATGTAATGCTTTTGGTAATTCGTAACGTTAATTATGGGGTTCCATAATTCCATAATATATTTCGAAGTCACCTTCACGAGGAATATACGGCCAAGTAAGTCAAATAATCTATTACGACGAAATATTGCTTCTTCGTGGCGTTTGGCTGTAAAGAGACTCTAAAAACTCTTTTTCCGATTTGAGATTTGGAATCTGCTGGTCGTCCGTTAGACTGAATACAAAAAGAGCGTTTATTTAGGACAGTTAATTCCTACCGTCTTTATCTCTGAGAATGTTATTCAATCGCTTTATCTGTTTGAAGTCTGACGTATGTCTATTCCTAGTCTAAAATTCCATTCTACGGTACTGGAGGTGTGTGTTTAGAAAATGAATTTGTCACAGATTGTACTCTCTTAACCTTCCCAAAAAGATAGATTTGTATAATGGAAATAGTGATTACTCTCTTACCATGAGAATGCATTCATCTTCTATTTTTGTTAGCTACCTTAACTTTACCTTAATTACCTCGTTTAAGAATTCTACGTCTGCTATTACAATTTTCAACATCTTAACGACATTCTATGATCATAATTACAGCTTCTTTATTATTTTGTTTACAAGTTATATATCTTATTTGTATTTAAATTTGCAAGCATGACAGTCATTTTTAAAATAGAGAAAACAAATATTTATTGCTCCTGCTTGTCCCTCTCTCTCTTCTGTATTTCTTCTTTTCTATAAAACACCTAATAAATTTATGCAATGGTATTGCAAGTATATGTATATTGATATTGCGTGTTAGAAGTCACTACTCATGGCCTTCTCCTAAGAGTTCCTCTCGTAAAAATTCTACGATCAAGGTATAAAATTTAATTATAATATATTTTACTAAAACAAATGTTTTATTTGTTTTTTATGATGTTCTATATATGTAAATTTATAAAAATTCAGTGGCTATTCCGGCAGAATAGCTTACTTGTGTGACTGCTAATCATCCCTTATAAATTTATCTTTAAAAATAATATACTAGTATTGCCGTCAAAATATGAATAATATTCGCTGAATGGCGTACAGCGTACCGTTTAAGAAGCACTGTTACCCGCTGTGGCCAATCTTCCTCCGAAGTCGACTGACCTTTCACTTTAATATTGTATTGTATTGTAGAATGAAAATTGACCAAAATTAAGTAACAGAGGAATCTCTCTTGCAACGCAGAAAGAAGAAGGCAATGTGTATCATACAACAAATATCTATGGCATACACCCTCCTTTCGTAATCGATTACTTTCGCATATCGGAAAAAAAGAATTCTCGAATCGCTCGTTATCAGCGGAAAGTAGACATTTTCTACTCACTATTCTCGAAGCCGAGCTAAGCGCCCACATGAACTCCCAGATCCGCTTTGGCCGGAGACTCGGAAATTAATTAATTCGTAAAATACGCAAATGAGTGGTACTACGCATCCTCGAGTGGAAAACAGAATCCGAAAAAAACACGGCTGAGGGGAAGAGCGGGCTAGGTGCCAGCATGGGCAGTCTAGATCGAGACTTCGCACGAGTGTGTTGTGGATTGCATTTGTTTACATCGAGAAGACTGCCTCGTAACGCCTTTTTCGGCAGTGTTTTGTTTTCCGAGAGTGTTTAATTTTAAATTTAGAATGCTCGATCCGGTGAGTGCCAGTTTGTTTATCGAGAAGAATCTTCGCAAATGGTGCGTGCATTGTGTTTTCCTCGAGACCTATTTTGTGGAACCAAAATAGTTCCCTCGAATCTGTGCCTTAACTAATGTACTCGTCGTTTTTGCGTGGTAACTAATATATTCGACTGTGTATTGGAAGTTCTCTGGGATTTCTCGGAAAAGATCCATTTCTTGATTGCTGTTGAGAGAAGAAACGAGAAAATCAAAGACATAATAGATACGAGTATTATAAGGCAATCTTATATCTGAATCATTCACTGCGTATCAATTCGGCACTTCTCTCAACGCTCGTATTTTTCTAGGGCATTTTTAAGAGCACGCTGGCTTACTTCCAAGGTGACCCTGATTTGATCTCCGCCTGGGATTTTATGTTTTATTCCTTCCCGAACGAGATATGGCTGCCGCTGACCGCTTTCGTCCCCGGGGCATCGAATCCGGCTCTCTATATGGTGCGTGCTCTTTTCATTCAATCGTAGCAAAGGTTTTCGATTGTTTATCCGCCTTTTTGCGCTCCACAACCTCATCTCTTCGGTTGAGGAAGTTAACGGAAATTCCATTGACATAATTCAGGGTAAAGAAAAAATAATGGAGAGAACGAAAATAGGGAAAGATAACAAAATTAGCCCATTACGTAAAATAATGATAGGCCCAAGACGAATTCGATATAAATATTTCAAATATTAAATATACATGACAGAAAATCGATTAAAAAACTCAACTATATGGAATTTCTTAATTAATTGAAGATTATTTTTATTATTCACAAATAAAAATGATTATTGGTAGATTTTTGGTGGCGTGGCAAGTTTTTCATATACTTTTATTTTTACAAGTGAGTAAATAATCTTCATCGCATGAATAACGGAAAAAATAATAAACTGATTGAGACCATTTGCAAATATCCGCTCCTCCAAATAAAATGAAGAAGCAGTAGTATCGCTTATCCATTTTTTTTACGAAAATGGAGTTTATAAGAATATTTCTGGTATTTGATAAGAGAAACAAAATACTCCTTCATTTGTGTTCCAGGTGTGACATCTCGGGTGTTTGATTCAAGGGAAATTGGATTCCTCTCTTATTCAAATTCCCTCCTTAATTAATTATGAATTCGGTCTTTCCAGAAATCTCTCATTGAGTTCGCAGATAAATTAAACGAAAAATTATTTAGCTGTTTAGTGATAAAAAATTAAATAAAGAAAGTACGGGAATTATGGTCTCAGTTGAAGTGGCTTCAGAGTTGTGCTTGAAACAACTTTTACGGCATCGCAATAACTTCTTTGGTTGTAAATGTTGTTTTTGAACGATTTTTGAAGTCATCAATTATGGCACATGCTACCTTTTTTGTACCTCAATTCGTTTTTTATTTTAGTCTTTCATTCCTTAAAATATACGAAGGTATTTTATCAGTTCGGACCTGGTTCAAAGCCAAGAATTCAGATAACATGTAAGCGTAATTTTGAATTTTAAATGTAGATAAAAGATACACTCACTCTTGCTTCAATTTTTCCTCTCCTTTGAGAAAAACTGCTTCAAGATGTTATATTTGTCTGAATATTGTTTGAAAGAGAATTTAATTCGTGAAACAGCGCGTGGGATTATAGCTTCCGCGATGACAGTTATTTCGAGAAATGAGTTGCGGGATCCTCGATTAGGAAAGTTATGATCAGCAGTGTATTCGTTGACTATTCGGTAGGAGCTCGACAAAGCAATCTCAATTCAAAGAGACTGCATTCATTCACTCTTCTATGTTTCCCTTATTTTCCCTTTTTTATCACGGATCCTCGTTTTCGCAAAGCAATTACGATATGAAAAGATTTTTAATGTAATACTTTTATCATCATTTAACCCACGGAATTAATTTTTAGGAATAATTTTTCGAATTTTCAAAATTTTGATTGAGGTTTACGTATTTTCCGCCTATTTTGATATTGGCACAAACTTTTTCAAAACATTATTTTTGTTTAAGAATTACTTCTTTCCAAATGAAAATCTTGAATATTCGAAATCAAAAATTGAATGATTCGACAATAATTGCGTATGATAGAATCAACAGCTTTGGCCGTGACTTCGTGGTAAGTCGCCATCAGGAACAAATGAAAAGTCGAACTTTTACCAACCACAAATAATGGTTATATTATTTGTGGTTGGTAAAAGTTCGACTTTTCATTTGTTCCTAATTGCGTATGATTTTATTTTGTACATACTATGGCATGTCGCTTACAATATAAAAGAATTAAGTAACTATGGTTAACTTGCCAAACATTGTGGTTCTCATCTTCTTTCCAGACGAACATTTTTGTCCCAATCAAACCAAACGAGGTTTTCTCGCCAAACAAGATGATGTCCTAAGAGGGCTACTGAGAGTACTTGAATAATTGTTAAATAATTAGGTTGTGCTGCATTCCAAAATTATTTGCTTCAAACTATTCCCTGTTAAGAATTTACTTTGCTATTTAATGCTGGTACTGGGACTAAATATCGAAATATTTCTCTTATTATGATTGCTATGATTCAATTCAGCCAATGGGAAGAAAGAAGAACTGTAATAGAAGACTTGATGAAAATCAAGAATGAACATCTAGATGAGGAGCGCACCTCGGGACTGAGGATTTCTGTGGGATGCATTGCTCGATCGATTTTCAAGATGATTAAGCAATATCTCGCCTCGCAAATTAAATTCTTAATCCAATAAGCACATTGATTACCAAAACGTGAATATTTTATGTGATACAACTTACCTTATTCTGTTGTAGTTTGAATTAAAAGTTTAAATTGAAGTTTTTCTACATGTTAGTTGGTTTGTCCATTCGCTAAATAAATAATGATGATCAATTATATTATCATGAATTACTATTTGTATTAAAAAAATAAGGGGCTCCCGGAAGTGGGCAGTGTTTTATCTTTAGGTGAAAACCTGTCCCAGGTTCGATTCCCGGTGGTAGCCCATTTGTCCTCAGCTTTTTTAACAATTATGCTGCTATTAGAAAATAAATTTTATTCTTATACATCGCCAGAAAAAGTTTCTGAACCTATGAATATAAAAGAATCTTTCCAATGGATTGGATTGTGTGCATTAAATTTTAAACAAATCAGTCTCTCGGCCGAACACGCCTGGGACTAACCATATGATACAATTTGAAAATCAAGGAGACACGTTATTACCCAAGAGTAATAAAAGAAATTTTGAAAACGACAGAAAATATGGATCAAGAAGATGGATACTACTTACAAGGTGTTCGGAAAGGGAAAACGAACCAATCGGTGAGTTCGTCCAATCAGAGCAACGAAATCGAGCAACGGATTAAGGGGGACTTCGACCTGAAGAAGTCCGCGAAACGTAGTCGTCAAAAAATATCTCGAAAAAGATCCTGAGTCTTATTTTGTGTTACAGTGTTCACATCTTAATCACATTCGAGTTTATACGAAAAAGAGGTTCACATAGGCCTAACCTTACTAATAAACAGTCAATCTATCTTGTTACATTTTTTTCATACTATTTGTGTCAAATAAAATTTAATTTCTCTGGAACTGTGCCTCGATAGAGATGAGTAATTATGTTTATGGTTCGACGCAATGAGTAATAATAATCAATTAAATTTGTACTTTGAACACAATATAAATGAAGATGTAATATGCAATTAAAGAATATATACCATATATGAAATTCCCATTGAATACAAAATATCTGCATGACGGAGTGTTCTAGAAAATTTTCGGTTTTATTCGGTTATTTATTATTTTATTTATTATTATTATTTTATATTTTTATTATTAATTATTATTTTTATTATTTAATTATTAGGTCTCAAAAAGATATCTAAATTTTCCATATTTTGAAAAAGACCGGAAATATTTGATTTATTTTTCCATTCTGTGTTATTTTAGG
This sequence comes from Pachydiplax longipennis, assembly GCA_036926295.1. Classification (NCBI taxonomy): domain Eukaryota; kingdom Metazoa; phylum Arthropoda; class Insecta; order Odonata; family Libellulidae; genus Pachydiplax; species Pachydiplax longipennis. The sequence goes on along the minus strand of JAVFKF010000006.1, from coordinate 822,531 downwards.
AGAATATGCTAAAATATCCGTGATTTTCAAAACAAAGAGCTCCATTTTTAATCTAGATCTGCAATGTGACATTGCAGGAGAAAAAGCAAAGTCAAAGACTATTTCAGATGCTCAATATCTTAATTGGAAGTGATGACTTCACTACCACTTTTTGTTCCTATGAAAGATTATCCTTTCCTTGAAAAGAATTAGATTCGTCAGATTAAAAACGATGGAAACTGGCCGAGAATAATCTTACCGATTTAAAAAGTATTCCTCGTTTCTCAACAGAATCATCCTGGTTCGGAAGATTCGGCATGATCCAAAGAATACTCCTTTTCAAGCGAATAAGATGTCTTCAGAGTATTGTTTTCTGGAACGCTTTACGGATTCCAATTTTTACGTTCTTTGAGTTCTTGGCTTTTATCAATTCCAAGAAGTTAAATATGTATAATGCAATAGTATTATAGTATAATGCGATTTTTTTTCTTCATCCGAATGAATTATTTTTTAAGTTGTGCTTCAATACGTCTGAGAAATGCCTTAATCCCAGTTCTTTTTCTCTCACGTCGTTTTCTTGATATTGCATATGTATTCTGATACTGTTTGTTGGAATTCTAACTTTGTAAGTCTCTTAAGAAAATATTCTGTTGATGATCTATTCTTTAGTTTATAGCTCCAATTAATACTTAGGTTGTCGGTGATACTTTTTAAAACGTTCTTTTCTACGTCCCGAAATTATTACATCATATTCTACGTTAGAGAATAGCTGCACTATCTATAGATGACTCTCTATCGCATAGTTCTGAGCATTTTGCGGATGAATAAATACTTACCCACTAACTTTTATTTTTCATTCAGAAAATGATATTTAAGGAAACCTCTTCTTTTTATCAGTTTTAAAATTCATTCAAAACGTAGGAACTATTGTTCATCAGTTAATTCAAAGGATGAAATACATTTTAACCAACGATTGCGTAAATGCGGTTTGGAACTATGAAAACTTTTCATGCTACATTTTTATTGAGTATTTCTATTTTATAAGAATTTTAAAAGTGTGCTCCTGAGATTTTTAGAAAGAATTTCTATTTTATGGACTATATTTTCAAATTGGCTCGAGAGATTTTAATGAAATTAAGGTTTCTCGCCTTCTTTGTATATCCATGTCTTAACGCCGCACAGTGGGCTAGAATCGAAAAAAGCTGGCCAAAAATACGAAAACACTTTTCTTGAGTGCGGACCTCGAAACTTCGCATGATTGATTATGAATAAATCCTGCATACAACTATGGAGGTCATTTACGTTGGATCCTTCACATTAAATTTATACAGAAGGTAAAAGTTGACCAATTTTTGCGAAAGTTTCCCGTTTCCGATTTTTCGTGAAATCCTTCAACTTCGAGTCGATTGTGAACCCAAATTAGGAAAATCATCGGGCAAAATATGATGCCATATTATAAATATGTTCTTTGTCCTTCATAAGACTTAGTTTCAATGAGCTCTGTTGAATATTTATATACTTTACATTACAAAATGGCCGACCCTTATTTTGGAACAAATTTTTACATAAAGCGAGCAAATTGTAGATTGAGACACCGTGTGACACGGAGTTATTTACACCACGATAAACTACAAACCTTACTTAATGGGAATCTGAAATAAAATCTTGCCCCAATAATATATAAATCGACTTTTCGACAACGCTACAAGGGCCAAATCCGCGCGGCGGAGCACCGTCCTCCGTTACGCTCTCGTGTTTTGAGAGGAACAACGAACCAATACTATTCTGATTCGTTTTTTTTGTGTATTTTAGGCATTATTATACTTCGTACATATCTAAGATGTCAATTTTCATTAGAAAGTCTATCAATGTTCATTAGAAACTCGTATCAATGCTTGTATAACTATCAGCTATAGCAACCTCTAGAAACATTCTATGGGATAATTTATCTAGTGATTTTTGTTTTTTTTTTACAAATGTCCAGAAATACTTCATATTCAGTGAGGTAGAATACTACATTTTCTAGGTAATTTCACCAGAAGTTGAAATGGTAGTAATCTCTAGGGTTGGATGAAATTTTGTAAACTTTATGTGCAGATTTTAAAAATCTAATTAATTGTTTCAGTTCTGTTGAAAACCATCTAGGGTAGCATCTAGATGTTAAAAGAATGTAAAAACCAGATCAAGAATATGGTTATTTTTATTTGGGATGTTATTTATTTGGTAGAGACCAAGAAAGGTGAAGATATCAATCAATCACTTTAGCTTAGGGATTAATGGTAGAATTGAAAAAATATTTCCAGTCAATAACAGGTTAGTTATAATCACCTGCAATGATTATGTCGCTGAAGTTTTGTATATTAGATACATATTCTATTGAGCATGCATGAGCTTCAAATATCTCATAATTTGCAGCCAGTGGTAAATAGACAGAACCCATTTATATTTTATGTATTTCTCAACTTATGCATATAAAAAGTTTTCTATACTAGAATTGTAACTATAAATAACAAAAGATTTTAAATAATTTCAACAGCAATTAATACACCACCAGCTGTTTTTTGATATAATTTATCACATTTCTATCTGTTCTATAGATATTATAATTATTCTGACCAAGCTTAGAAGAGGAAATGTTAGGATTTAGCCAAGTCTCAGTGAATATTAGAATATCATAGTTCTCACAAGCTATAGCAGATTTAAGTTCTTTTTACATAGATTTATTACCTCTGATATTTAGGTAATAAACACTAGGCTTGTCTAATACATCCCATATTTTGATACATGAGTTGATATCCTTGCCAGCTTGGGAACACCTTTCTCATACCTTATTGTCCAGTCCATTTCACCAGCACTTTCCCTATTCTCTATTTCATTGTTTAGCTTCCTAGGGTGCTCCCTCTGCATCATACTATATCTGCTTTGATGCGTACATTACCGTTTATACATCTTCTATTCCTTAATACTTGAATAACGTCTCTGGTCAAAACAACCTTCAATGGTCTGTCACCAGCTGATTTTTTAATTCATAATCTATGGCATCGTGTATTGACACTGGATATTACATAGGATATTGCACCAAGGATTTCCCTCACCCTATCAATGTCTTCCTTATCGCCATTTTCATTTACCTCTGGTAGATTAAACAAAATGAGGTTGTTGGCTCTATGCACTCATCGCGGCACCTCCAGCTTGTTCGCATTTGAGTTTTGATTCCCATTGGAAGTCTCAATTCTCGCTTTCATGTGTTCCAGTCCAAATTTTAGTTCATGAATTAAGTGTTTTAACTCCTGCACCGTGTCTTGTTTCTGTTTACAACAAGAACAGCGGGAGAATATGGACCTTTTTCCCGAGTTTAAACAATTAATTTCCTGACGTGTTAGGCGAGCACATTTTTCTGCGTGAATGTACAGGTTACAACCATCGCATTTCACCTCGGCATCAATATGCAAAACATTTCCGTATTTTTCTCATTTTCGAACCTTCACTTAAGTGCTGTATGAATTGCAAGGAAAATCGCCTGCTATCAATACAGCGGCTACTGTTTTTCGGAGACTCCACCACCAGACCTCCAAGGCGACCTACCTTCGTCACTTCCGGTTTAACCACGTTTCGTAAGGAAAAAACGCTTATTAATCACCCAAGGGAGGAATAAGCTGAACATTTATAATTTAGGAGCTTGCCGAAGAAAAACAAAATGTCACTAAACTCTTCAAACTCACGGTGCGGTGGTAATGATAATAACACGGTCGGAAACAGGACACCCCCGTGGCTGATGTAAACTGATGCTAAGGTTGAAACACAAGCTCCCGAAACTCTTTTTGCCTTCATTTTCAATGATTACCTCAAATATCAGTAGTAATATACGATAGGGTTTTTGCTCACTATAGCAGAACTACCATACAAACTTCGCGATAATCACCCAACAACACACACAACCAGTATTCAGCATGGCATTGATAGTAGTTAGCGAAATGATATGGACCCGGACATTAATACGAAAATTTGCAGTAAACAATTCTAAGGAATCGCCCGGGAAAATCGCTACGGCAGTGATTGTTTATTTTTATACATTAAACATCGCGTTTCCGATTATATTTTATTATGAAACTAGCTGAAGTTCCCGTTGATGTACAACGAGGAAAATAAAAGTATGCAATAATTGTTTAACATTTATCGTTTCCACTTAATTTTGCATTAGGAATAGATCTTGCATAAGATAAAAATGAAATTGTCTCTTATAGGAACTTATTGCCTCGTCAGGGGTCGGATCTGAGATCAACCTAATTCGTTTAAGTACGGGAGTCGTCGAATTTCAATAACGCACAAGTTTTTAAATTTATGCATCCCGAGATATTCTCTTTGCCATGTCACACCTAAGTACTTAATGATCTCTCTGTTCCATCGGTCCTTTGGTCTTCTTCTTGGTCTCTTCACATCTCATGGTCTTCTTGGTCTCTTCTCATCCATTTCAGTGATCCTACTTTATCTATAATGTCTATCACTCCTGTCTTCATCCTCAGTCAGGTGTTGCGTTTCCTGTCTCTTCTTGTGATCTCAAGCATACACCATTCCATACTTCTTTGCGTTGTCTGAAGTCGCTGGGTTATTGCAGCGTTTAACACCCATGTTTCACTTTCATATGTCAAAATTGATAGAATGTATTGGTTGAAGACCTTCCTCTTCAAGACCATTGGCATTTATGATTTCAGAATATGTGCATTTCTTCCGACGGCACTCCGTCCGAGTTAAACTGCCAGTCCAAGGTTTTGAAAACTTCCTCAAGAACAGCTGTGAAAAGTATTGTGGAAAGGCAATTGCCTTGTCTTGTCTTCTCAATTTTGAAGTCTTCATTACCTTCATGTAGCATTACAGAGGCGGCGGCATTTTGTAAATGCTGCGTAGGAGACAGAGGTTCTCTGCATCTACTTCTTGTTCTTCTAGTGTAGTGGAGGTATTTGCCGAGTCGAAGGCCTGAGCATAGTAAACAAAGCAGAGTACCTATACATTCACTCGTTCTGCTGGTTCTTTTTTGTAGTGTTTGAATGTGTTCCATGGTACCAAAGCCCTTCCGTAATCCTGCTTGCTCTCTAGGCTGTGCAGTTGATAGGGTCACTTTTAACTTTCAGCTATTATCCTGATGAAGGTTTTATAAACAACAGGAAGGAGACTGATGGAAAGGTAATTCTTCAGTTTTTCCTTGCTTCTTTGGACGTGTAATTTTAGAAAAGGTCGGAGTTGCCACTACGACACAATCATGTGAAATCTTATTTTCCGAGAACGTCTTGGGTTCGGTTCCAGGCGGTCCCAAATCTCCAATAATGAATGTATGGCGGGATACTGAAATTTTTTTTTATGAGGCATTTCCAAAGAAGATAGAAGTCCGTAACCGGGTATGTGAGTAGCAGTCAAGAGTACGTTTTACAAAAGGAATTTACCGTTTCCCTTATGGTCCTTGGTTCGTCGCCAGGGTACTAATTGCATTCTAAAATACAATGAAATGAGAAATTTGGAATTTTAGTACCTTCACGATATTATATCGATTCGAAATTCAGCATACAGTAAGAAGGGTCCGAAACCTAATCGGCGGCAACGTTAACGACAATGGACCTTGGTTCGATTCCAGACCAGGTATATTTTCCGTTTTAATCTTCGCTTCTTTGAATTTAGGAATGTTTTTGCAAGTAGTTCCGGGCACAATTGGATGTTTTGGTATATATTCAACGATTAGCTTACAGTAAGCAAGCAACTTTTACACGTTTGTATAGATGTAGTATATACTTTTGTGTGCGTGCGTGTGTGTGTATACACATACATATATATATCGTATCAATCTTATCAATCATCCAATCATCACCGAAAAACTTCGTTGACTACAAGTGAATTCTTAATTTTGTTTTCTGTTCATTTTAGTTTTTTGTTGTAATTTTCCTTTCTGTCATATCTCGATGCTTTATTGTTTTACTTTAAAATTTTCATCTTCCTTTTAGTTTTTCGACCCCAGTGGGTAGGGGGTAGTAGAATTGCACCCACAGTATTCCCTGCTTGTTCGTAAGAGGCGACTAAAAGGGAGAGAGACCTCAACGGAGGTGAAGGCGAAACGACGAACTCGTGATTCGGCGGATCTGGCGGAGGAGGCAGGCCCTGTTTTAGGCATAGTATAAAACAAATGCACCTTTGGCGGGCTATACGGGCATATTCCGATACTAGGTCGTCATTGGACAGCGGCATCAGGCAGGATGTTGCTTAGAGGATGGCAGCGGAGGAGCGCAAGCCAACGGTGGCATCCTAAGCCCCAGTTAGCAGGAGGGGTTACTGCCTTGGCGTCAGGTGGCAACCGGCCATAAAAACTAAAGCCAAAACTTTCTCCTAATCCAATTCATGAAGGTACAACCAAAGAAAAGAGATGTGAAGGCTAGGGCGTCCCCCTCAAGCGACGAAAATGTTAGGGTGTCCCCCACAAGCGACAAAACTGTTAGGGCGTCCCCCCCAAGCGACGATATTAGACGCAGCACTATTAACATGCGCTTAGCAACATGGAACATTGGATCTCTAACCGGAAGAAGCCAAGAATTGGCAGAAGTATTACATAGACGCAATATTAATATATGCTGTATCCAGGAACTGAAATGGAGAGGGTCCAAATCCAGGGACATCGGAATGGGATTACCAGCTTATATACCATGGTACAACAAACAACCGGAACGGAGTAGGCATTATCCTGGACAAACAGCTGAAACAACACATCATATCTGTGGAGTGACTCAGTGACAGAATTATGACCGTCAAACTCGCACTCGACAAGCAACCTTGCTTAAATATCATCTCAACATATGCTCCTCAGACAGGTTGCACAAGTGAAGAAAAGAGTTGCTACTGGCAGGAACTGCAAGATATTCTCCAGGGTATACCTATTTCGGAAAACAAAATTATGGCAGGCGACTTGAACGGCCACGTAGGTAGTCGGGCCCCAGCAGGATGTGAAGTTCATGGCAACTATGGGTATGGCGCAGCGAACATGCAGGGGCAAGATATTCTGGAGATTGCTGGAATTTTTGACATGCCAATAGTTAACACATGCTTCAAGAAGAAAGATGAACACCTAATCACCTACAAGAGTGGCGTAAATGCATCCGAAATCGACTACATTCTATGTGATAGCCCAATGCGAAAATACTTTAAAGAGTGGCTTGGCTTTTTAAAAAACGCTTTGTTGATTTGTTAATCGAGTTTTAAGATCCCTAAATTTATGTTTTCTCAGTTCAGGATTTGGTGGATAACCTGTTTGATACTTATTATGTAACGCTAAAAATGTCTCTCCAGATTACCCTTCTTAGCAATGGCTACCGAGGTAAGGTATATTCAACAACAGCAAGAGATCGACGATCGACCAAAATGTTCTCGCGATCGACCGGTCGATCGCGATCGACTTGTTGGCCACCCCTGGTATAGAGGATTGCGTTGTTTTATGGCATTTTTGTTTATTGTTTATTGTTTATTGAACTAAATATTGTACAATATTGGAATTACATCAACTCAAAGTAAAAATCACAAAAGAAAAAAATCAAACACATAACAGCGTGCATAGTGCCTGCGACAGCCAAAAGATTATCAAATCTTGTCCGGCCATCCACCATTTAATTGCACATACAATGACTTGAAAAAAAAAAGACATTACATAACATCAAAGTACAGTTGAAGAATCAACTAGTATTTATTTATAGTATTAACTGATGTTTGCCAGCTGGAGTAGGTTCCAAACAGCTACCATTAACTACCTAATAACTTCCCGGTTCCGACGAACTGTGGGCCAGAATGGAAAACACTTTGAGTGAGGACTTCGATGGTCATTCTTGAATAAATTCTGCCTACATCTGTGCAAGTCATTTGCGGTTGATTCCTGCGCATTATACTGGGGGTGAAAGTTTAACAAATTTCGCGAAACGCCGGTCTTCGATTTTTAAGGCCGGTGCTGAACCCGTATAAAGAAAATCATCGGGTAAACTATTACGCCATGTTATAAACCTATCTTTTATCCTTCATACTAGTCGATTTTATTGGTCAAAATGGTTCGAACAACTCTACAGTCCCAAAAGATGCCTTTTGAATTAAACGAATTGGGAGGACTTTCAAGAGAAATTGTCAATAAAGTATGAGGTCTCCCTAGCCTCCTGTGATAATTTGGAAGTATTTACCGCCAACATTTTAAGTACAGCAAAGGGAACTGTTCCTATGTCCTCTGGAAGGGTACCACATCCCCTGGTACCATGGCAGAACAATGAATGTGCCATAGCGATGCAGAAAGGAAAGAAAGCCCTAAGAATCTTTCATAAATAACCCACTAGTCGTAATCTAGAGGCATTTCGCCAGCTTCGTTCTAAGGCCCATCAGATTTTAACTAATGTAAAGAAAAGTTCCTGGATGTTAACTCCATTAATAGTCGCACCCCAGTTGCAGAAACCTGGAGAAAGGTTAAGCAGATATCAGGTGTACACAATACATCGACCTCATACATGAAATATTTTATATTTATATTTAAATTTAAAACCTGCAAACTGCCACTGGCGCATGGCAGGGGGTGTAAAACACCGAAAACCCTATCTACCCTTGAATGCTGTTGGCTTCTCTAAGCTTCGCGGAAAAAATGACCAGGAATCTGTCCTGGCAACTATTTCCCTTCATCATTTTGTCTCGAAGATCACGTACGCTACTAACTAGTATGACAATATCTACTATCTCCTCCCTGAGATCCGTAGTGATAAATTTAAATTTAAAAAGCTTACTACGGTACGGTAATCAAGTCTTCTATCACTAAGCGAATCCCAACCGAGGGATTCTATCATAGCTGAAACACTGCTGTCAAATCTGAAATCTCCCTTAACAAATCTAGCTGCCCTACGTTGAACCATCTCAAGGTTGGAAGTTAATCCCACTTCGTGCGGATCCCAAATCGCGCAGCAGTACTCAAGGAGAGGTCGAATCAGGGAGAAGTACGCTATTTCTTTTACTCTCCATGAGCAACCCCTTAGGATTCTACTAGCTAAACTTTGCATCCTATTCGCTTTACCTACTACGTTTTGAATATGCTCTTTGAAGGAAAAACTACTACTGAGCGTAATACCAAGATATTTATGATGCTTTACGAACTGCAACGGATATCCTGAAATATTATAGGGTACACGGGTAACATTAGTGGAACGAGTAAATTTCATGGCTACGCACTTCTTTGCGTTCAAATCTAACTGCCAATCCCTGCACCAACCTGAAATAAGGTTCAGATCGTTCTGTAAGCAACCAATGTCATCTGCGCTTGCAATCTCTCTATAAATAACAGTATCATCTGCAAATAGCCTAACCTTCCATCGAACATTATCCACTACCGGAGCAAATTTCTTCCAATCATTGAAGCCTATAAAATTCTCCTCTTGAAACGTCCGTTAGGGAGTTTCGAAAAACAAAATTTTTTAGTAGCGGAAACGTAATAGGTTGGAGAAGTTGCCATTTAGGCTCAATAATATGCCTGACCAAGGAGCTCAGAAATTCGAAATTTTAGTGAAAATTGCGTTTTTTTAGGAAAGTCTATTTTTTGACGGAGCATAAATACGTACATTTCGTACATTTGATTAAATGGCTGTTTTAATGCGTCCTGATTGAGGCACAAATATATATCAAGCCATTCAAACCGAATACGACGAGATATCGTACTTTTAAAATTTTAGGAATTACCATGGAAGCTCCTCGCTGGTTCAGCTGCAGTGAGCTACTCAGTACTCATCACGAGGTGGTGCCTATTAATCGAGTCCCGCCATCCTACACACCCGTGGACGCATACCAGATAACTAGCTGATGTCTTTGAAGGATGCTTTTGTTCTGATTTTTGGTATTCGAGAGAGAATCCTCTCTCCTATGAACCTATGGCCGTAGACCTACTGTGAGGCCTCTGTGACTTCTTTTACAGTTCGCTCGACTCCTTGAGAATTATTTGGGAAGGCAAATAATGTAGCAAGCTTCTTTATAGGTTCCATGGCATTTTGAAATGTTTTTGTTCTTTAAATCGACTGATAAATTTCCCTTATTCTCCGTGATGAATCCTTTTTTCAGCGAATTTCTGGCTTTTGGCTGCTCGTCGTATTGATCTCCATCACCTCTCCTTTTCTTTCCTTTATTCGTGAGCTCTATTCTCGCCATTTAATTACCTTCGAAATAACATTTTCGAGGCAAGGAACGACATTTCTTCGTACTTTTCTATCTTAACATCCGTATTTTGCTTCAATTTTTAATGTTGAAGTTTATACTCGCATAGTACAGTAAAACCCCGTTAAGACACTTGTCAAGGGACCAAGTGAAAGCCGGATAACGTTATAACTGGCTTGTGAAACTTCTGATTAAATTACGTCATATTTTTGAATAATGGTTTGCTTTTCGCAGAAGGAGAGCGTTACTTAATGTTGGTCATTTTCGCCTCCACAATGAAGCAGATTTTTTCAATATTTTCACGCTATAATTCACGTCTTTGAGCATAATGAATCTTCTAATCGGAATCAGTATTTCATAGTATTTAATTCTCTATATTTATTACCCTTTTTACAGAGCAATTGGTCGTATCAGAAATGAACATTTTGCTTAAATGGAGCGATCCTCAATGAGAGTCACCTAAAGCAGATTTCGTTTTAAACGAATAAAATCCCGCCAAGTTTTCCTGATTTTCTTTTACTGTCACATCCAATACGAATATCGACTCTTTTGTCTGATCTTGCCTTTCAGGGTAAGGGAGCAACTTAAGCTCTTCTTCGCAGGAATTTCTTAGACATTGCATGTGAATTTGACTTGTATGATCTTTCTTATTCTGGGTGGTGAAGCACTGCCGATTACAAAAATACCTTCGCTATCAGAAAATTACGGCAAATTGCGCTCGCAATGAATTGTATCTATGATTAGAATAAGTATGCAAAATGAATTAAGACATTCTGAATTCTTGCTGATGGGAATAGTCTCAATTCGAATGGAAATTCAATTCAAGGAAGAAGACGTAATAAAGAGAATTCGAACGCAAAGTGGATTCATCCGGGACGAGGAAAACGCCTTTTTCGCACCTTTAATTGGAGTCCGCAGAAATACTCAATTACGAGGTCTGTGACATTCTTCGGAATGGAAAACTCATAAAGAAAATTCTTTTATGGATTATCTCACTTTATGTATAGCAAATACTTAAAACAATTGGTCCCAGCATATCTGCCACATCATGTCTTGCAAAACCACATTATAAAATATGATATTTTTAAAGGTATTTATGTAGGCGAGATCGAGAATTAAAAGTCCCTTCCTCCCACTAAGAATTCGTCTAAGATATTGATAAAAGTGTAAATTTGAACTCTTTAGATAAAAGAGATAGGAGAGGGAAGCTTTTGAAGGATGTAAAAGGTATCAGCAGAGAAGGATCTTTGAGATGAGCACCCACTAATAAGTATGTAAGCAGAAGAGCTACTCGGTGTGAACTGTTCGATCCGAGTATTGTGTCGTTGTCGCACCGCAATGCGAGTTGAAAAAAAGGATTGACCACCTGATTTAGCTGCGAAAGACGTGTGGCCCCAAATCACCATTGAAAAGAAAGGCTTTCAACCACAATTCTCACGGCAGTACGTTGGAATATAGATATGATTCCTGGAATACAAAAAGCATTCAAATTTGCTAAAGAGATTCCGATTTGTTAGCCAATTTATTTCATCTGTTGCTACAGTTGCATCTTTGAACTTAATTCGCAATCTAGAGCCATTTCTGGTCAATCAAAGAAAATCTAAGACGATTCCTTTTCTTATCGTGGATTCTAGATTTGCATTCAAACGATAAGAAGTCAGAAAATATAAAACATTTTCATTTAGGATAATATATTCATTGATCCAAGCTAAGTGAGAGATGTTAGATTTTCCTCTGCATATGTTATTCTTTCTCCTCTGCACAAGTTATAATATATTATCCGCTGCTTATTTATATATCCCCGTTGAGAATCAACGGGCGCCTGAACAAGTAATACATAAATCGACTTTTCGACAACGCTGCAAGGGCCAAATCCGCGCGACGGAGCCCCGTCTTCCGTTACGCTCTCGTGTTTTGAGAGGAACAACGAACCAATAAGATTCTGATTCGTCTTTTTTGTAGATTTCACAATTTACATCCCCTGCCACATGCCGAAAGGCTGCTTGTAGGGTATTTTTGTAGATATAGCAATTTTCGACGCTAGCTATCATGGGTTCGATACCAGAAATTCCCAAAAATCGCAATTTTCCCATAAGAATGCATTGCGCGGATTTTTGAAAATTATTTTGAGGCACTTATCGTTAAGATAGAGGAACCAAAATCTCGGAGGTTGAAGTTGAGGTAGTCTTCTATATTACGAATGGAAGAAATGTTATAAAATGACCGTGAGTTCGACGCCAGGTGGATGCAAAATTCTTCCATAAGAAATGCATTGCTGGAATCCTTGAAGATTTTTTTAAATGCCTTCCCGATAAGCTGGAAAGATAAAACCCTGAATGGTGACAGAAGCGTTTGAAAACTTTCTTTCATGAATATCATCGTTCGTCTAGTGGTCCTTGGTTCGATGCAAGAGGGTCATTCCGATTCCTCCATGTATTTCAAATGGGGAAAGCGGAATTTCATTTTGGGACCTTCCCGATAAGATATTGAATCGAAACTTTGGAACAAGTAAGGATGGCACTTATCTAATATTATTTTGCTATCTTCTCTCACGGAAGAGTCCTGAGTTCGACGCTAGGCGGTCTTTTGCGCGAATTTTTTCAATCTGTTTTGAGGCCGTTCTCGATGCGATAGAGCAATCAAAATCTCGGTGTTTACAGATGAGATGGTCTTCCATCGTACCAAACGAAGAAATGTTACCAAATGTCCGTGTGTTCGACGCCAGGTGGGTCCGAAATGCCTCCGTAAGAAATGCATTGCTGATATCAGGGACGATTTTTTAAAATGCCTTCCCGATAAACTGGAAAGATAAAACCCGGAATGGTGACAGAGGCGTTTGAGAAGATTCCTTCATGACGTCCACTGCTTCTCTAGAGGTCCTTGGTTCGATGCTAGAGCGTCATTCCGATTCTACCATGCATTTCAAACGGGAATAACGGATCTTATTTTAGGACCTTCCCGATAAGATACTGAATTGAAACTTTGAAACACGTCAGAGTAGCACTTCTCTAACATTCATATGCCATTGTCTCTCACGAACGGGTCCTGTGTTCGACGCCAGGCGGTCATTTACGCAATTTTAAAAAAATTGTTTTGAGGCCTTTCTTTATGCAGTAGACTATTCAAAATCACAGCGTTTGCGTTTGAAGTAGTTTTCTATAGAACCAGTGGAAGAAAGGTTGCATATGACCGTGAGTTCGATGCTAGATGGATGAAAATTTCTAACGTAAGAAATGTATTGCGGCAATTTTAAAAATTTTGCTGGATAAGCTTCGAGGATGACACCCGTAAGGGGAACTTATTGTAAATTTTTACCAATTAGCTTGCAGTGTGCAAGCAACTTTTACTCGTATATATATACATATATATATATATATATATATATATATATATATATATATATATATATATATATATAAATGAAAGCAGTTTCGAGGTGAGGGTAAGTAGGTTTGTGAAAAATGCACTCATTGGTGAGATTGCCAGCAGAGGTTATTTCCAAAGCGTCCAGCTTCTTTCCCTTAGGATGTCGATGTAGGAGTTTAGCGGTAAAGGAACTATTGTGGCAGCTCTTCAGGAGGTGTGCTGAAGAGTTGGGATTTTGTCAACCTACTAAACTCTCTAAACCCGAGGATTCAGTTCATGCATGAATTGGAAATTGATGGTGGTTTTTAGACCTTTCTATCCGGCTTAACAATGGCAAAGCTTCGCTGGAAATCTTTAGGAAGTGCACCTACACTGATGTGATCCCTTCATATTCCATTCCCACAAACACGCATCTTTCCATCCACCGATTAGTGAATGTCCCTCTCTCCCCCCAAGCCTTTACAAAATACCATAAAAACTATAACCCAGAACAATGACTACTCTTGTGAATTAGCCGAAACCGGTCGTATTTAAAGAAAACAGTGTGGAAATTACGAAGTGCCTTCTTAATTTCTCTCTACCCTGCAAGCCGCATTTCGGCGTGTTGGTGTGCAAGCACCATGACTCTACTTTCCTAGTCAATTATTGTCGCGTATCGGAAAAAAATGGACTCTTGAATCAACTGGTTCTCTTTTTGTGATCTTTCTCGCGGTATCAGAACGACCTGAATAACATGGAGGGGCAAAATATAGTAAATACCATCGTTTTAAGTAGAAAAATAAGAAGAGAAGAGCTAGAATAAACTCAGCGAGTTAAGCAAATCTAGAGAATTATACCTAAAGAATCACTACATTTATCTGAAAATATATTTTCTTCTAAGCATGATAATCAACCCTTCGGCATCAATAAAGCGCTTTAATTAACGTGAGGTCGATATGATCTCCTATGTTTTTTCGGACTCTTAAATTTGGCTTAACCTATTTAAAAAAGAGTAGACCTGTTTATAGATATTAAGATACCTTTTACCTCGTAATCTATTTTAATTTCTATCTATTAACCAAAATGCTGTTGAATGTTCCAAATTTTTCAGTCTTTCATATAGACACAAAGTTTATTCAATCAAAACTGGAGCAATATATTTCAATCGTTCGAGATAAATATTTAGAGTGGAAAGTCCAAAATGTTAATAAAGACATTTCACCAGTTATAAAATATAGAGATGTACTCTTTCACTATTTGAAAAAAGCCGCTAAATATAGGATGGAAATTTTTTTTTAATTTTCCCTCGAAAATTTACACCCTGTGGTTTGCGGTCAATCTAATTCGATTTACGACATAATTAACGGTTTTTGAATTTGCAAAACCACTTATAAGCAGGGTTTCCTATTGATTATTGATGAACATATTAAAATATTCGCATTTCCATGATATTTTCATATAAATTCTAATACCTCTAATTTAGAGTCTGACATTTTTCCGAACTCCTTTCACAATTATTAACTTTGTAAATCAGGGCTGCCAAACCTTCTAAGCGAAGATTGAATGATCAAAGTAATGTTGTAGATGCATTTATATATATAATGGGGTTAACTGAGCATATATTTGCTTAAAAGGAATTGCGAATTTTCAGGAATCCCAACATCAGCTTATAAAGTTAAAGGAAATTTGATGGATCTCCGACTGTAAACAGATCAGAGTGATAAAACTTTCAAGGCATTGCATTGATTCTTATTTAATATTCTAATGGATGCATAGTTATCAACTTAAAAACAGTACCACCGGCATTTTCAATTATTTTCAACCATTGCACAGTGGGCTAGAATCGAAAAAAGCTGGCCAAGAGGCCAAAAAGTTTTTTTCTGAGTGCGGGTTTTGAAACTTCGCATGGTTATAACAAAATGTTTGAATTTTATGTTCCTGTTTGCCATTTTTCGATATCTTTACGCATTAAAAAAGATACATGGCGTCAAACTTGAACAATTTTCACAGAAATGAGCAGTCTCGGATAAATGTGGAGGGTTTAAATAGATAATTTTGGAAGAATAAACGATTCAATAATCTACAACGATTCTTTATCTTTTGACTTGTTGCAATTACCGCTCACAAAAATGAGTTTTTGCTCATTTAAAGCAACAAAATGACACCTTTTTCGGACAATTTTCGAGATAAAGTAAGGAATATAAATAGGGAAGAGGCCTTGATGCATCAATTCTCTTATATCACGTCATAGTTAGAAGTGTCTAGATGTGAAATCCGAAGAAACTGTTTCAATTTAGATGCCAATTTGGGAATTAAGTCGATTTTTCGTAAGCGCGGCGTGGTTCGACTCACCGCCGTAGAATCCCCGAATACAGTTTTGCTGCCTTTTTTGTGATACGAAGTCTAACGATTGGTCTCTTTCATGTAAAATTCTGGCTAATTATCCTTAAAAAAGTATGTGAAGTCAGTTGAAGAGAGGAATTAGATACTTTACACAATGGACGTATTTCTTCAGTCTCAATAAAATTTAATATATTGTTGCTGTATGCATTCTTAATCATAATTAAAAGTTTATAATTATTTCCTTAGCAATAAAAAAAGTTGCTATCAATTTTGTAAAACAACTTTTTCTCTCTAATGGAAGGATGGGAATAGAAGTGCGAACTTGGGTTCGTCATTTTGGTAGGACTCTGAGAAAACGTATGTTAAGTATAACAAAGCGATTTATTTTATACAGAACAGTTATACATTTAACAGCGGTTACGCGGGAAAACTCTGATGCAGATAACCTCGAAGTGAATCTTATTTATTTGCCATTTTAAGGATATGTAGAGAGTCTTTTGTCTCATAGTCATATATTTTTAAGAATTTTCAGTTATACGAGCGCTTCCTTTGTTACTTCATGTTATTCATCAAACAAATTTCTTAGTAAAAAAAATTACCTCCTATTGATATCTCTTCAGCTTTAGATATCGTAATACTGCTTTCTTTTTCGTCATATTTTTTAAAGATGGTATGCGGAAAAAGTTTGATCACACGAATGCATTGTTTCCATCTTTTAAGGATTCAAACAAGTTCCGTGAAATTGGACGCCGTAGTTGATATGCAACCATTGACTACACCGACGCGCTGCAGGAAACTCCTATCTTGCGCGTCTTTCCCTAGAATGAGAAGAATAAATTTATTGAGAAACGAATACGAAATAATTTCCCTCCTTTTACATCTTATCTGTGATGTAAGAGACGATCTAAAGTAAATCCGTTTTTCTCTGGCTTCCTTTCACGAGAAACAATTGGTGCACATAAGGTTATCTTTATCTTAATGAAATATGATTTGTGATTTCTGACACACTATCTTCTTCGTATCTCTTTCGAGTATAGGATAAGTGCCATTATTATAAATTAAAAGCTAATTCCTCGTATTATTGCTAGAAGCAAAATTTCTCTCTTAAAGACGTAAGGAATTATTCTAACTTGCACTACTTTGGAATAATGAAGAAAGGAATTTTAAACACCAATTATTTTATATTGATTTTTATATTCTAGTCCCATATATTTTATTTATCCTGTGGCGAAATATAAGTGAATTAATTTCTAGATATATAGTATTATAATAATCTTACTGACAAATTTGCGAATGTTTTCAACACTTATACATTTGCCGAACCTTCCTTTTTAACTTATTCATGACTTATTTTGAAAAACAGTGCAGAGAGAAATTCGACTATTTCCCTAAAACATGGTTCAGATATGTCGATGACATTTTCGCTATTTTTGACACCTCAAAATGCAACACCACTGATTTCTTAGAAAAACTTAATGAACAATTCGAATCTATCAAATTCACCGCCGAAGAGGAAACAAATGGTACACTCCCCTTCTTGGATTTAAAAATAACTAGATCACAAAACAAGCTCAAATTTAACATATATAGGAAACCTACTCACACGGAAATGTACATACCATCTGACTCAAATCACCACATTTCACAAAAATTAGCCCCATTCCATTCCATGATCAACAGACTCTTAAAAATACCACTTTCAAAAAAAGACTTCAAGAAAGAATTAAACCACATCAGAAATATCGCAAAACAAAACGGATACGACCAAAACATGGTTAACAACATTCTCAGAAAACACAAACATAAACTCAAAATAAAACAGAACACGACTCTTACTTCATCTCAGGACAAAAAACACAAATTCATAAAACTCCCCTATGCCCTGGGAACTAGCAACAAATTAAAAAACATTTTCTCAAAATTCAATTTTACTCCGGTGTTTGTGAATAATAACAAACTATCCAACCTTCTTCATAACCCCAAGGACACTACGACGTCACTACACGGACTACACGGACGTCACAAACCCCAAGAAAAACCCCACCCCCATAAAAACCCCCTCCCACGACAAACAGTTACAAATACCTCACACTCCACTCTTTCTGCTCATTCAGCATTGGACCCCCTATGAAGATGGAAGCATTGTTTCCGAAATGTACATCGGGATTCTGAAGAACTGGGACCGCTAAACGATTATCCGTTTCCCGGTAATCGCCCTTAGACGGTCGCCGCTATTCGTCGCTTGGAGAACCTTTATCTCTTACTATCCATTGAACTTAAATTTGGAATTTAATTCGATTTTTTTGTAGTTATGCGTAGCGATAGACGAACGAATACGATAGACTACGAATAACTCAATTCATTCAATGCAGTTATGGCAAAATGAATTATGGTAAAGATACAAAATATCACTGCCAGCTTTGCCTAAACTCTGTCGTTATAATAACCACTTCCTTTTATACCGACAATGATGTGTCACTTAAATAACCCAGATAAAACAACGAAACATACCTTCTGCATCCACGTTATTTATTTATTTTCTATGTTCTTCTCTTCATAACTAAAATATAAAAATGATTATTACTCGTCTGCAGTGATCTGATCTGGGAGATTTCGGGTATAATAACTCGAAATGTTTTAGAGTAAGTTGAACAAATACTAATTTTAATCGTTAATGCGGCAAAATAATACTTTTTTGTTCTTTGGGGATTGCGATTGGGAATAAAAGCTTAGGCTTTCGATACGCTTGTATTCCATGCTGGTGATTTATCTGAAATCGCAGGATATTCCTTTCTTTACTCAGAAATAGAAAAAGAAATATTGAATATTATCTATTCGATGACTAAAATTCATTTGATATCAGGTTTAGATATATAGAAAATTCGCAACAGACGAAAGTGTCACCAAAATAAATTTGAAATCTCGGAAAACAACTTAAAGACCTAATTATTTTGATCGCATGACTCGTAATTAAAATCTCTAATTTTTCTATTAATACTCCAAAAACCAATCATAATACCTCAAATGGAATTTAAATATGATCGATCTTAAATTAAAACTATCGGGAAGTAATATGACGCAACATTGTTCAAATATTCCACACGATAAAACCGTGAAAAAAACTTCCATATTCGACAACGTTCATATTTCTTTGGCTCTCGTTCTGATCCAAATAGATGCATATTATCAAAGTGTTGTGGTTGCGTCCGAAGTCGACGTCTCCGTTTATGACGATTACAATATTAATTACGAACACTGCTGTAATCATTTTACAACCGAGAATAGATATTCTTATCCGATTTTTAAAATTGTTAAACTAAAGTAAACAATAAATTCTGTGTATAGCAATCCGGGCATTTTTTCGTCCAGGACGCAACGCGATGATTAAAATGTTAACTCAATTTTTTAAACAAATTTTGCATTTGTCATTTGCTTGGGTATTTTTAGCAGGAACCTGGATATATTTGCTTTCAATTGGTCATTCATTTATATATATTGGTGGAGTAATAAGGGAGAAAAGCCCCGCTCACCAAAAATGTGTTTTAAAATGATATATAGAGTATTAGAAACAATTTCTAAAATTTGTTGACGAGCGGTCGGTGACTTTCTTTTTTCAACATTCAAAATACATTCGTCTAATTTTAAATATCGTAATAATTCTTACTATTCGACTAATTATTACTCTTTATAATGAAGTGCTACCTAAGAGAAGCTTTTAATGGTAATAATTTCAGTCCTTTGTTGAAAAGTCCACATTTGGTCTATATTTACTATTTTAGCTTTCTGGTGCTGTAGATGAAACGCTACTATATCGTTACGGTATAACTTTTTCATTCACGCATCATGTATTTTTTTTCTTTTACCGTCAAACAGATTAATATTGATTTCATTCCACCTTTTATTGGTAACTTTTATTCGAAATATTCATTCCAATTCCTGTTTGATACCACCTAGTCGATTTCGGATAAATTCCTTTCATATCCCTTACTAAATTTATTATTGTTAAATGAGGTCACTATTTGATACTTTTAGAACACTAAAGGTGAAACAATATCAGCTCGATTAGGGCGAGGCTTCATCAGAATTTTTTCGTTGCTCGTTGAGGAAAACGCTGTAAATATTTCTCACAGAAGACTAATTATCATATGGCATAAAACTTACATATGTTCTTGAAAATTGTCTAAATTCAAAGGTAAAAAATAAGGCATTTGTTCGAGAAAATGTTCGTCCCCTTCCTTTGTGTCATTACGACGTAAATGATGGATTTATTCAACGTTTATTCCTCCGATTTCAATCATCCATAGACCATCCATATACCAATAAAACCATAGATTTATACATGATAAATTCAAGATTTGAATGCTGCAAAATAAATGTTTTATCGATCTGCATGGCGATATAACTGAAAACGGATATGTGCTCTTCTATAGCATCAGCTGTGATGTGTTTCCCTTTCCAAAAGCACCGGTTAATCTTCATTTTTGGACAAGTTTCCGATCCCTTTATTACGTCGCTAATCTTATGTTGCTGCGTATTTCACGCCGTATAGGCTATACTTGTTCCAAAGTTTGATTCAATATCTTATCGGGAAGGTCCCAAAATAAGATTCCGTTTTCCCCGTTTGAAATGCATGGTGGAATCGGAATTACGCTCTTGCATCGAACCAAGGACCACTAGAGAAACGATATACCTGATGATAGAATGTTTTCAAACGCCTCTGTCACCATTCTGGTTTTAATCCTTCAAGCTTATCGGGAAGGCATTGAAAAAAAATTTCAAAAATTGCAGCAATGCATTTCTTACGGAAGCATTTCGAACCCACCTGGAGTCGAACTTACGGTCATTTGGCAACATTTCTTCCTTTGGTACTATGGAAGACCATCTCATCTGCAAACACCGTAATTTTGATTGCTCTATCGCATCGAAAACGTCCTCAAAACAGATTGCAAAAATTCGCGTAAAAGACCGCATAGCGTCGAACTCAGGACCCTTATGTGAGAGGGAATAGCAAATTAATATTTGATGAGTGCCATTCTCACTAATTCCAAAGTTTCTATTCAATATCTTATCGGGAAGGTCCTAAAATAAGATTCCGTTTTCCCGGTTTGAAATGCATGGTAGAATCGGAATGACCCTCTTACATCGAACCAAGGACCACTGGACGAACGGTGAAATTCATGAAAGAATGTTTTCAATCGCTTCTGTCGCCACACCGGGTTTTATCTTTCCAGCTTATCGGAAAGGCATCGAAAAAAATTTTCAAAAATTGCAGCAATGCATTTCTTATGGAAGAATTTTGCACCCACCTGAAGTCGAACTCACGGTCATTTCGTAACTTATCTTCCATTCATATTATAGAAGACAACCTCAACTTTAACCTCCGAGATTTTGGTTCCTCTATCTTAACGATAAATGCCTCAAAATAATTTTCAAAAATCCACGCAATGCATTCTTATGGGAAAATTGCGATTTTTGGGACATTCTAGTATCGAACCCATGACACCTAGCGTCGATGTCTGAATTATTCTAGCATCTAGAGTGTGGGGCCAGTACGTCGTAAAATCTGACGAGGACGGCGCTTATGGAACATGGTCAGAATTAGTATCCCCTATAAATATATATATCTATTATATATAGCTAACTCTCCGGATATACCTATATATATACGAGTAAAAGTTGCTTGCATACTGCAAGCTAATTGGTAAAAATTTACAATAAGTTCCCCTTACGGGTGTCATCTTCGAAGCTTATCCAGCAAAATTTTTAAAATTGCCGCAATACATTTCTTACGTTAGAAATTTTCATCCATCTGGCATCGAACTCACGGTCATATGCAACCTTTCTTCCACTGGTTCTATAGAAAACTACTTCAAACGCAAACGCTGTGATTTTGAATAGTCTACTGCATTAAGAAAGGCCTCAAAAAAATTTTTTAAAAATTGCGTAAATGACCGCCTGGTGTCGAACACAGGACCCGTTCGTGAGAGACAATGGCATATGAATGTTAGAGAAGTGCTACTCTGACGTGTTTCAAAGTTTCAATTCAGTATCTTATCGGGAAGGTCCTAAAATAAGATCCGTTATTCCCGTTTGAAATGCATGGTAGAATCGGAATGACGCTCTAGCATCGAACCAAGGACCTCTAGAGAAGCAGTGGACGTCATGAAGGAATCTTCTCAAACGCCTCTGTCACCATTCCGGGTTTTATCTTTCCAGTTTATCGGGAAGGCATTTTAAAAAATCGTCCCTGATATCAGCAATGTATTTCTTACGGAGGCATTTCGGACCCACCTGACTACCTCGAACACACGGACATTTGGTAACATTTCTTCGTTTGGTACGATGGAAGACCATCTCATCTGCAAACACCGAGATTTTGATTGCTCTATCGCATCGAGAACGGCCTCAAAACAGATTGAAAAAATTCGCGCAAAAGACCGCCTAGCGTCGAACTCAGGACTCTTCCGTGAGAGAAGATAGCAAAATAATATTAGATAAGTGCCATCCTTACTTGTTCCAAAGTTTCGATTCAATATCTTATCGGGAAGGTCCCAAAATGAGATTCCGCTTTCCCCATTTGAAATACATGGAGGAATCGGAATGACCCTCTTGCATCGAACCAAGGACCACTAGACGAACGATGATATTCATGGAAGAAAGTTTACAAACGCTTCTGTCACCATTCAGGGTTTTATCTTTCCAGCTTATCGGGAAGGCATTTAAAAAAATCTTCAAAGATTTCAGCAATGCATTTCTTATGGAAGAATTTTGCATCCACCTGGCGTCGAACTCACGGTCATTTTATAACATTTCTTCCATTCGTAATATAGAAGACTACCTCAACTTCAACCTCCGAGATTTTGGTTCCTCTATCTTAACGATAAGTGCCTCAAAATAATTTTCAAAAATCCGCGCAATGCATTCTTATGGGAATATTGCGATTTTTGGGAATTTCTGGTATCGAACCCATGATAGCTAGCGTCGATGTCTGCATTATTCTGGCGTCTAGAGTGTAGGGCCAGTACGTCGAAAAAATCTGACGTCGATGGCGCTTGTGGAACATGGTCAGAATTCGTATCCCCTATATCTATATATATATCTATATAGGTATATCCGGAGAGTTAGCTATATATAATAACGAGTAAAAGTTGCTTGCATACTGCAAGCTAATTGGTGAAAATTTACAATAAGTTTCCCTTACAGGTATCATTTTCGAAGCTTATCCAGCAAAAATCTTAAAAATTGCCGCAATGCATTTCGAACTTGAGAATTTTTCATCCATCTGGCATCGAACTCACGGTCATATGCAACCTTTCTTCCACTGGTTCTATATAAAACTACTTCAAACGCAAACGCTGTGATTTTGAATAGTCTCCTGCATAAAGAAAGGCCTCAAAACAATTTTAAAAAATTTGCGTAAATGACCGCCTGGCGTCGAACACAGGACACGTTCGTGAGAGACAATGGCATATGAATGTTAGAGAAGTGGTACTCTGACGTGTTTCAAAGCTTCAATTCAGTACCTTATCGGGAAGGTCCTAAAATAAGATCCGTTATTCCCGTTTGAAATGCATGGTAGAATCGGAATGACACTCTTGCATCGAACCAAGGACCACTAGAGAAACAGTAGACGTCATGAAAGAATGTTCTCAAACGCCTCTGTCACCATTCCGGGTTTTATTTTTCCAGCTTATCGGGAAGGATTTTAAAAAAATCATAAAAGATTTCACCAATGCATTTCTTACGGAAGCATTTCGAACCCACCTGGCGTCGAACACACGGTCATTTGCTAACATTTCTTCCTTTGATACTATGGAAGACCATCTCATCTGCAAACACCGAGATTTTGATTGCTCTATCGCATCGAGAACGGCCTCAAAAGAGATTGCAAAAATTCGCGCAAATGACCGCCTAGCGTCGAACTCAGGACCCTTCTGTGAGAGAAAATAGCGAATTAATATTAGGTAAGTGCTATTATGACTTATTCCAAAGTTTCGATTCAATATCTTATCGGGAACGTCCTAAAATAAGATTCCGTTTTCCCCGTTTGAAATGCATGGTGGAATCGGAATGACCCTCTTACATCGAACCAAGGACCACTAGGCGAACTATGAAATTCATGAAAGAATGTTTTCAAACGCCTCCATCGCCACACGGAGTTTGATCTTTCCAGGTTATCGGGAAGGCATTGAAAAAAATTTTCAAAAATTGCAGTAATGCATTTCTTATGGAAGAATTTCGGACCCACCTGGAGTCGAAGTCATGGTCATTTGGCAACATTTCTACCATAAGAACCATAGAAGACTACCACAGCTTCAGCCTCCGAGATTTTAGTTCCTCTATCTTTCCGATAAGTGCCTCAAAATAATTTTCAAAAATTCGCGCAATGCATTCTTATGGGAAAATTGCGATTTTTGGGACACTCTGGTATCGAACCCATGATAGCTAGCCTCAAAGTCTGAATTATTCTGGCATCTAGAGTGTAGGGCCAGTACGTCGAGAAAATCTGAAGTCGACGGCGCTTGTGGAACATGGTCAGAATTCGTATCCCCTATAAATATATAGGTATATATATATATATATAGGTATATCCGGAGAGTTAGCTATATATATATACGAGTAAAAGTTGCTTGCATACTGCAAGCTAATTGGTACAAATTTAACAATAAGTTCCCCTTACGGGTATCATTTTCGAAGCTCATCCAGCAAAAATCTTAAAAATTGCCGCAATGCATTTCGAACGTGAGAATTATTCATCCATCTGGCATCGAACTCACGGTCATATGTAACCTTTCTTCCACCGGTTCGATAGAAAACTACTTCAAACGCAAACGCTGTGATTTTGAATAGTCTCCTGCATAGAGAAAGGTCTCAAAACAATTTTTAAAAATTTGCGTAAATGACCGCCTGGCGTCGTACACAGGACACATTTGTGAGAGACAATGGCATACGAATAATAGATAAGCGCCACTCTGACGTGTTTCAAAGTTTCAATTCAGTATCTTATCGGGAAGGTAATAAAATAAGATTCCGTTATTCCCGTTTGAAATACATGGTAGAATCGGAATGACACTCTTGCATCGAACCAAGGACCACTGTAGAAACGGCGAATAACATGAAAGAATGTTCTCAAACGCCTCTGTCACCATTCCGGGTTTTATCTTTCCAGCTTATCGGGAAGGATTTTAAAAAAATCATCCAAGTTTTCACCAATGCATTTCTTACGGAAGCATTTCGAACCCACCTGGCGTCGAACACACGGTCATTTGCTAACATTTCTTCCTTTGATACTATGGAAGACCATCTCATCTGCAAACACCGTAATTTTGATTACTCTATCGCATCGAGAACGGTCTCAAAACAGATTGCAAAAATTCGCGCTAATGACCGCCTAGCGTCGAACTCAGGACCCTTCTGTGAGAGAAAATAGCGAATTAACATTAGGTGAGTGCAATTATGACTTATCCCAAAGTTTCGATTCAATATCCTATCAGGAAGGTCCTAAAATAAGATTCCGTTTTCCCCGTTTGAAATGCATGGTAGAATCGGAACGACCCTCTCACATCGAACCAAGGACCGCTAGACGAACGGTGAACTTAATGAAAGAAGGATTTCAAACGCCTCCGTCGCCACACGGAGTTTGATCTTTCCAGGTTATCGGGAACGCTTTGAAAAAAATCGTCCCTGATATCAGCAATGCATTTCTTACGGAGGCATTTCGGACCCACCTGGCGTCGAACACACGGACATTTGGTAACATTTCTTCGTTTGGTACGATGGAAGACCATCTCATCTGTAAACACCGAGATTTTGATTGCTCTATCGCATCGAGTACGGCCTCAAAACAGATTGAAAAAATTCGCGCAAAAGACCGCCTAGCGTCGAACTCAGGACTCTTCCGTGAGAGAAGATAGCAAAATAATATTAGATAAGTGCCATCCTTACTTGTTCCAAAGTTTCGATTTAATATCTTATCTGGAAGGTCCCAAAATAAGATTCCGCTTTCCCCATTTGAAATACATGGAGGAATCGGAATGACCCTCTTGCATCGAACCAAGGACCACTAGACGAACGATGATATTCATGGAAGAAAGTTTTCAAACGCTTCTGTCACCATTCAGGGTTTTATCTTTCCAGCTTATCGGGAAGGCATTTAAAAAAATCTTCAAAGATTTCAGCAATGCATTTCTTATGGAAGAATTTTGCATCCACCTGGCGTCGAACTCACGGTCATTTTATAACATTTCTTCCATTCGTAATATAGAAGACTACCTCAACTTCAACCTCCGAGATTCTGGTTCCTCTATCTTAACGATAAGTGCCTCAAAATAATTTTCCAAAATCGCCGCAATGCATTCTTATGGGAAAATTGCGATTTTTGGGAATTTCTGGTATCGAACCCATGATAGCTAGCGTCGATGTCTGCATTATTCTGGCGTCTAGAGTGTAGGGCCAGTACGTCGAAAAAATCTGACGTCGATGGCGCTTGTGGATCATGGTCAGAATTCGTATCCCCTATATCTATATATATATATATATATATATATATATATATATATATATATATATATAGGTATATCCGGAGAGTTAGCTATATATAATATATATATATATATATATATATAGATATAGGGGATACGAATTCTGACCATGTTCCACAAGCGCCATCGACGTCAGATTTTTTCGACGTACTGGCCCTACACTCTAGATGCCAGAATAATGCAGACTTCGACGCTAGCTATCATGGGTTCGATGCCAGAAATTCCCAAAAATCGCAATTTTCCCATAAGAATGCATTGCGCGGATTTTTGAAAATTATTTTGAGGCACTTATCGTTAAGATAGAGTAACCAAAATTTCGGAGGTTGAAGTTGAGGTAGTCTTCTATGCTTCTCATGGAAAAAATGTAGCCAAATGACAGTGAGTTCGACGCCAGGTGGATGCAAAATTCTTCCATAAGAAATGCATTGCGGAAATCTTTTTAAATGCCTCCCGATAAGCTGGAAAGATAAAACCCGGAATGGTGACAGAGGCGTGGGACCTTCCCGATAAGATATTGAATAAAAACTTTGGAACAAGTAAGGATGGCACTTATCTAATATTATTTTGCTGTCTTCTCTCACGATCGGGTTCTTAGTTCGTCGCCAGGCGGTCTTTGGCGCGAAGTTTTAAATTTGAACTGAGGCAGTACTTGGTATGATACTGTATTCAACGGATAGCTTGCAGTATGCAAGCAACTTTTACTCGTATATATATATAGGTATATCCGGAGAGTTAGCTATATATAATAGATATATAGCTAACTCTCTAGTAAGTCGACGTGGCAGAGGCGTTTGAGAACATTCTTTCATGAGGTTCACCGATTCTATAGTGGTCCTTGGTTCGACGCAAGAGCGTCATTCCGATTCTACCATGCATTTCAAACGGGAATAACGGAATCATATTTTAGGACCATCCCGATACGATACTGAATTGAAACTTTGAAACACGTCAGAGTAGCACCTATCTAACATTCGTATGCCATTGTCTCTCACGTACGGGTCCTGTGTTCGACGGCAGGAGGTCTTTCGAATTTTCGAAAATTGTTTTGAGTCCTTTCTCGGAGCGATAAAACAGTAAAAACCAAGAAGGTTGGAGTTGCCGTGGTCATCTATTGTACTAACTCAAGAAATGTTACCAAACGACCGTGAGTTCGACGCCAAGTGGGTGCATAATTCTCCGGTATAAAATGGATGGCGGTCAATTTTAACAATTATATTTAATGCTTGTCCTTTAACTTGGAATGATATGAAATGGAATGTACAGAGAGGCAATTCATGTGTTTCATATACGCTGTTCGCCGGTCCTCTGACGGTTCTTGGTTCGATGCCTGAGCGTCATTTCTATTCTACTATGTATTTCAAATGGGGATAGCGTAATTTTATTTTAGGAACTTCCCGATAAGATATCGAGTTGAAACTTTGGAACAGGTCAGAATGGCACTTATCTAACATTAATATGCAATTGTTTTGCATGATTGGGTACTTAGTCCGACGCCAGACGGTCTTTTGCGCGAAGTTTTGAATATTGTTTTTAGGCCTTTCTTAATTCGATACTGCATTCAACTGATAGCTTGTAGTATGCAAGCAACTTTTACTCGTAATAGTTATAAATATTTTTATTCAATTTTTCGTATTTTCTCTCCTCCGGTTTGAAACAGCCCTACTTTTACCTAAATACCAATACTTGTGCAGTGGTGATATGCAGCGTTCTTTCCATGGGTTCACCTCCGATTGCGTTTTTATCCTCATGGTTTTTCTTTGCAGGAGAGGGGAGTTCCAGTGCCACACCCCGCGGTCCACGGACCAAGTGCTTACATCCCTCCCGACGAGGTCAGTTTATTTCTCTTCTTAGCTGTCGTCAATGGAGACGTATAAATTGTACATGTAAATATAAAAAAAATGGAAATACTGGAATTGGAAGGAGTGGATGTAAAACAAACCTAAAGTATTATCTAAGGAAAATGATTCGTCAAATACTCCATCAATACCTATAAATGAATGACCATTTGAAAGAAAATTGCCTGGTTCCTGCTAAAAATACCCAAGCAAATGAAAAATCCACCATTCGTTAAACAAATTAAATTAATATTTTAATAATCGCATTACGTCTTGGACGAAAAGATCTCCGGGTTGCTATGCACAGAATTATTTTTTTTACTTAGAGACGTTTGTAAACAATTAATTATATGGGACAGATTTTTATTCTCGGTCTTAAACTGATTGACAATGGTTTCGGAATTAATATTTTAGCCTCGATAAACGAAGATCTTGATGTCGTACCGAACTGTTAGCAATATTTTAATAAACCGATACAAAATTGCAACTTTTGGGATCAGAACGAAAGTCAAAGAAGCATGAGCACTGTTGAATATTAAGGTCTGTGTCTCACTTTTACACGGTATTATAAATTTATGCTTGGTATTCACTTCATCTGAATTGGAATTTAAACTAAAGTAATGTGTAGCCAAATGGTGTATAATATAAAATTGTTTACAATTACCCTGTTTGATTAGATACCATTTTGAAGAGGGGATTTCTTAAATAAGAATAATTTTTGTTCGCTTCGTCCATTGCCCATTTTTCATTAGGTGAATAACTCTGATTAACTGAATGGATAAGATGCAATTTCACTGTAGACGAGTAGTAGTTATTTAAATATTTTTATGTGAAAAGAAAAATCTAGGAAATAAATAATTAATGTGGATGCAGAAGGTATACTTTGTTGTTCTATCTTGGTTCTATACGTTTTACCTGAAGCTTTGAGAGACACATCATTACCGGTATACAGACAGTTTATGTAATGCTGTTAGTGATGTTTTTATTTTTGTTTAAATTTGTTGTGATAAATCCATCGAGTGAATTGAGTTATTCGTTAAAAAATAAAATGCATGCATCTTTAAAAGTGATGACACCCACTATTCGTGATTATACTGCTAAAAGAAAATTTTTAAAACATTCGATATCATTTATACTCTCATGTTCTAACTTCTCAGACCACCGTCGTATAATAGGAATTTTGTTTGGGTTCATGTTGTACGGCATTAGAAAACGCAAGACTTTTTATTTGGTCATAGAGTTTTGTCACTGGATGTGTAGAGAACGATATCTATCGCTACGGACACTGATAAAGAATATGAAGGTGTGTATTTTAGGTATGTTTTAGTGTTTGTGTATTCGTTTGTAGCGATTAGTGTTCGTTGAAGTGTATTTGGGTGGGGAAATTGAGTAACAGTGTCGTCTGCGGAATTTTCGCACGGGGCAACTAGTTTCAATTATTTGTATTAAATCTAAATTCCGATACAAACGTATCCATAAGCTTTAAATTAATTTATCGAGGCCAGAAAGTAACGCATAATTTTAAGAAGTAGAGAATTTGTTCGATGCGACATGATGAAGCACATGAATAAAAAATACCTATGTCGTCTTGAAACCCTTATTTAACTGAACTACAAAAAAATCGAATTAAATTCCAAATTTCATCTCAATGGATAGGTTCGGCAAATGTATAAGTGTTGAAAACATTCGCAATAAAAAACCTAATCATTTAAAATCCAAAAATCAAAATACCTCAGTATATGAATTAGTAACATTAATGAATATAGAATATCATCTCCACCCCAAATTTGATGCGTTTACAATTTCCTTACCTTAGCCTTGAAGCCCTTTCTGAGGAAATGGCTCGAAAATACAGGAAGAGCGTTCCATTCATCTATTGTCCTATATAGAAATGAAAATTTATCCGCGTTAGTCCTTTGAGAGGAAGGGTCTATTTTAAAATCATGATCTTTTTTTTCTTAAGTAAGTTGGGTGCCTTAAGCTACTCTTAATGTCTACCCACGCTGGCTCTCCTATATCCTCTTGCTGAAAATGGAGCAATCAGTCAGAGCCAGCTTGGATTCCGTAAGGGTAGGTCTTGCGATACCCAGTTAGCCCTCTTTATGAATGACGTATCTAAGGCAGCAGATAAGGGAGTTAGATCAGACGCAATTTTTCTAGATTTTAAGAGAGCCTTCGAAACGGCGTCCCATGAAAAGCTTATACAAAAGTTAAGTTCCTACGCGATTGACAGAAAGGTAGTCAGGTGGACAAAATCATTTCTAGAAAACAGATCTCAGAGAGTTGCGTTAGACGGAATATTATCCAAAGAAATTAGTATCACATCAGGTGTTCCGCAGGGAAGTGTCCTAGAGCCGATTTTATTCCTCATATACATTAACGACCTAACGAATAAAGTAAAGAGCAAAGTTAGATTGTTCGCCGATGGTACCCTCATATACAGAGAGATTTCGTCAGAAATTGATATAAATATATTACAGAATGACTTGGACGTTATAGCAGGATGATGTAAGGATTGGCAGCTTGATCTGAATCTTAAGAAATGCGTTGCTATGAGTTTCACGCGTTCTACAAACGTTATTCCCGCACTGTACAAAATTTCAGGACATCCCTTAGAGTTCGTGCGTCATAATAAATATCTAGGAGTCACGTTCAGTAGTAGTTTATCTTTTAAAGAACACATTCGAGATGTGATAGGTAAGGCGAACAAAATACAGATACTAACAGGTAGAACGCTGAAGGGATACTCATCAAGAGTAAAAGAAATAGCTTATTTTTCACTCATTCGACCTAATCTCGAATATTGCTGCGCGATTTGGGATCCACACGAGGTAGGTTTGGTCTCA
This sequence comes from Pachydiplax longipennis, assembly GCA_036926295.1. NCBI lineage: Eukaryota > Metazoa > Arthropoda > Insecta > Odonata > Libellulidae > Pachydiplax > Pachydiplax longipennis. The sequence continues at coordinate 791,448 of JAVFKF010000006.1, read as the reverse complement.
GACTTAGAAACGGCCCAACGTAGAGCAGCTCGTTTCGTTACAGGAGATTTCAGGTTCGACAGTAGCGTTACGTCCATGATAGAATCCCTCGGTTGGAATTCACTTCAGGAGAGAAGAAACGATTACCGAAGGAAACTTTTCGAAAAGTTCCTCGGTTCCGAATTTAGGGACGAGGTGAATGAAACTTTGATTCCGGTTAGTAGTGAGCGCGATCTCCGAAAGGCATCAACTAAGCGTTATAAGGAAGAAAGAGCGAGGACAGATAGTTATTTCTGGTCGTTCTTCCCGCGAGCTATTAGAGAAGCTAATAGGGTCGATTAGAATACTAAGATGGTGTCATTACACCCCCTGCCGTACGCCACTGGCGGCTTGCGGGGTACTCATCTAAATCTAAAATCTTAAATCATCAAACGCAAGCCATAGGAATTTTGAAATGAAGCATTTTTTTACTGAATTAAGTTACATCAAATCAAAGTCTGGCATATTTCGTATATCAGGTTTGGAAACGTTATTATAGGTAGTGGTAATATATTAATGAATGTTCTTCGATAGTTTTCCAATGCCCCTTTTTAGACTACCATAGGGATTCGAACCCGGTCCCGCTTTCCGCAGGGTTGAATTCGTATAACTCCTCTCTAACGCTCCGTTTTCACTTTCCAAAATATCTTCTCCGTTGGAAAAAATATTTTTAGCCTGATTGACTGGCCTATTCAACATGGTGGTAACACTAGACTGTCTTTCGATCACTCGTTTCCTTAATTTCTATTTCCGTTTATTGAGACTGCTGAAATCCAAAATTCTCCTCCAGCCCCGTAAACCAACGATGGAACAGAGTAAAAACAAATCCAGATATTTAAATTTAAAATATGTACATAGTTAGTGAATGCGTCAAATTAATTATGGTTGATTAGTAACTTTCACAGTTAAAAAGTCATTTTAAGAAAACATTCTTTCCGCGAATGATATGCGGTAACAACAAAATAAAGAAATAGCTCAAACATTCAGTATATACATCCCTGCCTCACGCCGTTAAGCGGTTTGCAGGGTATTTAAATGAGGTACATGTTATCTGTGAGGTTCCTCCTTGATTTTGACCTATTGATTTTCATGCTCATATTTAAAATCCATAATCTAGATATTTACCTTTTTTCGTCGATTTCTCAGATTTTGATTTTCAATGATACTTTATTAGTTGCTTAGTAGACGTCGAAAAATTATTATTTTTATTTTTTCCCGGTCTCTTGCGGATGACGATTTTGCTCTCGTTGAGAAGTATCTATGATTTATATAAATCAGCCATAATATGTACATGACGTATTCAATGATACATAATTCTGATGCAAATTTGATCTTGAGCAAGTGAATTTAATATCTTCAGTGGCATTGGAAAATCGTATAAATCTCATCTTTACTCATGTGAATGTTAATGAATATAATGTAAAAAGTGTTTTCCTCGATGTCTATTCGAGAGATGATCTATGGAAATGGGACTTCTTTCCGGTTTCTTCATTTCTTTTTCTAATTCCTCTAACGACAACTTCTTAGAGGCAAAAAACTTTTTCTTCTATAGTTTATTCCGTGCACTACCAAATAAACGTAGAATAATGGCTTGCGATACTTAACGATTTCTTCCACAAGACAAAAAGGTTGACATGATGCGTTTAATATACACAAAAGACATTTATGAATTAATACGTTTTTAATTTGCACTTTTGAGCTTGATTCTCGAAAAATTAATTCTAAAATTTTGTCATTCCTTCGGTGTCTTATATTTTGTCATTCCTTCCAGTAAATTGTATTTTATATGTAATCTTGATCGAATAATTATGTATTCTCTTTTCAATACTATACGTCGCTTATTTATTCATTCGTGATTTATGCTATTTGTATTGTTTAGTAGAAATAAGTATTTTTTCCTTATTCGAACTATATTACTTTTCGTAATAATGTTTGAGATACTGTGATTATACTCCCTTTGAAGTATGTTGAAGAAAATCATTAGGGGAAACCGACTGCATGATAAATAGGGGCAGTTAAACGCGCCTTGAGATTTTCGATAAATGATGAATGTTGCGTTTACATCATAGCTTATGACTTTTCTACGAATCAATATCAAATTCATAACTAACTGATGTTTGAAGGAAATGATAGGATAAATTGTTCGAGTTTCAAGCGCATGATATATATTAAGGAACGGAAAATTCCTGAGAATAAAAGTTGTTCATTAAAAGAGAGGAGATGCTTGGATTACACGCACTCACGCACGCGCACATGTAATGCACCCGCACATTCCTTATGAAGCGCCTCTTTCTCCAGCATCTTGTCTTTCCCTCTGTCTTTTCCCTAGCATTCTTCCCTCGATTACTTTCTTCATCCATCCCTCTCTTCTCAATATTTGACCCACCCATTTCTTTTCTCGATTTCTAATTACTTCAATTAACACCCTCTTCTCCCCAAACACCTCTAGCACCTCCTCGTTCGTTTTTTATCGACCCAGCTTACTTTCTCCATTCTACGCCATATCCTCATCTCAAAAGCCTCTAATCTTTTAATTTCCTCTTTTCTTAACGTCCACGTTTCACACCCGTACAACATTGCACTCAAAACCAAGGATTTTACTTATCTTTTCCTGATTTCTTTATCAATGTCCTTCGTCATCAGTTCTCTTTGCTTCATGAATGCTTCTTTTGCCAATGCTATCCTTTTTCTAATCTCTGTTGAGCATCTTCCATCCTTAGAAAGAAGGCTGCCCAAGTATGGGTATTGATCTACTTTTTCTAATCTTTCCCCATCCGCGCTTATCATTAACTTAAGTATCATTCCCTTGGAAAACCTCATTGTTTTAGTTTTTCTTTTTTACTTTCATCCCAAACTCCTTTTCTTTATCATTTAGGGCATTTACTAGATTTTGCAAACCACTTTCAGAACCGGACACAATACCCTTGTTGTCTGAATATCTTACCGACTTCACTACTTCCCCACCAACTTTTACTCCTTTATCAATTTCATCCCAGGCTTCTTTGATCATTTCCTCTGCGTATAAGTTAAAAAGAGATAAAGGACAGCCTTGTCTTACTCCCCTCCCTAAATCTACCTATTCTGATCCTCCATTAGCAGCTCTTACTCGTGCGGTCTAATTTAAGTATAAATTTTGCACTAAACGCCTATCTTTCCAGTCCAACCCAATTTTCTTTAGTATCATCATCATTTTTGGCCATTGGACTCTATTGCAGGCCTTTTCAAAATCAATGAAACATACACAAACGTCCCTTAAAATTCTAAGCTTCGTTATGCTTTATCCTCATTCCCCCAATTGCATCCCTCGTTCTTCTGCTTCTCTGATGACCGAATTGGTTTACCTATGTGTTCCCTAGTTTTCTCCTCTATCCTTCTATTCAAGACCCTACTTTTGCCGCATGAGATATAAAAACTAATGGTGCGATATTCCCGGCATTCCAAGGCATTACTCTGTTATTGTAGCGGAATCAGGATAGACTTAGTAAAATCCTCTAGCTAGTTTCCTTCGTCGTAAATTTTCCTTCATATATCGTAGAAATATTTCTTACCCTTATCTCCCAGGTTTTTTAGAAATTCCACCGGAAACTCGTCCACACCCGTTGCTTTGTTCCCTTTCATATCCCGCACATCAAGTTCACTGTCTAATATTCCCTTCTACTTCTTGGACACTTTTTTATCGCTATTTGGCGAGGGTTTATGTCTTTAGCGTATAATTCTTCAACATACTATATTCTTTCCACCGCCCCCTTATGCTAGCTGGTACCCTTAAGATGTTTCCCCTACTATTCTTCACAGTGCCCATTTCATTGCTAATTTTATTCCGCGTCTACTGTTTCACTTTTCTATATAAGAGGTCGACCCTCCCACTTTCTGCCATCTTTTTTACATTTTATTACACTGCCCGTTCACCACCAGAATTCTCATCCTCTGTTTATTTCCTTTCTTAGTTCGTTCTTCAGTGTCCTGTACATTCTACGCCCGTGTTGACCCTTTTCAATAGCCTTCTTTTCTCCATTTCATTTCTTCCGTAATCCATGGTTTCCTCATTTTGTGTTGTTTGATCCTGCCAATGGTTCTTTGGGCCCTGATTTTATTTTTAATCTTTTCCCATCCCTCGTCTAAGATAAGCTCCCTCTCTTTACCAACTGACTCTTGAAACTCTCTAGCTTTCATATCTCTGAAGGCTTCTATGTTCCATTTGGGTGCCGTTTTTGCCCGATAGATCTTTTAAAATTTAACTAAGGTTTTCATGATAACTAAGTTATGATCCGAGTCTACATCAGCACCTGGATAACTTCGTTATTTTTTAACACTATTTCTTAACCTCTTCCTTATCAAACTTAATCTATTTGGTACCTACCCGTGTCCTACGGCTTTTTCTTTGTGTACCTCCATTTGTTGTGGTGTTGAAATAGGGTGTTGGTGATACAGAGGTTACTCCTCCAGCAAACATCAGTTTTTGTCCTCTGTCGTTTCTATTTCCAAGTCCGAACTCTCCCAATTTTTCCATGTCTAACTCCAATCCCCCATTACAGTAAGGTTTTTACCTTTCACCCTTCCTATTACCTCTTCTATTTGTTCGTAAAATAAATCGATTTCATCCTCACTGTAATCACATTGGGGCCAGTGAATTATTACAGTGTTTACTGATTCAGCCTTAATTTCTACTGACATTACCCGGTCGCTATCACGGCTTTTCCTGCTCTCTTTTCCCCTCTCTGGCTACCATTTAATAATAATAGTAATATATACAGCCAGAACATAGGAAGCCCCTCCAATTCATAGAATGGGGCGCTTGGATTACGGGTATATTATGGCGTAGTTAAGATCTTTGAAAATATACGAAATGAAATTAGATGCTAGCTCAAAATAAATCTTGAGGATTCATTGAAGCGCCAATTTAATTTGTTTTGGCATATAGAGATTGTACTTATTTTTTCAATTGAATTTTCCCAACGTATGCGAAATTGAGGTCATTCAGATCCAAAAAATCTGAAAGAATATTAAAATGATACTAGTAAAGATCAACTTAAATCATTGGAAACCACCTCTTTTATGGCCTGTGTATCGATTGCATGTTCAATTAGAAATTTGAATGACATCTATAGTAGAGCGTACATTTCAAGTCGCAGCGTCTCTCATAATCAGAGAATCTGTCAATGAAGATACTCAAATATTTCTCGGGGATCTTATCGAATGAATGGAATGAATGGGCCATTCCACGGGACAGAAATTGACCTCTATTTTTTTAAATTGATGAAATTTTTTAATTGTGTACGTCTTTGGTAAAACCTTTATGCCAAAGTTTCCGCTCGGAAAATATTTTTTGGGAAGGTTATTATTATTTTAAAATTTCGAAATTTTTGAAAAGATTGGCGAACGTGGGTCATTTCGAAGGGCTATAACTTTTAAGAAAACATGTTATAGGAATTATGTTTTCAGTTTTGTATTGTATGTATCTTTGAAGTGTTATCAATGAAAGTTTCACATATTGTTTATAAAATTGTTTAAATTAGCAACAAATTATTTATTGCAACATTTGACCGCGATGCCCCCCAATCATCAGATTTTAAAATACATCATCGGATTTATCTCTCTTTTATCCATAGAAGAACATTTTTTGTAAAGTGGGACAACAATAAGAAGATAGTGTGAAAATTTAAGAGTATCGAGTGGTGCACGTCGCGCGCGCCTCAGCCCCGCGCGTTTTTCAGTATTTAACGTTTATTACAATGAAATTAAATAAGTATATGCAATTGTAAATTAAATAATAAATATCGACTAACACGAAGACTGAGATATCTAAAATTCTCTGATTTAACAATCAAAACAAAAAAGAGTATTTATGATTTTAGAAAATGACACAACAAATGAAACAATTTCAAGCCTAAACGACCAGATATATGGTTTTATTAAAATCACTTCAGCCGCTGAAGAATAGTCAAAACACAAGTACTCATAACGCTGAAAACTGTACATTTTTAACAATCTCATGAAATTCATGGTGATATTTAACATGATGATTCCATCAGTCCGTTTGAGATACAAAGGAAAGGGCAATCCAATGACTTAAAAGAAGAACTTTTGAAAGAAAGATCTATCGCTGCGCAGCATGTAAAAGGAGCATTATTTATTCACGTCTGCATTAAATCGCAAAAAGACAAAGATTAATTCTTAACGTACTCATTTGCAACAGGAGGCTATACATATGTAACTGCAGTATGTAATAAGTAACTTCATATACTAGGAAATTATCAATATGAGGAAATAATATTTTCTTGAGAAAAAATTTTTCGCGAATAATGGTGTGATCTAGCTAATTTCAATGTTCTAATGTTATATTGCAAGAAGTTTATTCTTAATTAGGTGTCCGTAACTAAAATAATGTCCCCTGTTATAAACTCACACGTATTTGCGTTCACCGGAAATCATCTGCCAAAGATATGGAGGCTCCTTTTGGCTGGAAGTAATGAGTGTAGAAATGACATATTTCGAATGCGTGCAATTTGCATGCATTTGATGAATGCATGCAAATATAAAATACTTCTTCTCTGATAGTTGTAATAATTCCATGAAAAACTGACGGGGAATTCCTAATAATAAAGTAAAGCCCTTTAAGAAAGGAACTCTGTTTGAGTGAACTCAAATAGATAAAGTTAATTTTTCTTAATATCGCAGTCCCGGTCATGGAAATCGAAAAATTATATGCACTTAATTATTTCTCCCGAAAATGACTCAGACTCACAATTGGCTGTAATGCGACCGGAAAATGCTTATCATAGGTTGAAGATATTTTCGATGTTCCCTATTGCAACTCTGCGAATAATAGGACCATAACTTATATCGGAGACTTCTTCAGATAACCCATTTTATCTCAGTATATGCAGACAGATCTCCACTAGGCCTCTTTGATTCCAGGCGCGAGGAGTCGTTGTTCCCGCGGTGTGTAGTTGTTTCAACTAGTCTTTTGACCCGAGGAGAAGTGCGCTTCGTGATAGGCAATTGTTTTATCACCCCGCAAAACTGAAGGAAATCTGATCCTCAAGCAGCTGTTGCTGCTGATGGAAAACCCATTTATTTTCTAGTTGTTTTCTCGGGATAGATTAGACTTTTTTAGTACTGGATGCCCCTTGAGATATTGAAGTTTGATTCAGAGATCTCCGGCGTAAGGTTGTGAAAAAACGAAGAAACTACTTCAATTTAATTATTCCTAGCTCTTCGAATGGAAACAGCACCTGTGAATGATGTGAATAGATAGATACAACTTACCTTCTCTGAATTCATCAAGTTCCTTCAAAATACTTCTTTTTTGTGTAGCAAAGCCATAGCTCTAATAGCGCTTTTCACCTCTCTCTCTCACGTGACAGAAGCTTTAATCCCTTTGAGTGAAATTCCGTTTGACACATATAATTTCATTCAGAGAGATTCGGTTGCTTAGGTAAGAAAGAAATGAAATGCAGTAAAAACCGAACCGAATCTTAAGCTAAATCCTTATAACCAAGTTGTGTATTAATAAAATTGTGGATGGTAAAACTTTTAAATCTAATTGGATTTAAAATGAATTTCCACCACATTTCAGTGAATACCTTTAACTTCGGTCTGCTTTTCGCTTACAGAGACTAACGAAACTATATTTACCAGATAAACAAGTAGCTAAAGGAAATATATTTTCAACAATAGTGGTTACCCCAGAGCACGGTCTCACCACGATCATCACAAAATATTGCACAAAATGTCTTCGTCTCAAATTTTCCAGACGTATGTATTAATTTCCCTTTATTTTTTCCCGATCCCGTCGGACTTTTTTCAAGTCTATTCTTCCTTGGGATTTCAGGTGAATATTAAATAATGATCCCCGTAAAATTAAACCGATGCATTGAAGAGCGCTTACGATACGCATAATATCTTTGTGATGTAAAAATGTATGGTATTAATTTTTTAAACTTTATGAATAGTTTTCTGCTATCAATCATGAAAATAGCTGCAAAAATATGAGCTCGCCTTGAATTCCAAAATTAAATAATTAATTAATACGATAATTAATTATCCTCTATATATTATTTGAAAACATGCATTTTTGGTGATCGGGACTTTTCTCCTTTATTACTCCGCCAATGCATATAAATGAATGACCATTTGAAAGGAAAAGTTTTCGGGTTCCTGCTAAAAATAGTCAGACAAATGAAAAATCCACCATTTGTTAGACAAATTGAATTAATATTTTAATCATCGCGTTGCGTCCTGGACGAAAAAATACCCAGGTTGCTATATACAGATTAAGATTGTTTACTTAGCGACGAGTGTAAACAAGTTTTAAAATCTGATAAAGTACCAATTCTCGGTCATTAAATGATTCGCAATTTATATTACAGTCTCCATGAACGAAAACTACGACATCATACGCAACCACAGTTTTATAAGTAAGCCATATTGCATTTTGCGGGAGTTGAACGAGAGCCAAAGAAACATGAACATTGCCGAATATGAAAGTTTGCGTCACGGTTTAATCGTGTGGTATGTTTGAATAATTTTGCATCATATTACTTGCTTCCCGGTGGTTTTAATTTAAGATCGACAATATTTAAAATTCGATTTGGGGTATTACGATTAGATTTTGGAGTATTCATAGAAAAATTAGAGAAATTAATTACTAGTCATGCGATCAAAATAATCAGGTCGTTAAGTTGTTTTCCGAGTATTCAAATTTATTTCGGTGAAACTTTCGTCTGGTGCAAAATTTCTATATATCTAAACCTGATATCAAATGATATTTATTGTTTATATTTCACTCATTGAATAGATAATATTCAACATTTAATCATATTTCTGAGTAGAGAAAAGGATGTCCTACGATTTCAGAAAACTCATCAGCATGGAATACAAGCGTAACGAAAGCCCAAGCTTTATTCCCAATCGCTATCTCCGAAGCACAAAAATGTATTATATTGCCACAGTAGCCATGTAAGATAAGTGTTTTAAAAATTATTATTAGCAAAACTTACTTTTAAGAATTTCGAGCTATTATTCCCGAAATGGAGTATGACTTAAAACTTGTTTACACTCGTCGCTAAGTAAACAATCTTAATCTGTATATAGCAACCCGGGCATTTTTTCGTCCAGGACGCAACGCGATGATTAAAATATTAATTCAATTTGTCTAACAAATGGTGGATTTTTCATTTGTCTGACTATTTTTCGCAAGAACCTGACAACTTTTCCCTTCAAACGGTCATTCATTTATACGTATTGGTTTCGTAATAAGGGAGAAAAGACCCGATCACCAAAAAAGCATGTTTTAAAATAATATATAGAGGATTATTTATATGTATTATTATATTATTATTTATTTATTATAATTAATTATATTATAATATATAATAATTCATTATAATTAGCATTACGTTATGGCTGTTTCGAAAATTAGATTTATTTATCGGCGTTGCAAGAGTTTATTTCAGATTCCTCTTCAGGAAAAAATCACAATAGCGTGGCATTAGTTAGTCCATCGAGGTCCAAAAACCTGCTCTAAAATAAGGTTCTGCCTTTTCGTTATATAAAGTATGCAAATATTTAACTCTGACCATTACAATCGACCAGTATGAAACATAAAGGATAAGTTTATAACATGGCATTATAGTTTACCCGAGTTTTTTTCATATGGATTGAAATTCGGTAAACTTTGACCCCTTTGAATTTAAATGCGCCAAAATTAAATGACTGTAATGTGAATGCACAGTTTTATGCAGAATTTATTCAAGAATGACCATGCTTACGGAGTTCTAACTCAAAAAAACCACTTCCGTATTTTTGGCCAGCTGTTTCTATCCCGCTGTGCGGGGTTTCCTCTTTGAAAACTAATCATCCTTAAAAGGAAATTTTCCATAGGAATTAATATAACACAGGAAAGTGCTATAAGTATTTCAAATAGCATTTCATAAAGTAGAGAAATAGTTTTCATTGAAAACAACGGAATCTTTCCTTCTAGTGGGAAATTTGGCGAAAAACTCATTTTGCTAAAACTTCAGCATTACAAGATGCCACGATCTCATATGCACTGAAAGGAATTGCGACTGACATTTTAAAAAATGGAGGAAATAAGTAATAAAAATTATATATTTTATTTCTGTTTCGGAATGAAAAATATCTCCTTTCTTCTTATGAACAAAACGTGTAGACACCGTTGAATTTGTTGGCTATTATTTATTTATTTATTTATTTATTGTAAAAAACGCTGCAATTTGGTCTTTGGACCAGGTGGCAACGGTGGAGGGGAAGAAAGGAATTACAATGACATGACTGTCTGGCATTCGCCCTTAGGCGGGAGGAAAAACCCTCCAAAAACCTCCCGCAGACAGTATAAATAAAACAGTATACAATACAGAGATACAGTCAGTATGTACAGAAGACATTAATAGATATCAAAATTACATTAAGGTTACATTACTAGTTATAAATACATTAAAGTTACATTAATAGATATAAGCAAAAATTTATAAGCGTTTAAGCTTCTTTTTAAAAATTTTTATGTTTCTAGGCATTGGAGAGAGAAATTCTCCAGGTAATGCATTCCATTCCCTTATACCTCTATTAATAAATGAATATTTCGCTACATCGGATTTCTGTTCACGTTCCTTAATTTTTAACTCATGGTCGCCGCGTCCGATATAGTTAGGGGTATGGAACCTCGATCGCAGTTCCTCCCAGCCGTGATTGGAGTTCCACGTATTAAATATGCCCATTAGTCTAAATGTCTTCCTTCTAGAAGATAACGGTTCCCATCCTAGCTCATCTAACATTTTACTAACACTCTCATCCTTTTTATGCCTTCCGGTTACGTATCTAGCTGCTTTCCTTTGCACTCCTTCGAGTGTCTTACTAAGGCCTGATTCATGTGGGTCCCATACATTAGTCGCGTATTCAACAATCGGCCTAACCAAAGATTTATATGCTCTTTCCCTTACTCCCTTCCCACTCCGTCTTAGATTTCTCATTACAAAATGAAGATTTCTATAAGCTTTCGAAGTAATATCTTCGATGTGGCTCCCCCATTTAAGTTTTTCCGATAGTTTAACACCTAAATATTTGCAGTCGGGTACGGTGAGTATGGTTTCGTCATTCAGTGTATAGGAATTCATTTCTGGAGATTTTCTTCGAGAAAACTTAATATGTTTACATTTACCTACGTTAATCACCATCCCATTTTCTTTAGACCATTCAGCTAACTCTTTTAGATCACTTTGCAAAATTTCTCGATCCCGCCTCTCCCTTATACGCCTATATAATATGCAGTCGTCCGCAAAAAGCCTTACCTCGGATTTAATGTTCTTTGGGAGATCGTTAATATAAATTAGGAAGAGCAATGGTCCTAAAACACTACCTTGCGGAATACCCGAGGTAACATCAATCTCTTTGGAGTAGACATCACCTACTCTAACTCTCTGTTTTCTATTTTTTAGAAAATTTTCGATCCAGCTAACTATCCTAAGATCTACATTTAACTCACGTACTTTCGCAATAAGTCGGTCGTGTGGTACTTTATCGAAGGCCTTAGCAAAATCAATGACTACCGCGTCAACTTCATCCCTTACATCCATAGTTTCGGCAATGTCTTGAACTAGTCCTAGGAGCTGCGTCTCGCATGAGTATCCCGGTCTGAATCCGTGCTGCCTCTTACAAAGCCAGTCGTTTTCTTTCCAACCTACACGGAGATAATCAGCTATAATTTTTTCCATTATTTTGCAGACTTGGGAAGTAAGACTAATCGGCCTATAGTTATCAACTGATGTTTTTGATCCACTCTTATGTATTGGAATCACGATTGCTTTTGACCAATCGTCAGGGATGCAGTTATTGTTTAGAGTTGCTGTGAACAATGTTCTAAGATAGGGCACTATTGCACAATCTCCCAATTTAATTACATCACTGGGGATTTCATCTGGTCCTTTCGATTTCCTATTTTTTAATGCACGAATCTTTTTTAAGATACCCGAATCAGAAAATTGGATATAATGAGGGTTACTCTCTGACATTTGTGATCTATTGTCCCCATATATTGTTATGCCTGCTCTCTGGGCGTTATTTCTATAAACCTGTGAGAACCAGTCATTGAATGCCTCAGCTACATCCTGTTCCCGAGTTAAATTATCGCCTACGTTAGTGTTGATTGTGAGTACATTATTACCATCTCCTTTTTTACGGCGTAAATTTGTTGCTCTTTGAATAAAAAATCTTTGTAAAACGAACTATTGCGATATAATTCTACTATTTGCCCAAAATAACATCTCTCTAGAATCATGAATTGTATTTTCAGCAATGTTTGTGGTAATTATTCTCATAGTAGGCTCGGTAGAAGTAATATTTTAATACCCAGTTCTCGGGAGAAAGCTTAGCGATATTGGATCTAACCGTTACAATCCTCGCGTATATTATTCAGAAATGACAGCGATAAAAATTTAAAGAGGTGATCTATGAGATATTTATCCCATCCACTCGGATGACCTTAAAACCGTATACTACTTTTCGCAACTCCGCGGAATTGATTCTAATTAAAATAGCCCATTTAGCCGATTTTAATTCTTATTAATGAGTATAATCGATGGTGGATGTATAGATTGTTTTTAACAGCCTTGAAATAATACGCGAAGTTAATTTTCTTGAAGGTACTTCGTTGAACGATGTGGATTCAAATCAAGAGCAGAATTTACTAGTTGATTGAAACAGCAGTTTATGCAGAATCGAAAAGCGATTCCCTAAGTATTTATTTGTTATTTATTCAGAGAGTAATTTGGTTCAGAATTCAATCTCTAACGAACCGCAATTCATTTACGCAATCCTTAAGCACACCTATCCCCTCTCATATTTCGTCTTTGAAATTTAAACTATTTTATCAATAACATTTATTTTCATCTATATAATAATACTGCGTTTTTTTACTTTTGATTCATAGGAAATGACTTAGAGAGCGATATCCCTTGGATGAGTTGGTTTGCGAGATGAAATATATAAGGTTGACGGAGAAATCAATTCTCACGCCAAGAAATACCTAACTGGATAATAGTAGAAAAAAAACTACGAAAAAGAAATAAATCATGATACACAACATATTAGCGTAAAACAGTAACGCGTGTTGGATTAACAAATTTCTTGTAGAAAGGATAAATATGATAAATTATCATTGATAAATAACGATGACACATCTTAAAATTACATGCAATTATGAAAAAGTGTTTTTAGAATTCCCTTTATGAAATGAAAATGGTGAAATTAATATTGAAATTAAAGAGAAATGTCGAAACGAAAATAGGTGATGTCTAGAAAATGTAATGGAAATTTTGATGTAAGGAAACAGGTGAAGAATAATAATAGAAATAGGTGAAAACAAAAAAGATAGAATTAACGGAAGAAATGCATGGAAGGAGGAGATGAAGGTGTATATGACTGTGAGAAACCCTGCAAGCTGCTCTTCTGGCATTTGGTGTGCAAACCTTATTTCTTTGGCTTGTTGTTATCGTTCGCGGAAAGAATGAGTCCTTCAAAAGACTTGTTCTAGCATCTGTTTCTCTTATTTTACGCTGATTGTCTGAAGGGGAATCGCATAAAATCAATTACGCCCACTGCAATTCTCTGAATTCATGAAGCAATCGCAATCTAGCTTCTAGTATCCCTGCATTCAAGGATTCCCAGCCTGCTTCTTAGAGCATATTCTTCGTCTTTTTCTCTTTATCAAAACGTACCGCTTTGCGCTGTACTTTCTTCCGCAGCATGCTTCAATATACTCATTCAAGATGAACCAATCCCTTTCAACGCATCCACCTACGCTCTATAAAGTCGTGCTTTTTACGTGCAGATTTATCAGCTCAAGTTTAAGTTATTTCTAAGATTTATCCCGAGATATTTAACTGACTCGACTACATTTATATTTACTCCATTTATTATATAATTCTGACGAACCTGTTTCTTTTCGTAGAAATTAAATATGATGAGTGTGAAGATGAGTAAAAGAGAACATAAAGTGGAAAGAAAAAGAAGCGATTTAAGACTAGGAAGTAATAGAGAGGTGGGGTGCGGTCGGCAGTGGAAATTTCCCAACCGCTCCTCCTTCCACGGCACCCTGCAGCCGATCAATAGCCTCTCTCATTCCCTCCTGTTTATCGATTCCTTTTCAAAAGTTCCTCCATTAAAACCCGCTTAAGACACTCATCATCGCGCTTTCAGCGGGATAGCGTTATAACCGGGTTGTGTGATTCTTAACTTCTTAAATCATATATTTTTAAGAATTGCCTGCTTAGAGCGTCTTAATTACTTCACTCTACACTGAAGCAGATTTTACCAGATCGACGATTCGGGAAGTATAACTATTTATTTTTAATGTAATAAGCCATCTCTCCAAAAATCATCATCAGAGAACGAAACACTCCTTTTCTGTGTTTACTTCTTAAGATTGAGAAGAAAGGAAAAACCGGAAAGCGACTTTTTGGGAGTCCTTCGTCTATCCCTGAGAAAAAAGTGATAGAGAAAATCTAAGAGTTCATATTAACCACTAGATATAGATCGTTCCGCTTACATCTTCATTTCATTCGCACAAAATGAAACATTTAAGTGAAAACACTTTTGATCGGATCATGAGAACAGCGATGTTATTTGTGAAAGAGAGAACTGCATCTTACTATAGGTGAAGTCTTTAAAGAGTTTTACTATAATTACATCAGATTTTAATGTCCAATGCATTATATATATATATATATATATATATATATATATATATATATATATATATATATATATATATATATATATATTGTGTGTGTGTGTGTGTGTGTGTATAATGTATATGCCTTCGCGATAAAATAATTCTAAGGCCTTCGTTTGGCTTCAATTTCTCTCATTTTCGCTATGCAATTTGTTCTCAACATAAGGAAATGAAACAGCTAATTCGATCCCAAAGGGATTTCCGTGCTTTTTTCAGATGACGCCCGCTTCTGCAGAAATAATCACTTTCATGATATTTTTCTTTCGATATCTCCCAATAGTTTCTTTTTTTTAGTAATTTTTCTCGTTTATTTTGTCCTTCTAACCTAATTCATATATTTGTGACATTCATATTAATTTCGTCTCCAAGTTTATCATCTTTTACTAATGTCGCACTGATGATGTCGTTAAATTGAACTCGGATACCTCGAAACATCATTTTATGTCTTAGAATATAGTCGGAAGCAGTTATCGTTTCTCGGTTTATAGGAATCCAACTTAAACAGCGTAACTCGAAATTCCGACTCCGCACATGTAAAAACGAGCGGAGTCAGTGGGAAAAGCAGCCGAGAAAACTTTATTCCAGCATAAGTAAATTTTGTTCACATCATTTCACTAACGCATTTCATAGTCCTCACTTTCTCCGAGATTAATGGCATTTAAACACGGAATACACAGGCTAATGCTAAGAACTTCACAACTCTCCCGCTCCGAAAAAATGCTTCCGCGCCAAATACAGATTCTCTCATTTGAAACTAGAAATCGCGTAACCTTGATGTTTGGACCGCTTTAAGTTCACGAGATTCTACTGTATATCATTTTTTCTAATTTTGCATGAAAATTTTACGAATTTCCTTTCACGATGAAAATATGTGCATATGAGCAAATACTACTTCATCAAATAAATTACGTTAATCCGTGAATAACCAGCTCCCTGACGCGTCTTTAAACAACAAAAAAGTGCCATAAGGTCCTAAATGAATTAATAATATGATATTCTAATGCAAGATGAAAAAATTGTGCTCTTTATTTGAATAATATACAAGAGGGAGGTTGCTTTTCCCCGCAATCGTGGAAATTAATTGGTTTGGGACATAAAGGAGGAAATGGGTCTCTTTGTTCTTATGGTATTTACCCCAAACGGACGCCTTCTCTCCAATTTCACAATTCCTTTTCTTAACTCAATGTCTTTGACCCGGTTAAGACGCATTTCGAATACCACAGCGGGATAGCGTAATAATGTAAACGTAGCGATGTCTAATGCTGGTTGCCTTTTCATCGTAATTTTCATCTACATAAGTATTCCATAAAATTTTCTAAAGATCTGAAGCATCCGAGTCACCGATTTGTCATAGCGATTCTTTACAAAACCTTTCGTTTTGCCTTTTCTTATTCGCGACACTTATTAGCCAAAGGTATATTTAGAAGTGTCGGTATATTAATTCGTCGAACTAAAACATGATTCTCTATAGAATAATTCGAAAAACCTGCTGTTAGAATACTGAAGAGAGGGAACTCTACATCTACATCAACATACGTACCCTGCAAGCCGCCTTTCGGCCTGTGGCAGGGGGTGCAAGCACCATGACTCTATTTTCCTAGTCGATTATTTTCGCGTATTGTTCTCGGAAAAAATGAATTCTTGAATCGACTGGTTCTAGCATCTATTTCTCTGATCTTTCTCGCTGTATCTGAACGGCCTATATAGCAAGGAGGGCGCATAATCTCGGCTACATCTTCTATGAACGTGCTCTGTCTGAATTTATCAAGTAATTTAAATCTCTGATTGAGCCTTCTTTCTTCTAAAGATTCCCATCCTGCCTCCTGAAGCATCTGAGTAACACTTACCGATTTATTTTAGCAATTTTCTACAAAGCGTATTGCCTTTCTTTGTACCTTTTCTATCTCGCGAATATAACACTTTTCAGCAGGGTCCCATACACTGCATGCATACTCGAGGTGAGGCCTAACTTGCGCAGAGTAACATCGCTCGCGGAGAAGATATTGGAGACTATGAAGTTTTCCCGAAAGATTTTAAAATATATCGTAAGGATCGTCAGAACAGAACGGGCGGTGGCGTATTTATAGCGGTTAAATGTTTCCTTCAGAGTAGTTTACACACTTTTTCAAATAGCAGCATCGAAAGCGTTTGGTGCAAAATTATTCAAATCAATAAGCCGAGTTTAAATGTGTGTGCTTTTTATCGATCACCCAACTCTCCACGTCAAGTCTTACATTGCCTTAATGAAGAAATAAACTTTTATTCTCGTAAAAATAATAACAGCATTACTTTTGTTGGAGGGGACTTTAATCTCCCGGATATCGTTTGGCCGAATCACGTAATTAAGAAACGAGCTCGGGATAGCGATTCTTGTAGAACTTTGCTCAATGTTATGCAAAAGAAATTCGTTAAGGAGCAACCTAGGGAATTAAGTATATTAGATCTTTTTCTAATTAACATCCCCGAGCGTGTAAGTAGCGCATCAGTATGCGATGGGTTATCCGACCATAGAGCTGTGATTATAGATATCAATATTAACTTGACAAGGCACCAAAAACCCAAGCGCAAAATTTATCTCTATGTCGACTCTGATCATTTTCTTGTTAAATCAACGATAAGACATAGAATATCAAGAATTGCAGAAGAAAAAGGCCATAAGAGAAATGTATGGAATACAGAAAAGATCATAGAAAATAAAATCATACGCCAACAGTACCAAGAAGTAATAGGAATTAGATTAAACAATGTTAATCCAAGCGTGGATATCGAGACATATTGGAAGGGCATACAAGGGGATATAATAAGTACTACAGATGAAATTATTGGAAAGAAGAAAAGAACAAGAAATGAGGGATGGTTTGATGGGGAATGTAGAGAGATATTGGAGAGAAAAAATGAAGCGAGGAGAAAGATGCTGCAGAGGGAAACTAGGCGGAATCAACAGATCTATCACCAACTAAGAAAGGAATCAAATAAAATATTAAAACGGAAGATAAGAGCATACCTGATAAAAGAAATTGAAAAGATAGAGCAAGAACGAACGAGTAGTCAAACAAGAAAGTTTTATAGAAGAGCTAAAGCATTTGTTAAAGGATATCAAGCCCGTAGTACTGGCTGTAGAGACAGAAATGGAAAGTTATTAGTAGAAAAGGGCCAGATCTTACATAGATGGAAGGAGTATTTCCAGGAAACATTAACGGCCGAAACGGAAGAGGAAATAGAGGTAACAAGGGAATATCTTACAGCCGAAGTAGAAGTGCCCGAGCCAACTTTACAGGAGGTAAAAGACATAATAGGGAAAATGAAGAACAATAAAGCACCAGGGACGGATGGAATTAATTAAATATGGTGGAGAAAAGCTCTTGTAGAATATACACGCGCTAATGGTGAGAATCTGGAGAGAAGAGAGCATACCAGAGGAATGGAACAGAGGTGTTATCTGCCCTATTTGGAAGAAAGGGGATAAAACCAACTGTAATAACTATAGAGGTATAACACTGTTAAATGTAGGATATAAAATATTCACCTGTATATTACATAGAAGAATGAATATATACGCAGAAGAGGTACTGCAAGAATATCAAGGTGGATTCAGGCGAGGTCGCTCTACCATAGACCAAATTTTTACATTGAAGCAGGTGATAGAAAAGTGCAAGGAATACAACATTGATATACATATCCTATTCATTGTCTTCCGACAAGCGTTTGATAGAGTCAGACGGAGACAGCTGCTGAAAACAATGGAAAAACTAGGAATACCCCTAAAACTAAGAAATCTAGTCAAAATAACGCTAGAAAGAACATTAAGTAGCGTTAAAGTTGCAGATAATATCACAGATAGTTTTAAAATAAACGAAGGAGTTAGGCAAGGAGATGCGCTCTCTACCTTTCTATTCAATTTAGGCTTAGAAGGAGCCTTAAGAGAAATATATGAAAATGGAACACTACTGGATAGACCGGTACAAATAAGTGGATATGCAGACGACATCGCCATTGTAGCTAGGAATATAAGCGGACTTAAAGAGACAGTTGTGAGATTGGAGCAAGAAACTAGGAAATTAGGATTACATGTAAATGAAGAGAAGACCAAATATTTAAAAATAACTAATGATGCAGATAATGAACAATGGCAGGATCTGGCAGTGGGGGACTATGTCTTTGAAAGGGTTAAGGAATACAAGTATCTGGGCATCCAAGTCAGCAGTAATAACATAACAACAGAACATGTCCAGGATAGAATACAAAGCGCAAACCAAATCTATTATGCTTTCGAACCTATCCTCAAATCAAAATTAATCTCAAAATGCACAAAAATGAAGATATATAAAACAATAATTAGGCCAGTGGCAACTTATGGAGCTGAGGCGATAACACTAACGAAGCGTGACGAACATCATTTAAGAGTGTTTGAAAGAAGGATTATGAAAAAGATACATGGGCCTGTCCTAGAAAACGAACAATGGAGAATTTTACATAATGACGAGATAAATCAACTTATCAATAATGAAGACATAGTGAGATTTATTAAAGCACAGAGGATCAGCTGGCTGGGGCATGTTGAAAGGATGACAGAGGAGAGAATTGCCAACAGGGCATTTAAAAACATAGCGGATGGTAAACGGAAAAGAGGACGGCCGAGAAAAAGGTGGAAAGATGATGTGACGGAGGATTTGCTAAGAATGGGTGTCGAGGATTGGCAGCAGAAAACTGCGGATAGACAGTATTGGAGGAGCATCGTAGAGAAGGCCAAGGCCCACACTGGGCTGAAGGAAGAAGAAGAAGATAAAAACGCCACTATGTAACCGAAATTTTTACTTCTGTTTTTCCTTAAGGCACACTCACTCGGTTGCGAAGTTCACTGCTTTTCCTTGTTCGATATCTTTTTCGGAAATGTTTTACTAAATAACATATAAGCCTCTTAAAGGGTTAACTAAACAAAAACAAATTCGCGTTCTGAAATTGAATTCGCGCCCAACATAATCGTTATCTGGAATTTTAGACATGGGATGTTTTCTTAGTAAAACCCTCTTTTAATGCGGATTCCTGCTAAATTTTGTTTGAATGCTTCTACCTCACTGAAAGTGCACACTTTAGTTGCATCCTCACAATCAGAATCACCGATAATGTTATTTTCTAAAAATTAATACTGAAGTATCCACAGATTCGATTGCATTTTATGTGTCTTTCACATACCATTCTCTTTCCTTTTGGAGCTACACTGGTACCTCTACTTTACAACTTAATTTCTCCCATAACTTAAAAAGTTCATGTGTCGAAACCCAGTTTTTCATTTTAAATTATTGTGAATCAATTAATCCGTTCTGTCTTGTAAATTTTGAAAAAATGCTTTGTACGCAATAATAAATTATTTTTATTCGTCAAATTACACGGTTTAAGTCTTTCAAGCCTAATTTCCCGCACATTGGTAGAACAATCGGCTTAAATATCGTGTATAAAATGAACCCTGTCTCTCTATCTCCATAACAACTTCATCTTTATCAATTCACTTTTTTGTTTTCTGCTTGAGAAATATTAAGACGCAGTCAAAAAGTGTAGACAAAGAAGGAGGAATTATAAACGGTTCAGAATCAAGTTCGTATATTCGCATCGTGTTGTTCGAGGTAAACTGTATTGTTTTATATTAATTTAATTTTTATGAAAATATATTTAATTTTTAATTAATTAATTTAAATTTTTGCTGACTCACCAAATTTTGAGTAATCCAAAAAAGTTATTCAAATGAGGTTTGAGTGCAAAGGATAGGTAGATACCGTAGTTTAAGCAAAAATCATTCTCCAGTTACTATAGATTAAACCAGGTAAGCGAAAATATTGAAAATATCAAATTTATCTTTTACTTTTATAAGTGCTTTCGTTATTCTTTATGTGTTCCATTTCCATCTGTATTTGATCCACTGATTATTTTACCGAAAAACATGATTTAATTCCTCAAAGTCCTCGTTTTGGAAGGAAATTTTATTTGCGCGCTCTATATGTATTTATATGTGATGAATCAAATGTAAATGTTCGTTCTGGCCACCAGTAAAGTTTATTGACATTAGAAAAGGTAACATCTTGTGATAGTTTCAGATTTAAGTATTCGCTCCCTAGTATCAATATTTTGCTATCCAAAATGTACTATATATTATTCGGTAAATCTTCCCTTAATCCTTTACGAAGATGGTGTGCACGGGTTTGCCTATGTGTCTGAGCATTTATGTATATATGATATTCATGAATAGTTGTGTTATGTTGTATGTGTGTTTCCTCAAGTATTGTTGTCTTTTGTTATGGGTCAATTGTTGTTGAGTTGTGTTTTGAGCAATATTTTGTGATAATGACGTATCCGATGAAATGAGGTAAGTTTTGACTATTTAGTAACTGTAATTATGGAATATAAGTAGTGTAAATGTATTCGAAGTATTCTATAAATTAGGTCTTGATATGATCGAAGGTGACACTAATACTTATGGGAATGGCTCAACTCGCCGCTGCCGACTCGCCGCCGCCAACTCGCCGCGAGACCAACTCGCCGCGGGGACAACTCGCCGCGGGCATATTTTAAATACGTTTAGAACTATGAAATTACTCGTTCTTCGCAAGGGTTTTAATTATCTTATATCATAGAAAGAAGAAACTAAGAGATCTGCTAAATTTTACGGTTTACACCACTTCATAGAAGCAATAAATCCTTGTTAACCATTTTTTGGCTTCGTGGGGTCGATATAACCCCAGGCTATATACTTCCTTTGATAAAACATAAATATTTAAGATATTTATATGCCAATGTTTTACTTATATTAATAATTTTGCACTACATTTATGATCTGATAATTTCGTTTTTGAGAAACGAAAGATATGCAATTAATGCGGTGTTAACAAATTACAAAAATTAATTTAAATAATTATTTAATAAGCATATGATTTATTTTTAGCGGTGATCTACAAAGTAATTCAGCAGTAAATATCAGGTGCAAATGAAAAATAATATTTGGGAGTTAAAATATCACCAGAATTTTGCTATACAATGCTATGACGAATCAATTTTATTGATTTAACCGATAAAATTCATTACATTTTAGTAGTGTTACCGTATCTACGAAATAAATGTAAATAATTATATAATTAACAGATCATGGTTTTTAAGTGCCCTTATATTAAGTAATTCATTTGTAAGTACCATGTAAAGAACAAAATCAGATCATGCATACCAACCGATAGTTACATACAAATTAACTTTTCATAAAAAGATTTCACAGAAAGATATTCCTTCCTAACTAATCTTTACGTAATACAGTAAACGTAATTAACCCTTAATTAGTCTCGTGGGGTGAATGTGACCCCAGGTGGTGTAATTCCCTCGGTAAAACAAAAACTAATCAAGATATTTTAACCAAATTTTGTTTTGAAAAGATTTTTACCTTCTTAAGATAATCTGAGGATTTTGTTAATTTTAAGCAATCAAAAGTAAGCAATTTTGGCAGTTTCACCAGATTTCCAAAAATAAATTTGAATAATTTTCAAACAGTATTTCAATACTTTTTAAGCGCCTATACATAACATAACTCATTGGTAAGTACCAGAAAAATAATGAACTATGAATAATAAAATATATCTTGCATATACGAGTATTTTGCATTATAGGTTCCGAAGCCCCGGCGATTCGAGGCCCGAAGCGGAATACGCTCTTTGATATAAAAGTCAAAAACTAAAGTTCTGTTCAAGATATCGCATCAAAACAAACTGCAAATGAAAATTACAACATTTATCTCGATTTCTCTCGAGACAAGTTCTTCCTCACGTGAGAAACCAAAAACTTTTAGGCGACGTATAAATTGGACTGCACGACGAATTTTTCTTGAGTTCCGTTCCAACTAAATAGATGTGGTTACTCTGAAATTAATCTTACGTAATGTTTATGCATTCAGATGATACAGTGAGCAATTGAAGAAAAAATCAGCATTTTATGTTGAATTGTGAGAGAGAAATGGCAGTTTCAAAAATGTTCACGGGTGATCGGCAATTCATTCAATTTTTGCTTTTAACTTTGTTGTTTTTCTATAAAAGCATGAAATTTTCACTGTTGTGTTGAAAAAGTTATTTTTATTCAAATTTCATCGGAATTTAAGTTTGAATCGATAAATGTAAACTACGAATCTTAATTATACCCGTACGAATCCGTAGCTCCACGTAAAGGCGAACCTGAGCGAGGCTACCTTCTTCACTTACGGCAAATTACATTGAGTTATTCCCCTGTAAGTTCTCCATACTGACTGGAATTTGAAACGTGCTATGATCGATCTGCCATGGTCGAAACCCCCTAACTGTAAGTTTCATATAGAAATATATCGAACATTCTATTTAATGGTTTTCAACCACGGAAATCGATTAGTAATATTTAAGCATCGTAAAATCACTCATTATCATTATCAACCAACCCATGAAATATATTAATTTTTTATACTTGCTCTACGATGCACTACAGTGGTAGGTCTATCGGCATAATCTTGCCTTTGGGAACTGATACCCCATTTTGTAATTGAATTTTAAAAAATATTAATTGTTGACAACAATTTTTAATAAATATATAACTATTATTATTTACAACCGTTTTCAATATTCTTATTCAATTTACTACACCTTTGGTTGGAAAGGAGATAAGGATAGATTTGTATCAGACAATTAAAGCTGATAATAATCAAATCCCGAATGTAATAAAGAAGTAAGATTTACCATAATCTTACTCGTCAATAATGAAATATAAATGTTTATTTATTATAATGTGAAATATATGATAAGAATCGATTTCTCGTATTAGAAAAATGTTTTTTCGTAATTATGTTTGTCCTGATTTAAACATTGAGAAAATATTTAAAAAATTATTTTTATTAACTTGAAAACTGTGATTCTGAATGTTTAAAAAGAGCAGAATAGTTATATTTATATAACATAAAAATATTAGGGAGAGATAGAAATATAGACCAAAATATTTGTTTCGGAAATTATTTTTAGTTGGTGATCAGCATGATTTGATTTTTAGGGTTCATCGGTTAGACGGAGGAAGAAACTTTTAGTCTCAATCTCGCCCAAAAAAAGACGATTATTATTATTATTATTAAACTAATTCTTAACATTTTACTTACTAGTGAATTACTTTACATATGGGCACTTGCAAAAAGCAGTAATATGTTTATTAAATAATGATTTTTTATTAAATTTGTAAATTTGTTAACTGCTAAAATTAAGTGCTTTTTATCAGTGGAATTGACAAAACTGGTTTGTCATATCATTATATAGCAAAATTCTAGTAGTCCATTAACTCTCGGATAGTATTTTTCATTCTGCGCCTGGTACTTACTATGAATTACTCATTACTGACTATGAATTAGTTCATTAATCATCGCTTAAAATAAATATAATGCTTATTAAATAATTATTTAAATTAATTTTTGTAATTTGTTAACACCGCATTAATTGCATACCTTTCGTTTCTCAAAATTAACGAAATTATCAGATCATAAATGTAGTGCAAAATTATTTATATAAGTAAAACATTGGCATATAAATATCTTAAATAGCTTATGGTTTATCAAAGGAATTATATCGCCTGGGGTTACATCGACCCCACGAAACCAATCAAGGGTTAATAAGGATTAATTGCTTCTATGAAGTGGTGCTATGGTCTTACCGTAAAATTTAGCAGATCTCTTAGTTTCTTCTTTCTATGATATAAGATAATTAAAACCCTTGCGAAGAACGAGTAATTTCATAGTTCTAAAAGTATTTAAAATATGCCCGCGGCAAGTTGGGCCCGCGGCGAGTTGGGCCCGCGGCGAGTTGGGCCCGCGGCGAGTTGGCCCCGCGGCGAGTTGGCCCCGCGGCGAGTTGGGTCCGCGGCGAGTTGGGCGCGCGGCGAGTTGTCCTAGACCCAATTCTTATAAGATTTCTAGTTGAAGGGATTGTGGAGTGCTTGTTTATTATTGCTGTCTGACGTCAATTTTACTATAGCTAATAATACTATGACTATTTAAAGCTTATGCGATTCAACGTCCATTCTGCATCATTCGTACTTTATACGTATCATTTTTACATATTTTATAATCGATTTTCTTTTTGAATTATCGCCCTTTCGTATTACTTTAGTTTCATCCTTCTCTTGCAAAAGATTTCTCTCGACCAAATATTTGTTTTGCGATGAGCTACTTATTACGGATACTGAATTTAAATATTTTACGTGATAATCATCTTAGCATTATCATCATCGCTCCACTCTCCTTTCTCTCCCTTCACGGATTTTGTGAGAATAAAATGAATATATCGTGAATATATCTATTAGATACCATCCCGCTGTAGGAGAAGATGTGAACCCAGATCTTCTCAATCATTATTTCCTCAACACAGGTGTCTCTATTAAAATCTGCTTCAATGTTGAGCGAAATATGCTAAAAAGTCACTTTGGTGCTCACGCGGAAAGCTGAGCATTCTTCAAAACTATGACGAAAAGACAACCGGGCATCATACAACTCGATTATAACGCAATACAGCCAAGGACGCTGTTTTCACGGTTAAAATTAATCATTTTCTTTTCACTTACCAACAGTTGAATGAGGCACAATATTTCCCTAGGAGTTTTCTTTCTCCGAAGCACTCGAAACCCTCTGGTGGACAAAGGCGGAACTAAAGCAATCTTCAGGGGCAGCGTCCACTAACAATAAGCAAAAAATGCATTCAGTTTTTGATTATGTAAGTGCCACCCAATCTTAACACTGTTGCATCGGCTGGATTTATTTTGCTCAAATTTCTCCTCTGATTCGACCGTCTGTTTGCAATGCTCCAAAATATGTTTTAATTTCTGCGAAGTATTTGGCCATTTTTAAACGCATGTTTCCTTGAGTCAATGGAATTGCGCCATGTTACCCACAATCCATTGCGCGCGATCCCACCACCGGTTTTGAAATATTTAAGCAATACTTGTAATTATTTTATAAATTTTTGCTTTTTAAAATAAAATATAGTCCTTTTCTAATCACCTTGTATAGGAAAATGAAGTATATGACTTTTGTTGTACAGTGTCTTCGCCTTTCACTTTATCTTCTTACCCGAAAGTCTTTTTCTCCATCATTTCTTCAACTTATTCTTACTCATGAAGGGGATGTACATTGTAACCATACACTATCTCTCGATAACAGCCTTTTAAAAATTAGACAGCAATTTCTTAAGCAAGAAGATTTAAAGACATGGTTTGCACTGAATAAAAAAATATTTCCTGAAAATTAGTTTGGCGATGCATGAAAATTATTTCATCTCAAAAAATTTGTGATTGATTTTAGCCATAGTGCAGCAACAATTTAAAAACTAAATTTGTTAGGACAAGATTTTTAGATAATCTATGTGTTCTTCTGAGGAATCAACACATCCGAAATAAGGAAAACGTATGGAATATATGTAGGTATGAAATAGACGGTGTATCAATTTAACGTATGTTTTACTTATCAAAAATTTGAAGGAATTGATAGCGACATATTTATGCATGAATAAGATAAACTTAACGCTCAGAAACAAAAATATCTATAGCTTAAGTTCGGAATAAAAATTTCTCTTATTTAAAGCTTATTTCTCCAGTGGCGTTCGGAAATGTACATCTGTTAATTCAGCTCTGAAATGCGTCAATGACCACAGATTGCATCGATCTCCTTATCGATCGAAAAATGTCTCCATTTCTTAAAAACATTAACCTCCGCTAAAAGCAATCCCGGGTTCGATTCCCGGTGGAGGCCCATTGAGATAGGCGGCCTTCGAAGTACTTCTAACAATCTTAATACTTAAAATCACGACCAAAGGGACATTGTTGACTTCGTCATTTAAAAGTTATTAGGAGCAGCTTTTTGCTTTTTTCCAAACAAAAATTTTCCATCATATTTTTTACCTTTCGTTAGAACGGTGCATTTTTATCGCTATGGGAAGTCCGCTTAAAGCAATTGCTCTCTTACCATAATATTTATGTCGTTCTCTGACAGCACTTGTATTCCGAATGGCAGCGAATTCAGTTGAGAGACATATTCCACTGAGATTCAAGGCAATGCGAGGAATCATGCTGCCATGCCAATTAAGGAGGAAAAGAGGGAGAACATTGCTTCAACACTGCAGAGAAATATACTTATTCGTTCAAGCTTGGATTTTGTGTTTGGGTCAATGGTTTCCTAGGGGATCTCAATTTGGAAGATTTTCTTCATAGTGGGAATCATAAGTGCATGGGATCATCGTAAACTTTCTTTTATCTACGCCGGGTTTTGGACTTCCGATTGACAGAAAACTTAAAATAAAGCAATTCACCGAAGAGAAACCTTAGTATTCCATATTTCCTGAATATTCCAAAGTCCCTCTTCATTTATTTCTTGTTGCTAGGAAAAAATATTGCCAGAGCCTAATAATTCTACTAAATAATTTGCTACTTCTTTATTCTAATCCATATTTAAAGCACACTTAATATGTTTCATAATACGAACGTGGTTCCGAATTTTGTGGTCATCATCAGGGTTATATTGTTAAATGTGAAAATTGATATGATATTATTATTAAATGGAATTTTGAATCGTTATTCTAGTCATCCTCTAAATCGGCGTCATTATTAAAAATCGGCGATCAAAGAAGGTAACTATTGTTATTTTTATGAAATATAAACTTAATTCCTTTCCTTTATCTTACACAATAATCAACGATATGTGTATATTTATCTATCCAATGTCAGTGAAATCCCGTCAGAAATACATGGGAACATTAATTTCACGCACTTCCCGACGAGGTAGAAATATGAATGGGGATTAGTTAATGGTCCGATGGAGTATTCTGTAATGATATAACGTGGATGAAGAAGGTATATTTTGTTGTTTTATTTTGGTTATGTACGTTTAACCTGAAGCTTTAAGTGACCCATCATTACCGGTATACAGACAGTTTACGTGAAGCTTTTAGTGATGTTTTAATTCTTGTCTAAATTCGTTATGTGATAATTCCATCGAGTGAATTGAGGTGTTTCGTTATAAAATGAAATGCATATATCGTTATAGTGATGACGCGTACTGCTCATGATTATATACCAAAAGAAAGTTTTTAGAGAATTTATGACTTTTAATACGATAAAAAATCTCTCTTATAGGTTAGGAATTCGTTTATTTTCAAGTGATAAGACGTTAGACCTTGAATTTGCCCATAGAGTTTCGTAACTGGATGAATAGGTAATATCTATCGCTACAATAGAGGTATATCGAAACGGACACAGAATATGAAGGAGTATATTTTTAGATATGCATGCATAGTGTATTTAAGTGTTTGTGTATTAGTTTGTTTGTTAGAGTCTTTGTTGAAATGTATTTGCGTGGGAAAATTGAGTATCAGTATTCGTTTGCGAAATTTTCTCACGGGGCAACTAGTTTTACTTAAAAACACTTAATTTTCCGGAAATAAATTTTTCCGTTGGCAGAATTCGAACCACGAAGAAAATACTTTTATTTGAGTAAATATTTGGAAATGTTGAAACTTGAACCAGACATTCTGACCACTCGGCCATTTTGGTAATGATATGAAAAAGGTTATAATTTAACAAAAAGGCTAATTAAGGTAAGTTAAACTGCATGTCAGGTAATGACATACGATATTAGTGATATGCCTAAATATTATTTAACTTTGAAAATAATAATTCAGCTACGCATATTTACAAATAGTACAGCCTATACTCTGGATGCTTTAGATTTGTATTATTTGATTTTAAATGTACTGTTGATTTAATGTAACAGCAATAACATTTCTGGTTACCTGATACATTACTTTTTTTAGGTAATTCTCATATATTACGTTCAATGAAATTTTATCATGTTATTTTTAGGCATTCCGTTCATATTTATAGCTTCAGTTAATATCAAATTTATTAAAGTTTGTATTAATTTATTTAAACTTTGAGAGGGATTATTTTTATCTTTGAAAATCAAACAGGACTGGATATTTTGCATAAGTTAAATTTAATTCCGACATTTTTGATGGGAGAATTTACTATTTAGTTATAATATAAAACTTTTGTGCATAGTTCACGCTCGTCTCATAATCAGCGTTCCAAATTTCATTTTCATGTTGTAAAATGGGACACGGATCTGCATCCTATTTATATTTATTATAGTTTGTTAATTATCGGCTGATTTACTCACATCATGTATTAATCACACTAATAGGTCATTTCTCTTTATCTGCAAAACTATACTTAAACGAGTATTGAAAGGAAAATAAGTCCTCACGAAAAAAGTTTTTTTTTTTAAGTTTAAGTCAAAAAAGTTTAGTAATTAAAAATGAATTTATGATGAAATTCAAATTATGAAGCCTAATATTTTGGCAAACACGAGGATCTAAGCTGCATTTAGTTTGTATTTCATTTAGGAATAATAAGATTTACTCTAAAACATACCAAGTATTTTTGGCAGATCTAATTCTACGAAAAGAAAATATTTATTATTTTTTTATTGCCAACTCATCCATACCACAAATGCAAAATTAAGAATTAAGTACACCTGTGATTTAGACTAAATAAAAACCTACGAAATTAACAGAACATCGAATCCATTAGAATTTCTTTGGTTGGTAATTGAACACAAACATCATTTCTAACATTTAGGTAACATTTGTATTTAGTGGGAGAGTTTGAACGAGTTTTACTGTATCAATTTTCTACTTATTTTATACGCGCATCTTTCTTAAATTTTCCTTGGAAAAATTGCCCAGATAAAACGGAGGACCTTTCTTAAGAGTTGCATTTCTTTATTTATGTATAAACTACCCATTATCTCTCTTAACAGTCCTTCCTGTTGTTTTCTATTGTTTTCACTTTTTGTTCCGCGAAAGACAGCAATAATCTCAGAAGGCATTTTCAACACGCTTTAAAATGGAATCCATTCCTGCCTTTTCCCCATAGTGGTTCTTTTTGTATCCGAGCACTGCGATAGATTAAGTACTCATTAGATGTCGGCGTTTGTTGTGAAATTGAGGAGTGAAAGTATAAAATTTGTTATGATTTGTGTAGTCCTAAGTGTTGTAAGTAAACTGTGACGAAGTAATAACTGTAATTATGAAATTGCAGCAATTATATAATAATTTTTCCCTCCGTAATATAAGATGAATAGTGATTGGACTTGGATTTCAGAGTCGTTTAAAAAAGATTCGATAATTTCCATTCTTTCTATAAATTCATTCAGAAGAAGTAGATGTTATCATCTCTATCACTAGTGTCTGTTTCTTTCAGAACCATGTGGGTAACGCATTCCTCTTTTTAAAAGCAGTCCCGGGATCGATTCCTGGTGAATGCCTAAAAAAATGTCTCAGACGGCCTATGTTACACTGTAACAAGGAGGTCGCAAATTATTGCCTACATCTTCTACGAAAGCACTCTATCTTTAAGTTAATTAATTCTTTATTTGAATCTTCTAAAGATTCCCATCCTACCTCCAGAAGGATCCCAGTAACGCTCACTGATATTTTATAGCAATGCATTACAAAACATAATGCCTTTTTTCAGACTCTGTTATTAAAATTTAGCGTGGAAGTTATTGTTAAGTCGATTAATAGGTGGTTACATTTTGATTTACTGGGGATTTTTACGCGTAATTTCTATCTATGAATGAGAAATAGTATAGATTACATACCGATGAATCAAAAACCCTGTTCTTACATCAATTCTAACTGACTCCAAAGAAAAAATAGTCTATTATTTGAGCATAAGTAACCTATACGGTAATTGAACTAATATCATTTACTTTGGCTTAAAATTTATCTATATGATTTATTAATATGTATTGGGAAATCATGTTGTAAAACTTATAAAGATGGTGTATACAAATAGTTTATTTGTGTTGTTTGACACCTTGGAAACCTAGGCACATTGGATATTTAGATCGAAAGCAACTTATTATTCTTACATTCGATCTTTAACGAACACGAAATCCAATGAGTAGTATTTTGGGTATTAATTCAATATATCCTGCACTACTCGCTCGAGTAGTCGGCGCAACGGCCATTTTAGATAATACGAGTCTACATCTAGGAGTAACGGCAAGCGATATAATCAAATTTCTCATCTCAACAAAACTTGTGCCTCTTCCTCCGCGGTTAGAAGTGGAATTAGCTCTTCACACTGCTGTTTCAAAGGGTATCCTCGCTGAAATTCGACCTGGTGTGTTCGCTTTATTTGAACTTCGTTGCTAAACCTCAGTTTTCCCCGAATGTAAGTATAGATATACTGGTATAAATACATAACTGGTGTAAATAGATTTTTCTATCGTGTTTTCTTCTTTGATGTTTTCAGGGAATTATCTCCAAATATGACTTAATTATGTTATATTCATCGTGGCATGTGAGCCTGTTTTCTTTATGATTAGGTTTCATTTAAATTCCAAGCAAAATCGTTGTATTTCTTAAGCTATACACTTAGTTTTATACATCTCTTTATTTCTCTTAGCTAATTCTTCACAGTCTACATATAACATAGTTTTCTTTAAAATGTTTATTGTGAGATATGCTTATTTAGATTGTCTTGAATAAAGGTATATTTATATGAGTTAAATACATGTGAAGATCTAAAGTGAATCTATGTGAAGGCTGTGTGCTTTTGAATGTCACGAGTGTATTACATATTTGATTATGTGATTTCCTCATAAAAATTAGAGCTACTTTAAGCATTATTTTTTTATAAATGTTTTCCTTTGTAATTACATTTATAACGTATATTTTTTTGTGTATATGTTTAGTTTGTTTGGTTGTTTGTTTAAATCTCATTGTTGGAAGCGGTCGTTTGATTGAATGTCTTTTCTTCTTTTTGTTTCAGGTGAGTATCCACCTAAACTTTTATCGTGACCTATTTAGCAGTGCTCGTGAGTATCTTGTTCCATCTACTTGTTCAGGAGGAGTCATCTTATATTTCAGGAATGAATCTTTTGTAAATCTCACATTTCTCCAACTTTATTAGATTCATCATCACGTTATTCTTAAGAGCATATATGCTCGGACTTTAAATATAAGATTAAACCCAAGTGAAATACAATCGCATCATATATTTATATAATTTGAGTGATTATTCACCTAAGGAAATGATATTCTTTTGTGACAATATGCTACTGATGGCGCAGAAACGTTTATAACACCATGAATTGAGTTCTAGTATTAATTAGAAATAGGATCTGCATGAGGATCTTACGTTTCTTACATCACACGAATAATTGAGTATTTATCGAAAGGTGTGGGTTAAAAAATTCCTCACGTTAATGTTAATATATCTCCCTAGTGTTTTAACGGTTACCCGATGAATTAATTGAAAAACAGGATTATTTTGATTAATTATAATAATTTCTCAGCTCCCCGATCATAATATCAAGTAAAATATGAGTTTTTAGGATATGAATTATTGTTCAAATCCAATACACTGTACCAATACGAGTAGAATCACACGATTTATCCTCGTTTCGAATTACGAAATTAATATCATGCGTCGTATGCCAATGATGGAAATTGAATCATTCGGATGCTGTTGAGTTTATATCTTTATGACGAGTAATTAATTTATGACTCAGCTACGGTCAAGCATAATCGCAAATCTTTCTAAGTTAACCCATCTCTTCCCAGATTGTGAATTGGAATATCTCAATGAGCGAACGTTTACTTTTGTTTTTTGTACTTCCGGTTATCATCAATTTGGAATCATATCTTCCAATTCACTTATCTTGAACTTCTCGAGCCTCTTGGAGATATGTATGGGTGGTCTGAAAATTTTCCGACATTTCGCCATTTCTCGACATGTTTTCTGAAAATTTTCTGAAGATTTCTAAAAAATCTGGGGTCGGAAACTTTTCAGACCACCCTCGTGTATCAGTTAAACCATCTATATTTGAAATTCTAAATATAAAATAGTTTAGTGAATATATAACATAGGATCATATTTAAATTCTGCCCATGAGAAATAAATCTCGTTTTCTAATAAACACTGAAACAGTATCCTGAAAGCACTTTTCCACATGCTTATTTTCTGGTATATAACTTCTGTACTTGTTTTTCTGTACTATGTTTATGAGAATCCTATGCTTATTCTGGACGTATGCTTATCTGTTATCTTTGATCACATATGAAAAGTTTTTATTTTTGAATGAAAGTTTGAAATAAAAACAAAGATCTCGGAGAAAATCCAGCTATTGTTTCTTTGTGAATCTAGAACAACTCAAAGAGAGTCTCAGATAGTTTCTTCGACAGTAAGTAGCTTCACATATTTCAAATCATTTATTTATTATATTATGCGACAAGTTAGATATAGATTATAATACAGGACCCAAATTTGGTTTGGTTTAAAAGATATTTGTACTGCATAGCGCCATTCTATAATGATAATGGAAATTGTTTTCCCTCCGATCAGATGAGTTTACCTTGTCGGCTTACTAGTTCACCGGTGTTCCAGTAGATAGCAGCACGGGTATTATTCGGTAAAGTATAGCGCATCATTTTACATTATGGAAGACACTCTAAGAATCACAAAGTTTCCTTAAGATGTTTGTCTGAACTATGGAACTATATTCGCGATACCTGGTAGAAATCGATTTTTCGATATAATCGATTGTTGTAATTGTACAATCCATAAAAAAGTGTGCAGTACTACAGTAACCCGGTTACAGTAAAACCCGATTCATGGTAACCGCTTTATTAACGGAATTGCGTCTGGATATGGATAGATATAAGAACTATTTAATTAGTTTTACATTATATAAAGGCTGTCAAAGCAGAGCTTTCAAAACGAAATGAAATCTTCCTAAGCTTGAATTACTTGCCACAGAGTCGCTACCTATGTTGTGTTATACATTTCTCCTAATATTGGTCCTTCCGGGCAGTTAGAGCATTTTCCTTTGTAACTTAAATTAATTTTTCTCTTCACTGTGAATCTATTCTTACCATATAGAAAATGAGGGTAGAATAATGTAAGCAATATTAGGTCCATCGACTGACTATCTTGGAAAATCCGCTCCAGTGCGTTTTACAGTGTGTTTAGTGAGAAAGGACCGAGAGAAAACCATGTCTTAAACGGAATAGCGTCTTTAACGGGTTCTGCTGTGCATACATTGTTTAATTATATTCTATTATTATAATTAAATGCATATCATGAAAGAAGCTTTTCGGACTACCATCAAGTCCGTCATGAGTAGGATATAGATTTAATGTTATATTTATTGGATTAACTTTAGTATTATTTTTCCTTTTTCAGCATTTCTTCTGAATGCACTTTTAAAAGGGATGTTTTCCTATTATCTTATTTGTTTTCTATTATATCTAATTCCATTTAAAAAGAAATACTTCATTGCCTCAGAAAGAAAGTGAATAAAAGAATTCGTACATTTTAAATTTATAAGGATATCCATACTACAGTTTCAGCGAAGGAGAAACCTATCCTTGCAACAAAAAAGGGTTGTGAATGCATAATTCTTATGAAATCTATTATTTATTTATTTTATTTATAACCAATATTGGCATGCATCCTGATTGCAATCATTTGAGGAATCTCTGCTTGACATTCATCCCAGTCGGAAACTTCAAAAACCCTATGAAGGCAGAACTAACTTATTACATCAACACTACTATTACTATTTCAAACAATTCCATTAGCGACACAAGTGAACCCAATAATACAATTATTAATATACTTGCAGTTGACAAGTTTACAGTCTCAGCTTATGAAAAACTCATAATTACGTGGATTGAAAAGTAAAAGATAAAATAGCAATAGAAATAAACGAGTGCCATGTAAACATAAAATTTATTTTGCAGAACTTTAGAGCTTCTTTGAAAATGTCAACATTTTTCGGCTTTGAATCTCCAAGCAATTCATTCCATTCTATTCGACCTCTATTAATAAATGAATATTTCATTTGCTGTACGCGTTCCTTTATTTTTAATCCGTGACCGCCGATATATCTTGTATCTCTGTACTTCGAGATGCGTTTGCCTAACGTCAGATCGAGGAGTGCAATATTTCAATTGAGAAGAAAGTTGTATAATTTCTCTCAATGATCAGTCCTTTCGAATTTGAGGAGTGAGTGTGCCTCAGAAGTCGCAACGAATTTCAATAAATAATTGTTTTCGAGAAAATATTTAAAGGTTGATTGCTATTAGAACTTTCTTGAAGAAGCAAAGTAAGTTTTTTAAAGGAATGAGTAACTCACAATACACAGACAGAGAACCCTTTATCGAAATGATCGCAATTTTTTAATCCTTTTCATGAGATATTGTGTCATTTTGATTCCATTGTTATGTTGCACCTTTTTATAAACGCGGTTATAACTTAGCCATTGGTCATTCAGATTATAAATACCAATATTCAAAAAAATTCAATTTAAATTGATTTTAATTTCCATCCTTGTTCCTAAGAAAGGCAACGTTTTATCTTCCTGATTCCTATTCCTTTGGCGAATATTTTAATTGCATATTCGTTTACATTTTAAGACCATTGCTCTAGGATTCCTACATTGCATTATCTCTGATTTATAAAATGATGATCTTAAAACGCTCCCCCTTGAGAAGCTATACCGCTTGAGAAGCGATCCCTCTCAAATGAAACCTACGCACAGTGGGCTAGAATCGAAAAAAGCTGGCCAAGAGGCCAAAAATGGTTTGTTTTGAGTACGGGTTTTGAAACTTCGCATAGTTATTACAAAATGATTGAACTTTATGTTCCCGTTTGTATTTTTCGATATCTTAATGCGTTAAAAAGATACATGGCGTCAAACTTGAACAATTTTCACAGAAATGGGCAGTCTCGGATTTTTCGGATAAACGTTCAAGTTTGCATTTTTGTGGAGGGTTTAAATTGATACTTTTGGATAAAACAACGATGCAATGATCTACAACGATTCTTTTTCTTTTGACTGGTTGCAGTTACTGCTTACAAAAATGAGTTTTTGCTCACTTAAAGCAACAAAATGGCGGACACGTTTTTCGGATAATTTTCGAGATGAGGTAAGGATTATAAATAGGAATACGGCCCTAATGCATCGAGTCTCTTATACCACGTCATATTCAAAAGTGTCTAGATGTGGAATCAGAAGAGACTGTTTCAATTCAGGTGCTACTTTGGGAATTAAGTCGATTTTTCGTAAGCGCGGTGCGTTCCGACTCACCGCCGTGGAATCCCCGAATGCAGTTTCGCTGTCTTTTTGGTGGTATGAAGTCTAACGATTGGCCTCTTTCATGTTAAATTCTGGCTAATTATCCTTAAAACATATGTGAAGACAGTTTAAGACAGGAATTAGATACCTCTAATTTACACAATGGACGTGGAATTAAGGAAAGTTTAACATTCAGGTAAAATGCGTCTACATTTTGATTTTAACCGTGAAAATATTGACAGCAATGTTTTCAGCCTCGATATTCGTGAAAAATATGGTTGACAGAATTTACTTTGAGAAATCTTCACAAATTTTTACCGACCCTTGTGTCACGGGTTTGGAGTTTTGAAGTACGCTTTATTCCACTCCTGCGCTACGCAAACACTTTTACGTATCCGATCACTGGCTCGGGTTATTCCACACGTGTCTTTTGGATTGTTAGGAAAAGGGAAGATATTTTTGTAGTTTCAGTTTTTATCCATCTATGAAGATGGAAAGTTTTTTCATTTTACTGTGCTTCCTTATGTGTTATTGCTGCAGCAGTATTTTTCACCGTTCAACGAGATATAACGCCAGTTTGGAGAGTCTTTTGTGTATCTTGAGCTGATTTACCACTTAAAGTAATGATATATTATTAAAATAAAGATTATATATCTCTAAAAGAGAGTAAATAATATTTTTAGAAGTGCTGCGAAATTTTGAAGTGCATTTGAAAGGAATCTTATATGCTCACGTTACATATTGTTTTACCGAATTAGTGAATTAGATTCATCATTTAACATACGGTATTCTTTATTTCAATTTTTTAACATAGAGCCCTTCCAGCAAGTCTTTACATGACGTTTGTCTAAAAGCAGATTCGTCTTTCGTATAATGGATCTATCTGAAATTAGCCGATTGGTGCTGCATCAGGAAATTAGGAAAGTGAAAGAAACTAAATCAGTTATATATCGAAAGAATTTCATGCTAATTTTTTGATACGCAGATTGAACTTGGAAGTTTACCCTGCTGTGAGAGATCCTCTTAGATGTTGCCTTACTAAATTTTTCTTTAACCGAGACTTCAGAAAATGGAGAGAAAGCAAGCGAAGTAACGAATTATTTCTTAATCGTAATCGTACTTGGTTAAATGTTCATATGAAGCTTCCTGAAAATATTCTCCCATGCTTACCGAGTTCTTCGACGCCCTTAGGTATGAATATACAAATATGAACTAAATTACTTGTAATTATAATCTTTTCCCTTTAATATGAATATTTAAATTCTCATTTAAGCTTTGAGGAGTCTGGAAACGCATTTCAATAGGTTTAGTGAATGATGTAAGCGAAGATTGACGGAAAAAATTAGAACTTACCGGAATAACTGTTAGAACCCGGGATATTTGTTACAGTAAATTATCTAGAACACCGAATGTAGACGCATACCACAGAATGTAGACGCATTTTACCTGAATGTTAAACATTCCTTAATTCCACGTCCATTGTGTAAATTAGAGGTATCTAATTCCTGTCTTAAACTGTCTTCACATATGTTTTAAGGATAATTAGCCAGAATTTAACATGAAAGAGGCCAATCGTTAGACTTCATACCACCAAAAAGACAGCGAAACTGCATTCGGGGATTCCACGGCGGTGAGTCGGAACGCACCGCGCTTACGAAAAATCGACTTAATTCCCAAAGTAGCACCTGAATTGAAACAGTCTCTTCTGATTCCACATCTAGACACTTTTGAATATGACGTGGTATAAGAGACTCGATGCATTAGGGCCGTATTCCTATTTATAATCCTTACCTCATCTCGAAAATTATCCGAAAAACGTGTCCGCCATTTTGTTGCTTTAAGTGAGCAAAAACTCATTTTTGTAAGCAGTAACTGCAACCAGTCAAAAGAAAAAGAATCGTTGTAGATCATTGCATCGTTGTTTTATCCAAAAGTATCAATTTAAACCCTCCACAAAAATGCAAACTTGAACGTTTATCCGAAAAATCCGAGACTGCCCATTTCTGTGAAAATTGTTCAAGTTTGACGCCATGTATCTTTTTAACACATTAAGCTATCGAAAAATACAAACGGGAACATAAAGTTCAATCATTTTGTAATAACTATGCGAAGTTTCAAAACCCGTACTCAAAAAAAACCATTTTTGGCCCCTTGGCCAGCTTTTTTCGATTCTAGCTCACTGTGCTACGGTATAAAAAAAGGCTTAAGACTCTCTGCTACTTTATCATGATATGGCAAAAATAAAACGTTATAGTAATAACAAGCGCTCTAATAGTATACCGACTGAATGCATAATAAATCTCACAATCCTTAATTATTTTTATATAGCAATAGCTGTAAACGATTGCAGAATCTTTCATTGAATATAGTTATTTGACAAAGTTGTCAGCAAAGCTGTGAATGGCAACCGCTCTGATGACATCGGCTCTAAACAGACCTATAACAATAAGTAAGATCTACCATTTTCCTTTTTAGTTGTAATTCCCGTTATAAAATATTCATAAGAACTCCCGTGGAAAAAGGAACTTACAATGCGCTTCCAACGGAAGTATCTTCGGAGACGAAAGTCAGAAATGAAAGAGTCTCTCTTTTTGATGGTTTTGGGATTCATGTACTGTTTAACTTGTGTATCCATCAGTGGCCTTATTATACTTTAAACACTCCCATTTATTCATTAGATTTATTTTCATACTTCTTTGTTTTATGGTTCTCGCAATATTTTCTTTGAGTAAGGATTTTGTATGACCTAGGAGAACAGTATCAATAAGGCAGATGAAGTTAAAAATACTTTTGTCGTCCTCTCCGAGATACGAAGAGTAAGTCGGTTCCATTCCTCTTATTGGGAGGCGATCATCATGAAATCGGATGATGGAATAGTTAAGTTTGTCAGATTCGACAGCTGTCTCTCGATTCGCTTGAAGACATGGACGAAAATTTATTCGTATAGATTTATCCGCATAAAATGGAAATATCGCCAAGTAGATTATTTTTTTCGGAGCCGATACTCACTCTGAGATAGATTGATATCTTCGTGTTTACAGGATTAGTGAAACGTCTCTTTTCAGTACTTTCTTTAGGCACAATATTAATATCGAAAAAATCAGATAAGAAATGCTTCGTGGTTTGTTGTGAGCGTTGTCTTAGAGAATTCCTGCGTCTCTTATTCATTGAACGCCGAGTTCCTTTTCTTTCATGATAAACACTGCCATTTATAAAGTGACAATGGTCAAAATTAAGTAACAGACTTTTTGTGCGAAAAGCAAGCCATTGTCCAAAACTTTTATATAAGGCAATCAGCTTTAGACAACCTGGTTATTACTTTTATAAAACGGTATTCGCTTGGTTCCTTAAAAGCTTCTTGACTGGGTTGTGCTTAGATATAGATTATTACATCTGAAGCGCCCGTTGAGTATCAAGGGGAAAATAGAAATAAGCAGTAATAGTTTAACAATATTTTTAAATAAGAGAACCTCTCACGTTCCCTTAATTCGATGTGACAGGTTTTTAAAATGGCAATTTCAATCTTTTCAATCCTCCAATATATAATTAGCGAACTGTCTGTCCGTCCCCCCTTTTATTTTGGATTTGAAGATTCGAGACAAGTTGCATTGTATTTCTACGAGTTAACACTTTGGAAAACTATTCCCACCAACGTGAAAGCCCGCGTTCGGGCCACAGAAGAACTTTTGAATGGCCCGCCACTGTCATCAGAGTCATCGGAAATTCATCGAATATGGACATCGGTGGAAAGCATCGGAGATCCATCGGTGATTAAAAAAGCAGTTTGATGGAAGTGTGATTCCGTCGATAGATCCATTGATGAATTTAGAAACGTGCCCAATGTATCGGGAAGGAGAGCTGTCATTTCATGGTAAGGAAAGTATTCGTAAACTTTGGAAATTAAACTTCAACAACATAAATTTACAATTAACATAACCTTTTATACTGTAGATGGTTTAAAATTGCACGTTGTGAATAAAAGTTCAAATAATATATGCTTTATTTTCAAAATAATAGATATTATTGGCCGAAATGATTCCAAAGTTAATAATGTAAATAAAAGGTGATATTGTTTTAGCTACCAAATAAACAAATGCTCTCTACATCGATAAGTTGTGTGGAAGCTGTTCATTAATTTACATTCATTAATTCATTAATTTAATTTCATTAATTTATTTATTCATTAATTACTAGAACTCGACACATTCTTAAAAGATTGCTTGAATGGAGACCCCTGTAAATAATTCCCTCCTCAGTTTGTATTCTGTATATACACTTCAGTCTTATTTTTTGTCGGAGTTTTTCTTATTTCATGCAATAATGTACATTTAGTTTTACTTTATTGTTGACATTCACTTTAAATTCACCTCATCGCTGTATTTAAATCTTTTGATAAATAAATAAAACCACTGTGTCAGAGAAGAGCGATTATTTGATTGTTTATTATTCAGAAGGATCAGATGTATGCGATAATAGTTGTACATTTTTCTATAAATTAAATTTATTTCCGTCAATTTTGACGGGTGAATTCACTAGTAAAATATATATTATGTATATTGCCTATTATATTAATAATGGATATTGCTTCATTAATTACCGTATCATATTTTCGGATATCCTTTGGTGTTCGTAAGTCATTATAAAAATCTGTAAGTTAGTCTCAGTAGTAGTTCTTCTTTCAAAGAGAGCAGTCATGGCGAATCGGATGCAAAGATGATGGGATGCTCATCGAGAGTAAAAGAAACAGCGTATTTCTCCCTGATTCGACCTATTTTACATTGTGCGATATTTGAATCCTCGCGATATATATATGGGATTAATCGCCGATTTGGTTGAACGTAGAGCAGTTAAGTTTGTCAAAGGAGAGTTCGACAGCAGTGTTCCGGCTGCGATAGAGTCCCTGAAATGGGTTTCCCTTGATTAGGATATTCGATATATGTATCAGTATGGATCTCGTCGAAGAGACTGTTGATTTGGTTACTCCGTTAATAACGTTCGCGATCTCCGAGTGAAAACGGAAAGGTGTTATTAGGAAATAATCGCGAGAACAGATAACAACTTCTGGCTTATTCTGCGGAGCATTAGGGAATATAATAGCAGCTAGAGTTCGATAGGAATATCGATGTCTTTGCACCTCCTGCCACACGTCTTTGGCGGCTAGCATGTTCTATGTAAGTTAGCTTCAATAATATTGAAGGGAAAGAAGATTATGCTTCCGAATCTCGTCCTCCGATATGTGGGCGAACAAATTATTACATGAATTGGAAAATTGTAAATGTTACATTACAAAGTAAATGTAAATTGTAATGTTATTTCTGTTTAGTGATATTAGCGAAAGATTGAATGGTAAATACAGAATTACACTTAAAATTATTAATGATTGTATTGATTATGCATAATTTCGGAAATTACTTGATTAAGTATTGTGTGAATAACTCAGTTCATTGAATATTGTAAATAACATTTTCTTATTAATAATTTGCGTATTATGTGATTACTCCGTGACCAGACATATTGTGTTACTGCGGCGGAAGTTTTGAAAAAACAAATATTGAAAATCATGGCCAAGAGTAATCAGTGACCTTTAATTAGGAGTTTGACTCTCCACGTAAAGTAAGTTTCAGCGAACCGTAGTGCGGATACTAAAGGCTGAAAGAAGGGTTGAAAACGAGTGGTGCTGTAAGAGAGTTCGAGCATAAAAAGAGAGATTCCTCTCCTTTATATGAAAGTTTCAGTTAGTCCGAAATGCGCGACACTGTGGCACTTTGAGATAAGGAGTCTTTTGGTTTCCGCGGTAAGTATATATATAACATCGAACAAATTAATGGAGAGGGAAATAAAAGGAAGAAAGAAACTTGGTTGAGCGATGGGATTCATCTCCTTTGTCTCCTCCTTACTGTTCGACCTCATTCGCTTTAAATAAAATCGATGGTGGAAATCCATAACAAGGAAAAGTAGAGTTATACAAGAAGTGAAAAATTGTGACTTGGATGGAACTCGAGCCCAGGTCTCCCACTTTCCGGGCAGCCATCTGGTGGTCACTAAGTGGAGCACCACTTCCTTGCTTATACAAGATTCCGATTACAAAAGGGGCATTGAGTGGCTCAATGGTAGTTCAATAGCTACTATATCTGCCCGGAAAGTGGGAGACCTGGGTTCGAGTCCCAGCCAAGACACAATTTTTTCATTCTTGTATAATTTTGGGTTTAGTCACACAACTTAATGTGCTAAGAT
Source organism: Pachydiplax longipennis (assembly GCA_036926295.1). Lineage (NCBI taxonomy): Eukaryota > Metazoa > Arthropoda > Insecta > Odonata > Libellulidae > Pachydiplax > Pachydiplax longipennis. The sequence goes on along the minus strand of JAVFKF010000006.1, from coordinate 749,275 downwards.
AAATTTCATTTCCATAATTTAAGGAAAGGTAGAATTAAGTAAACTTCAAGGTATTTTCCACATTTATAATGTATCTACGTTCCAATTTCAGAGATATTTCTTAAAGGCTGCGTTTTTTTAATCATAGTGAAGGACCTTTAGAGATCTTATAAATTCATCATTCAAAGTTCATCGGTCATAGCTCTTGATTTTCCAAAATTTTATGTTTCCTAATAAGATTTATTTTCAATGGAATTTATGAATGAACTGGTTGGATGATTCAGAATAATGTAAAATAATAGAAGCAAGTTGAGTTCATTTGCATCTTTTTTAGGGTTTATTTCTATTGCAATATTTAATTTCTTTTAAATCATCGTACAAACTTCAAAAAAGTTCCATAAGAAGTATATTTAATTAAGACACTTTCTTGTCGTCGGTTTCATATTTTTCTCTATGGAGAATTAAGGGGCATTTCCGATGGAAATCTTTAAACTCACGAATTCAATTTGTAAGACAAATATTGCATTAACGTAGAAATATAAAATGTCTTAAATAATTTTAATGACTCTTTAGTAACTATAAGATATTTTAGCTCATTAATTGAGTTTAGTTGCTTATTTATAGTATTTTAAAAGATGTTTAAAGATTCTTTTAAAAAAGTTGCGCTTTAATTAATCAATTTCATGAAATACTAAATAGAGGGCATTTGTGATCTAACTCCTTTTCAAAGAATAATCAAATTAAGATCCGCAGTAACAATTGAGAATCTTCATCTCATTTAACATAAAGCAAAAGACCTACAGATGAAACGAGATGAAATATTCAAGGGGCGATATTCTCTATCTTAATAGAGAAATTCATCGAATTAATCTTCAAAGTTTAAAAATGAGTCATAAGATGCAATTAATACGGTATATAGAAATTTATAATTCCCGTTGAGAATCAACGGACACTTCAGCTAGTATGTAATATTAATTACGAAAATAAAAGTTTAAGTCTCTTTAACTCGGAATGGAGCGAAGATGATTCGAGAATAACACTTGTATTTTCAGTGCTTTCTATGGAAAATCGAGCTCAACTACGAGATTCGTCGCAATGAATATAAAGTCAGAATATAAACCGATAATCTTTTGAGATAGAAACTGAAAATATATCCATACTTTTTGTGAATTTCCTTTTCCTTTACGATCAATATTCTTTTCTAGAAAAATGGAGGCAGGCTTATTAGTTGGCTCAGTGGAAATCCAATTTCATCTATGTGTTTTTCAAAATATCATCTTCTACAATGATAATAATTCTTCTTAATATAAGACTTTTTTTTTCAAGCAGGTTTTTGTTCTCACAAACATGGAAAATATTGCCGTCGAAATGATTTCTTAGGCTATGATGTAAATAAACGCGATATTTCTTTTTCAGCTACCAAATAATGAAATACTATCCACCTCGAAGTTCTACGTTGAAGCTATATATCAACTTAACAATAGACATAATAATAGAAATTTCCAGAAAAAATATGTATCGTATTTTGTTATAAAACCGCACTGTTATTGGACAAGGATTATTTTCATTGTCGACTGGTTAGATTGATCAGATTATGATCAAGGAATAACTTGATTGATCCGCAGTTTCTTTCGATTGGCATCGAGGGTGGATAAATACCGCTTTCGTTCGACTCAATACATCTGCCGTCGCATTTATTTACATTTGTGTCGCGCGAATGACCTCTTCAGTTAAAATGGACGCTTTTTGCATCTACGTCAATCACTTATCAAGATTTACTCATTAGGGTCATCATGAGCTCTGGGTTACTTTGGAATATCGCTGAATGAAGAAAACGAGACGTTGCATAATCCTTTTAACTGGATTTGATGCAGTCTTCGATTACGTCTATTTTTTATTCTTCAAGTACATATTCATAATGTATATAGAGACATATATACAGACACTTTATCGGACTAGTTAAGCAGCCGATGAAAGATGCGCAACATTTTAATGAAGTCAACAAAAGCATATTTTGTCCATTATTTGAAAATAATGATTATTTTAAATGATAAGAAAAGAGTTAAAGGTGATTTGGCACTAGAGGATGTACATATAGGAAAAATCCCAAATCATACGTATAAATTATCCAAAGCTATCTGTACTATCGTATATAGTAAAATTTGGTGAGGAGGCGTTTTTTGGGACGGTGTCTAAAGCGGGATCGCGTTATAACCGGGTTTTGTAACGCTGGTTGCATTACATAACATTTTGGATGAGTGGTGTGCTTTTTGAACGAAGAGAGTGTCTTAGATATTTAATTTTGATCACTCTGCTGATGAAGCAAGTTTTACCACGTAGACAAATATGGAAGAATAAACGATAGCAAAGGTATCGCACACATTCAACAGCACACAAAATGTTCGTTTTTCCACATGGTTATAACTTGAGACGAAAGGAAACACCGAAAACTGAATTATTATACTTACACGTGTTTTACCGTACATCGTTGTTTCTCTTTCTTTTTATGGAATCTATTATCATCTTGTGATAACTTTAATTTCATAGCTTCCATCGATTTTTCTTTACCATTCACCGCATTCGGCGTAATCTCACAGATAATCTCAGACTTTCTTCTATTTAATTGTGTATTTTCTATTACATTTGAGTCTGCGACATTTTTAGAGTTTCTATTAATTTATGATTTACCAATTTTTTTGGTATTTCTGCTGAGAAATGATATATTATTCCAATTTATTTGTTGTTTTAATATATCTTCTGAGACCTTCGGTGTAATTAGTTCCAAGAAAATGAAACGAATTTTATTGGTGAATTGCAAAAGTTTTTTTTTTGCACCTAAAATATTTAGATTTGAATGGAATAAAATTGCCGTAAAGGGTCATTGCTAATATGATAATGATCTTCATGAAGAGACCCCATTTATTGCAACGACGTGTTGCGACTTCCGTACAGAAAAAGAAATCTTTATAAAATTTATTTGGGCAGATTTTCTTTGAACCGAACTCGATTTACGACTTGATGATGACTCATCTAGTCTAAACATCATACTGGTTAATAATAAAACGCAGACGCTGAAATTCAGCCACAAACGTGAGGAGATTGTAAGTTTCAAATAATCTGAAGGAGTGGCATAGTATAACGTCAATATCCAAAGAAGCCTCCCATATTTTGGCTGCTTTTTTCTCCGCTTATTTAATCACGTTTCCGCCCTCCCTTCAATATTGGCCTCCGAAAGTTAGAATGAAATTATGTAAAGGATCTTTTGAAAGATACCTTTTTTTGTTCTGTCTCAATTTATCAGGACTTCTGCGGTGTTTTCACGTAAGGTCCCAGGTATCAATATCCATTTCTTTGTCTTTTCGGCAAATTTTTATACGGAATGTTCTGAAATCTGTAAAAAATGCCTTTATAGTGGTTACAGTACCCCGACTAACTTACAGAGCGGAGTCCGTATCTTGAAACCCAGGTTTATATTGTATCTTGTGATAAATCCGTTATGTCTTGGAAATTTCGATGAAAATACTTTTTCATACAGTTATACAATTCTGAATGCAGATGTTTACTTTTCCACCGAAGGTTTTATTTAAGAACTACCAGTTTCGGTGTATAACCATCTTCAGGTTCGAACAGACTGAATCCTGACTGAACTCAATTTTTGAGGATTCAGTCTGTTCGAAGTTGAAGATGGTTATACACCGAAAGTGGTAGTTCTTAAATAAAACCTTCTGTGAAAAAGTAAACATCTGCATTCAGTTATGTATCTCCACCTCATCTCGGCCGAGGCTATAGATTATAGTTATACAATTGTTCTTATTCATAATAATTTTAGTTTTGCTAAGTTTAAAAAATATCACAAAAATGTTTCATTCTAAAATTTTATGATGATTTCAAAAGGATAAAGCAAAGTAGTTCGGGATGAAAATACACGTAAAGAAAATTAAAATAAGGAAAAGAAAGCTAAATTAACGATAAAGGTTAATGAGGAGAAACTAGAACAAGTAGATCAATATCTATACTTACGGACCCTTCTTTTTATGGAGTGAAGATGCTTAACAGTGGTTAGAAAAAGGATAGCGAATGAAGCATTTATGAAGCGAACTGATGACGAAGGACCTTGATAAAGGAATCAGGAAAAGACTGATAAAATCCTTGGTGTGGAGTGTAATGTCATACGGGTGGGAAACGTGGACTTTAAGAAAAGAGGAAAGATTAAAGGCTTTTGAAATGTGGATATGGCGTAGAATGGAGAAAGTAAGTCGTGAGTTCGACTCCAGGTGGGTGCGAAATTCTTCCATAAGAAATGCATTGCTGAAACCTTTGAAATTAAAAAAAAAATGCTTTCCCGATAATCTGGAAAGATAAAACACGGAATGGTGGCAGAGGCTTTTGAAAAAATTCTTTCATGAGGCTCACCGTTTCTCTAGTGGTCCTTGGTTCGATGCGAGAGCGTCATTCCGATCCTACCATGCATTTCAAACGGGGAAAACGGAATCTTAATTTAGGACCTTCCCGATAATATATTGGATCGAAACTTTGGAAGAACTCAGAATGGCACTTATCTAATATTAGTTCGCTATTTTCTCTCACAGAAGGGTCCTGAGTTCGACGCTAGGCGGTCATTTGCGCGAATTTTTGCAATCTGTTTTGAGACCGTTCGCGATGCGATAGAGCAATCATAATCACGTTGTTTGCAGATGAGATGGTCTTCCATAGTACTTTAGGAAGAAACATTCTTTCATGACGTCCGCTGTTTCTCTAGTGGTCCTTGGTTCGATGCAAGAGCGTCATTCCGATTAACCATGCATTTCAAACGGGAAGAACGGAATCTTAATTTAGGACCTTCCCGATAAGATACGGAAATTGCGGAAATCTATGACGATTTTTTTAAATGCCTTCCCGATAAGCTGGAAAGATAAAACCCGGAATGGTGACAGAGGCGTGGGACTTTCCCGATAAGATATTGAATCGAAACTTTGGAACAAGTAAGGATGGCACTTATCTAATATTATTTTGCTATCTTCTCTCACGACCGGGTTCTTAGTTCGTCGCCAGGCGGTCTTTGGCGCGAAGTTTTAAATTTGAACTGAGGCAGTACTTGGTATGATACTGTATTCAACGGATAGCTTGCAGTATGCAAGCAACTTTTACTCGTATAATAGATGGCTCGTATGGAAAATATTCATCTACATTTACATCTACATGAATACCCTGCAAGCCGCCTTTCGGCATGTGGCAGGGGGTGTAAACTCCAATCGATTGAGCTACTTTTTTATCCTATTATTATCGCGTGTTGTTCGTAAATATTCGGAGGGATTATCTTAAGTTTCACTTCTGTATATTATTCTCCCAAAAGTGTTGATTTGTCCGTCAAGGAAATGTTTGCACAAGTCTAGGGAAAGTCTAGATTCCGAGGAGTTGTTAAACAGATGCTAATGTTATTTATCTTTCCTTTTCGCGTCAAGAGTTCTCGGAAAATAAATTCATTCTGTTATTCTTTTGCCGTGCCCATTTGGTGATATTTTACTTGTTGTTCGTTGAAAGAAATTTCCTGAGATTAATTAATGTTCTTGACATGGTGAGTGTCCGTGCGTATATATGAAAACGCTCATCTATGGGGAACAACTCGTATGTTAACTAATTTGTTGGCCATACATTATATATACCCTCAATTTACTTCAAAGTTAATACATTTTAGTTACAGATCTTATCGGCTTGAAGAACTACTTAACTGTTTTTTTTATACTTATATTTCAGTATAGGTAAAATTAACCGTATTGGCGTAAGCAATGAATTGACTGCCTCCATTTTTTCCTGGTAATTGTCAGTTATTAAGATTTTATATCGCACTTTATGAAAACTTATTTAGAGATTAATAACATTTAAAAAATTCTGATTCTTAGATGATTTTAGTTAATTGTATATGTCTGAAATAATTCGTATTGAATTTCAAAGAACACATGTACCCTCTTTCGTTACATCTTCTGCTTATCCAATCTAAATCTTGAAATAAGAGGTCCTTTCATGATCAGCAAGTTCAAGTTTGCTGCTTTTTCAGTTGTGCGCTCACAAGGTCACTTGAGGTCCTTCTTTTCCATTGCCGCCTCGAAATTTTCTATTTCTGTTGAAGGCAATAATAGAACCGATTTTTCGTGAAATAATATCTGCAGGCGACCTCTTTCTCTTTTTGCAATGGACCATTGAACATTCATAATACGGCTCGCCTCGACTGTATCTAAAATGACAATTTTCTTATCTACTTTTACTCTTTATATCGCTTTTATCTTGGGTTTATAATTCAATAATTGAGAAGTTAAACATATTTCATTGTTCGTATCCAAAATATCTCCTATATTTATTTATTTTATGCATTGAATACGATTTATTTAGCGTTTTATGCAATAGTATTGGTTATTTGTGTGCAATGAATTATGTCAAACATCTGTTATGAACCATATCGATTTTATGACATGTGTTTAGTCTAAATTGCATTCATACCATTTATTTTACCATGCAAGAGTAGATCAATAGTTAATAACGACTGATTACAATAACCCTGCAAGGGAGCCTTTTGCTTGGAAAATGTGATTCCATTCATCATGAAATCCTTTCGTGAATCTGCATCTACGTGTATACCCTACAAGCCGCCTTTCGACGTGTGGCAGGTGGTGTAAACAACAAACGATTGAGCTACTATTTTAGCCTATTACTATCGCGTATTGTTCGCGGAAAGAATGAGTCCTTAAAACGACTTGTTCTAGCGTCTATTTCTCTTATCTTGTTCTTCTTATCGGATCGGTCGAAGTAACAGGGGGGTCGCATAATATCAACTACGTTCTCGGAAAACGTGCTTTCTCTAAATTTGTTAACAAGTCGCAACCTAGCTTCTAACCTCCTTTCTTTCAATGATTCCCAACTTGCATCTGAGAGTATCTTCGCAACGCTTACCTTTTTCTCGTAGCATTTTTTAACAAAACGTATCGCTTTCCGCTGAACTTTCTCGAGTTCGCGGGTACCCCTTTCGTCCGCTGGGTCCCATGTACTTGCCGCGTATTCAAGACGGGGCCTGACCAAGGAGAAATAACATCGCTCTTTAACTTTCTCATCGCATCTACCGACAATACGCTTTATAAAGCCGAGCATTTTACTTGCTTTACCGCAGATTTTACGGATGTGAGTGCTCTATTTTAAGTTATTGGTAAGAGTTATCCCAAGATATTCGACTTTTTCGGCTGCATTTATGACTATTCCATTTATTAAGTATGGGTAATTATGACGCAATTCTTTCTTTTCGAAGAAATTAACTACGGAGCATTTACTCACATTGAGATCTAGTTCCCATTTTTCGCACCACTTTTGAATTGTTATTAAATCATTAGATAAAGAAATTCGGTCGTCTTCGTTAGATATTTCTCTATATATGACTGAGTCATCCGCACATATCCTAACATGGCTATCTATCTCTTCACTCAAGTCATTAATGTATATTAGGAATAGAAGAGGGTCCAATTACGCTTCCCTGAGGTACGCCTGCGGTTACTTTGACTTTGTTCGAAATAACGCCATCAAGTACTACTTGTTGGGCCCGTTCGTAAAGAAAGTCCTTAACCCAGTAAATTACTTCTTTATTAATTCCCGCTAATTTTAATTTGTAAATTAACTTATAGTGGGGGACTTTGTCGAAAGCCTTCTTAAAATCGAGGAAAATTGCGTCTACTTGGTTTCTACTCTCGGCAGACTTTAAGATGTCGTGAACGAATAGCGCAAGTTGTGTTTCGCACGATCGCGACTTTCTGAAACCGTGCTGGTTCTTGCTGAGGAAACGGTTATTATCTAAAAATCTCATGAGCGAGCTGACAACGATATGTTCCATAACTTTTCCTGATAGCGAAGTTAATGAGATGGATCATCTTTTATCCCACTCTTAAAAACAGGTGTTACATTTGCTAATTTCAAATATGTCGGAAAATGACCTTCGTTTATTGACTTGGAAAATATAATTTTGAGGTACGGAGCAACGCTCTCTGCCAGTTCCCTTAATACTCTGGCCGGAATACCTTCTGGACCCGGCGACTTATTCGGCTTAATTTTAAGTAAGAGTTTAATGATCCCATCTTCGGTGAAGGATATACTCGGCATCGACGTCGAATATTTCGCTATCAATCGTTCTTTTTATCACGCTTAGGAGTAAACCAAATGTTTCTTTTTGAGAATCTCCGAAAAATTCAATTTCCGGTCATCTATCCTAGTTAACAATATTTTCGGAAAGTTTTGATTGCATTTGTTTAGTCTTTCTTTATTACATTATGTCATCCTTTGATTTATCCAATATGAGACAATCCAAACATCTGTTTAATCAGTCGTATTTCTGGAATGATGCGGATGATGGTTTTCCTAATTGTCTTTATGTATATGTGACACAAATGGTTTCCATAAATATTGTTGTGTTTTGTATTGCGTGAACTATTGATGGATGTTGCTGTAGCTCTGTTTTGATTCTGTGATAATGACAAATCCGATGTAAACTTTGATTGTGGAATGTATATTCAGTATATGTGTTGTTCTGTGGATTGATTCCTGTTGTTTTTGTGTATGATCAGGAACGGATTGCGATTATGGTGATGTCGTTCTAGAGTGTTTGCACCACTAAGTGTAAGGGAGTGATTAAGTAAGTCTTACAAAGTTTATAGGCTTGACGAAGGTCATACTGCGACAAACAATAATAAGACCAGTTACACACTCGTAACCTCGTCATTAAATTTTAATGTAAATCTTTATAAGTCTTCCTTGAGACCCCGTTTCTCGTCTATCAGCTGATGCGCACTCTCTTTTCTCTCCAAGACCTCTCTGAATACGACCATAAGAAGGCCATTAATCTGGATACAATAACAATCTCGGGTAAGTGGTTTAAAATTTCGATTCCGAAGAATCGTTCGATGGATTGCGATCTTGTGGATGGAAGTTATTTTTGATGCCATCTTAGGATATTAAATAGTTAAACATAAATTAAGAAGAGTTAAATGTGCTATGTTAGTCTACTCTATCATCTGAACATTCCTTTACTTCTGAAGGAGATATCTAAATGTCACAAATAAAGACTTGCTCACAGCAAAGATCGAAGATTGCAAGAAACTATTATTTAATATCGGTTCTTCATAATGAGGCGAATATAGCGATTACCTAATGACGCCATTCTACCGATTGACCATTTTGGAAAGCTTTCATCGTGTTCTGCTGAAGCATATCCTAGAGAAATAAATAGCGATAAAATTAAGTATGGGGGTAGTTCCTCTCGACAGCATTTCTTTATTCTTCTCTAAAATATGCCTGTAAAAGATTTTTGCGCATTTGGAGGACGAGTTTTGCTTTTCTTCTCTCGAAAATTAATGGTTTTATATCTCAGATGCAAGATAGCTAAACTTCTTGTGGTAATTTCGGGGAGAATATCGTCTCTGTTTTTCGCTCCTTTTTGCTTTCTCTAAGTCTCAGAATCTGGACAAATATTCGAATAGAAAGAAATTCGAAAGAATTCGACTTTTCTCTTAGTAATTAACGGTACCCTATCTGATAGACTTTTAAGGTTTGATTAGGTTTCCTTTCACATTTATATTTCCTAGAGTATGATTCCGGCTTGTGTGCACTCATCCTCAGTCGTCTCTATTTGCATATTTATTTCATCTCGTCCTCTACTTATTTTAGCGCAGATATCAGTGAAAACCTTTGACCGATGCGTCTTTTATATTCCGTTATCTTTTCTGGCTTTCGAGTGATGGCTGTATGAGGAAGGGATCTTTGGTCGGCGAATGATGATTAAAATGTTAAATTCATCTCTTATTAGCAGCCCGACAGTAAGTGTTTCTATTGAAGACTGTTCCGTTGTATCCACCCATATGGTGTGTCCGTTTCTTTCCATTGACCTCGTAATGTACAGTACATTTCGACACTATTGGGCGATTCTTAAAAGTTAAGCTAGCTTAATTTTAGTAACTAATCCATTTTAATTAGACCTCAATCCATATCCGTCTTCATTTAAATGTCAACATTGGGATTATCGAAAAGCAAGAGCGACTTCTGACCTCAACCTGTTTACATTGAAGCGAGATGGCAGTTATGTTCTAAATCACAAACCGTCTCTTTCGTTAGAATCCTTTCGTCAGCTGATACGAAATTGATTTCTCAGGTTGGGGTAGTCTATGTAAGATTTGAGATCTGTTGATTTTATTGTTGATAAAACCACTCTCCATCCAATAGAAGTCAGTTTGTGATTATTTAAATAATATGTTTCGGTATATGCTCTGTCAATACAAATACTCAAATTGTGAGATGAATGTTTAAATTATTTGCTGTTATACAAGGGGAGAGTGAGGCCGCATTTACTTCTACATGGCCTCGAATAGTAAAGGTATGCAACCATTCAGCCGTAAAATGAATTTCATTCACATTCAGGCGTTCTTTTAAATCACGTTTTGTTGTGATAAAAATGCTCCTCCTTTTCCTTGGATAATGGTCGCAATTGTAGTTTAGTTCCTGGACGCTATCTCAAACATTCGAAGCTATCGCCCACTTATGGACATTAACCACCTGTTCTCGCTTGAAAATTTTCGGGAGTTTGCAATATTGTTAATGCTAATGTTCATACATTTAATTTGTCATTGTCAAAAGGGAGTTACGTATATCTGATGTTAATATTATTAGAATGGACAGGGTAAATAACCAATTAAATTTTAACGATTCTGATATCATTGACAATTCTTCCGTGAATTCAAAATATAATTCCAAAATTAAGTGATACGAACAAAACTGAAAAAAACTTGGACAAATTCAGTACTAGGAAATAAGATTCCCTAGAGCGGTGGAAGGATATACAAGGAGTGATATAAATACGACTGTAAAATAAGGTGTTCAGGCAATATCAGAAAAATGTGTACAAATATGTGAAGTAAAAGTTGCCAAGGAGAGACTTTTTTAGTAGGCTTTGGAATAAAAGATACAAAAGTAATATTGGAAGAACTACCTTGTAAGGTAGATTTTGGTATATTTTAGGAAAAAGGAATACTGAAAGACTAATGAAAAAATGAAGACGGAACAAGTTTCAAATTTAAGCTTGGAGGGAGAGTGGAGTTTCTTTCATAGGAGATTGAGTTATGGTGTGATTAATTCAGAGATGTTAGGTCTTGAGTAATCCAGCTTGAGGCACAGTGATAGCATCTGTAATCTATTTGGAAAGCAGTTTTGATGCAAAAGGGAATTATTTCGAAATAATTTTGTCCTTATTTAATGATTTTTTTATTTTTTTTAGCTGGGTTTGTATTTTTAATTTAGAATTTACAGTTCATCTTTTATTGTAAATTTCTGCTTTCCTTCAATATTTTGACATCTTGTAGTATTTGGCCATAAATTTCTAGCTCTAAATTCCCGAACAATATTTTTTAACGATAACATTGTTGTCCTCTGCCTTATAGTATTGTGCAATCTATCTTTGATTTGCACGTCGAATAGTGAATTTTATTATCAGATGGGGATGTTTTAGGTAAATGCTGAATGTTTGACTGCGGTAATGTAGGCAGCACTACTTCTCACCTCAGCCTTCTAAGCATTTTCTATCTGGAATGCGAACGCAATTCTGTTTGATAAATATTCAAGGCACTCTTATCTTTCCCAAGAAAAACCCTACTTCCCCTTGATCTGTTCTTCTTGATTTCAATTGACGTCCTTCTGCTCAACGAGATTTGGAAGGATTTGGAGGACGTTAGCTTAGGGGCATCAATATGCTGATGAATTCTCAGTGATTGGAGCGGAGATCATTAAAATACATATAAATAATTTAAGAAATTAATATAAATCTTTGAATGTAGATGAGAATCAGAAAACAGCTGCTTTGCTAGCGGTAAGTATCGGAGAAATAAACTGGGTTTCTCAGCCTATAAATCTTTACAACGGAAGTGATATTTCTGCCGGTAATATAGTGCTGCTCGTAATTTTTACTTTTCTTTCAACATATTTTCAAGGAAAGTCTTTGTTTGGCTTAGAGAGAAAATGGAAGGGGATAAGAGATCTGGATCCAGCTGGAGGGGTAAAACGGATAAGAGAGTGTCAACTCGCGAGACCTATGTATGTATCTATCTTTGATTTCAGATGCCGATCAATCATAATAAGATAACAAATGAGTAAATTTCAGAGAAACTTTTACTAATAATTTACTTTCGGTTCCATTGGGTGAGCGTGAATGTGATGCACGAAGAGCATTGCAATCATGGTTTAAATTATCAATACGCAAGCTTCGAGGTCGATTACAATGGGGTATTAAGTACAAATACTAGATACTCGTATTTTAGAATTTGAATAATTGTGCGGCGAAAATGCTGATTATTGATCTTAATTCCTTTAAAAAAGTTTACTCAATCAAGCCACATGCAATATTTTGTGGTTTTGATAGACATGGACGTTTTTGATCGGTTTGATTTCTTTCTTATGATAAAGATTTGTGTGGATTTTAATGCTTCTGTTTTCGTATGTTGATGTTTAATGTATAATGGAAAGCTTTGTGGAAATACACTATGAACAGGTATGTGACACAGTTAAAGGGAACTAATAGAAATAGACAAATCTTCATCCCTTTCGAAAAAGTGGATTCCAACAAGAGGTTTTGACGGGAATGCGGGTTTGGAAAATTATATCAAATGACTCAATGAAACATTCAAACAAGTTATAGAAATGTATGAATTCAACTTTACGGTAGGTCTCCGTTATAAAAAGGAATAAGAAAAATTACTTTACCACAATGTCTTTATTGAAAAAGTATAGTTTCGACCCCTTCATCAGACATATATGCTATCTTATGTTTACGTACAAGAAGTGGAAGGGTGGAGTGTGGGTGAGAAAAGCCATCACTAAGAATGTGTGCTAATATACTACAAATTTAGAGTTGACTTTTTAACGAGTACTTGTTTTTCGCTACAAGAGAGAATTTTATAAAGAGCTAGTCTACATGTTTATAGAATGTACTATATGACCAATGTCTCTGTACAATGTCTTTGGTAATAATTTGTGACATTTCTATTTATAATTCAATATTTTATTTATTCTTCCCGCAGTAAAACAGCTGATTTCTTATATGGGCTGTATTTTTATGTACAGAATAGAATTTAAACTCGCGCAATCAATAGCCTCTGAAAGCTTCATTCCGCCTATTTAGAGAGAGTGGACATGGAATTGCTGCGGTTCGGAGGGAGAAAAGTTGTCCGATGGTAATAAAGCATCATTTCGGAGCGACCCCCTGTCCAATCCACACACAATCTATATTTCTGTCATACAATTACTATACGGCATGAGTATCTTTACAGAGTTCGTTCTATAACTTTAAAAATGGCTGTTGTTGTTAGAATTGAATGTATGTATTGAACGTAGGTTCCCCTAAAAGAAATCTTAATGAAATCTTTTATTCTGCCATGTAGATTCTTCTTCGCTACTTAATTACCATGCTCCGCGTTCCATTTTAACTACGTTTAGATCATCACTTCGTTTCCTACACTTTCACTAGTCGCTGGACTCATTGTGAAAAGGAGGTTTGTAGAAGGTTCATGCAAGCAATTACTACTTAAATCATATTTTGCATATATTACGCTGAGTTACTTTTTATTGATTTGTTATTAGTTCATACATCTTTACAGTAAGTTTGTTGTGTTCTTTCGTATTGGTATTTCTTTGGTGTCAGCCCTGTACGTGATTCTTTTAAGTAAATAAAAGAATAAATTCCCTAAGGACGTTTGTAAACCGTAGATGAACACTAAAGGTGACAATTCCCTTCTTCCCGTGTGGGAGGAGTAGAAATCCGTTAGAGGATTCGGACGGAGGTCGACGGGTTCATGTCCCACATGAGGTAATGTCCTAGATGTTCGCCCATCCCGCGATCGAATCTGGGAAATTGCTTTATGCCGCTAATATTGTTTGAAGATAACATCACGTTATGGATGATTGTACGCAGAGTTATCTCCTTAGGGCTTGGTTGCGTCTACATTCTCGAAATGAATACCCAAAATTGTTTCCGGACGACTTGCATTTCCTTGTAATTAATGATCTTTTCCCAGGTGCTCCTAAGCCCGCTCATACTCTCTAGAACTACATTAATAAGTCTTATTATTTATCGCGATGGCAACATGAAATAACTGCTGGATAAATTGGCCATAAAACTTGTAAGATGACATGGCAGTTGAAATATTGCCGTTCAATGAGAGCTTCCTTGAGATGCATATTTTGGCACATTAGACCTAAGTTTGTTTCAGAACTTTAGATGAAAAAGTCGCCTGTTGCTTTCCTTTCGTTGCATCGTATTGAGTGCAGTCGTCTTGCTCTGCGATACCACTGTTATTCGTCATTCTTCCTTAATCTGACGTAAACTGCTTCATTGTTAAGTAAAAATTGACCAAAATTAAGTAACTGAGACGCTCTTCTTGTGCGAAAAGCAGACCATTCTTTAAAAATGATGTAATGCAACCGACATAACACAATCCGGTTATAACGCTGTATCGCTTAAGACACTGTTTTCATCCCGTAAAGACCGGATTTTACTGTATTTTTATTTTATAACGTACTATATTTGTTCTCCTGCTTGTTAAATTATCCATTGTAAGTTTCCACCAACGTTTCTTGTTGGATCTAATGATAAATAAACATAGTCTAATAAGAAAACGACTTTTCGCGTTGAGCTTAAAGTTACGCAAGCACAGAATATTTGAATGCGCAAGGAGATGCGAATGGCGGGAACCAGTCTTACAAACTCCATTGATTCCATGGTGAGGGGAAGTGCTGCACGCAGTCCTCGTCGTCTGCTCGTGGGAGGAAGGTCGCTCTTTCAAGAAAGGTGTGTTCCCTTAAGTGTTTCTTTTTAGTAGTTGCTTAGTTATTTGATCCACGTTGAATGTTACTTGGGTGCTTACTCATTCGGTTTGAGGTTCGTAATGGCAGAAAATAATTCCGAAGGTTCGAAAACCGAAAATGTTCTCTTGAGTAGCACCAAGCGTGGGCGTGAATATGCCAGGGAGCGTGTTTATGCCGTGTGTTCGCTCAGTTTTCTTCCCAGCGCGCTATTTCGTCTTTTCATCCACTGTCCTTGGCACTCTTTTTCCGTCAGCTGGTCGCAAGGACGACGATTTTTCTTTATTTCCGAGAGTAATCGTGCTTTTTTAAATGAGAATATCTCTGCTTACGCCAGTAATCTTATCTTATCCCAATTGTTTTATCATTCGAGTCAACGATCGCGGATGACGGATGTGCTCTCATCACTTTTATAATTAGACGCAATAACTGAGGGCCTCATCTATATAAAGGGGCTCAATAAGATTGTGCTTATGAAATTTAATAACGTTCTGTAATTCTTTTGATATTTTGGAGGTTCACGGGCTGATTTACCCCTCAGGAAAGAATTTTAAAGCCTTAATAATATATTTATATAGTGTATAATATACAATTTATGCCGCAATATAATGTAAACTCTATTCGCCATTCATTGCGATTTACATTTTTATGTACTTCTAATTCAATGTTTTGTTTATTCTTTCCGCATTGAAGATATTTCAATTCCTGCATACTTATCCATTTCCTGGAAAATATTTACTCCCATGATTCATAATGGGGGCCTAAATCTAATCTTTGCGCTTCTTATAGCTTTAATCTGTCCGATTGTCTTTTTTCTCATTCAACGATTCGGGAACTTGAATAATGCCATAATTCTTTTTTCCTTTAGCGATACTTTGACTCATCCATTGCCACATTCGGTTGGAGAACTCGTTGCTGGCTGGTGCAAACGTGAAAATTTCCTGTTTTACTCGTTAGATTATCGTGTTGAAAGAAGGAATTTTGTCAACATCAAGCGCGTTCCCATTGTGCTCCCAAATCGACCACCCGTTGGAAATGGAGGACACCAGTAAGATAGCTGCACACCGGGCCATGTGGAGACTCCATCGCCACGCCTCGGAGGGTTTGCTGTACCTTAAGCGCAGGAGGAGAATCAGACTGAGACGATTCAAGGTTCGCTTCAGGTGTGTGCCGGAGGTTGTCGAGTTCCTCCCCCACGAAGATGAATGGGCCGATGTGGAGGAAGATGAGGCTCACAAGGTGAAAGGAAGGAGGGGCAGTGGGGTACGCTACTCCTGGGACCCCGACCAAGTCCTTCTGGACGAGGAAGAAATGCAGCCTCCGGTGTTGTTATGCATCCTGTGCGTATTGGCCATTGCAGTGGCTGTCGCTTACCAGTGGATACCGCGTACGCCATTCACCTGAAAGATAATCTGCCTGAATTGAGTGTAAAGTTAGAGCGCATCTTTTCTATTGCCAAGAGTCATTAGTGAAATCTGGATTCGTTCAAGAATTAAGGCTGTGAAACCAATAGGCTGCTAACCGATCTTTTTGCGATTACTTGGGTGAACTTCGATTCCATTCTCGATTGCTTGAACTGCTCCGATATATTCATTACTTACTTTTAATGGAACCTTCGATTTCGTTCCTTTTGCAAGTGAATCTTCCCGTCTGCTCGACTCCATAGCCTATCCTTGAAGCGTTTGCTTTTGGAACCCATTTGTAAATAATTGCCGAAAAAGGGAGCGATCCGTCGCGCGTGTCCCAGATATTTATACCTCTCTACAGTCCATGTCGCAATTGCCCTAGAAAAAAACGGCTTTCAATCTTTCAATTGCCTTTCTCAAACAGTCGTACCTAAGTCGTACTAAGAGTGGCGATTTATCGCCGATGATTCCAAAGATTCTTCACTCGAAAGTGGAGGAAGAAAAGGTCCCGATTGAATGTTGACAGTTTTTGAAGGCGAATCTCATACGAAATTTTAAGCTCATTTTACTATCGAAAGCCGTAAAATTGCTGTATTGAAATTTAGTAGTCTGCAGATGGACCATAGAATTTTTAATGCAAGGAGAATACGCGTTCAATTGATCTATAAAGCATTAGGAAATGAACTCATATTTAGAAGTTGTTTATCCAAGTAATTCATAATATTTACATAATTCATATGCAATTTCGTGAATATACGTGAATGTATTTTTCCCCCGCAAAGTAAAGATTGAACCAATTTCGTAATGATTTTATAGCGAAGTCCAATATCGAATCCTATATGAATCTTCGGGTTTTTAACGCAAAATTTAAAATGTATTTAAACCCCTTAAATGATATTAAATTGCCGAAGGACTTTAAGATTTACGAAGAATATTTCAAAAGAACTCAGGCATCGTAGAAGCTTGTTTTATAGAATTGGTATACATACTTTTCATAACATCACCTTCATCAAGAATTTTGCATAATTCCTTGCAGTTTCATTTTCAGCTACATTCAAATATCATTACCTGCGTAAATTTCCTGAAATAATGGATATTTATGGGTGGAACTTAGACTACTGCTTCCTCCGCCATCGTCAAGGAGTGTTGTGTTCATCAACGCGCGAACAAAAAATCATTTTTTCTATAGAAAGGAAATTTTTCATCTAATTATTATATTAAGTTTATAAATTGAATATATTTCTCTGATATTTGTTGAAAAATATCTTGTATGAATCTATCCTCTTTAGAGTGAGATAATAATTTCTTCGTTTTCGTATGGAATTCTACGTCATCCAAAGTTTTGATCATTGTCCGAATATTGCCAAGAATCGACTTTTTATTAAAAGTACAATTATTTATGATAAACTTATATTTATGGCCTAGTAGTGGTTCGAAGGAACATTTTACTCTCGCAAACAAAAAAAAGAATTTAATTTCTGATTCTCGTTACTGGATTTGCGTTAGCGACCTTTTTTTTCGTCACCCTTTTCAAGGTGCCTTATTCCATCCGTTGTATCCGCACTGGATGTAAAGTCGAGTTATCACTCGAACAAGTCGATTTCCAATTGCAACATCCGATTTGTAAGATTACTTTTCCTCTTTTTAATCTGGAAAATATCCGCATTGAGAAATTTTGGACGATCTTTGACTCATGCCGTCGCAATTATGAACTCTGTCCTAGATCACAGAGTTCACTTTGAGTTGCTTCTCTTACATCCGTCCATTACTTTATGGATTTGCCTTTTTTCGTTTAATTTATCGTTTGTAGTCCTCACATTTATCGTGCTTCCGAAACATTTCGGAAGATTTGTTTTATTTTTATAATTTAGTGACAAATTGTGGCACTCCAACAATGTCATTGAAGTCAGGAAAGAGTAATAAAGTTTTTATTATCCTATTTTTATAGTTGATTACAATCCATAAACCCATTCCTCTCCTTCTTTTGATTTTATTGCTCGTAAAAATGATATTCAGCGCAATTAATGGCTTTACTCTTTGAAATCATTCGTTTTACCGCTGACTTCTCACGCCTTTAATATACTCCGCTTCTATATTTATTTTTCTTATTTATTATTATAATTTTAACTGATAGGCTTTATTCCAGCTGAAAATGGAAAAATGATTTGTTCACGCTAGTACATTACAAAAATCTCCCAAAGACATACAATCAACAAATACTAGAATGTTTCGATAAAAATATAAACAAATTTACAAATACAATATCAATATTTTGACTAGTAATAAATTAGAAGTAAGGCAATTATTTGTACGCTTATTTTATATAATATCGCTAAAATGCCCCTTGATTCTCAACGGGGAAATAAAATTTTCTATCTACCACATTATTTGCATCTTATGACTCCTTTTTAAACTTTGAAGATTAATATGCAGTCTGGATGGATTCCTTAGTTAAGATAAAGAATATCGGTCTTGAATATTTCATATTATTTCACCTGTATTTATTTTGTCGATGATATATTAGGCGAAGCTTCTCTATCGTTACTGCGGACCTCGGTTTGATGATTCTTTGAAAGGAGTTAGAAACAGAAACACCCACTAATTAGTATTTTATGAAATTGATAAACTAAAGCATAACTTTCTGGAAAGAATTTTCAAACATTCTATATATATCTTAAAGTTTCTTAAAAATTGCCTTTTAAGTTTTCTGGGACATTTCTATGTTAATGCGATATTTGTCTTAAAAATTGTGTTAGTGAGAATAATTTTTTAAACCTTTCTTTTATATAAAGTGCCCTTTAACTCTCAAGTGATAAAATTAAAAACGGACTATGAGATTAAAATTTGCCGGAGCAAAAGAGGCTGAAAACGATTAAAAGTAACTCCTCCTTATGACGTTAGATCGTTTTAAAGAGATGAAATTTCATATGTACATGTTTTAAATCGTTAATACATCTGGTTTTCGTGATTTATAGGAAGATAAACCCACTCAGATTAAAATATAGAATAGATGAACTACTCGTTGATTCTAAATGTTATGTAAACATTGAAAATACATACAAATTTCGAATTACTCTACCATTACGATAACAGTAGATAGCTAATTTAATAAAAGAGACTTAGAATTACGCAACTATTTTATCGATGCACTATTACAATATTTGAGATAAACCAGTTAGCAGGATGAAGTAGGATTCGTACACCCCCTGCCAAAGGCCAAAAGACGTCTCGCAGTATATATATTAAGTTGTAGGATTATCCAACTAAAAGCAGTTTTAGTAATATTATTATATTCAAATAGCGTTAGCAAGGTCGATCTGATTAAGAGTAACTTCTAAATGGTCTCTCCCTGCATTTCCCTGCAAATCGACACTACCAATTTACGTGATAAAACGTAACTGCAAATACTTGAATTTCAGAATATTGCCTCCTATTCATAGAGCCCACATTCATTCTAACCATTATTTTCATATGGATATAAATTCACCGTGTATTCTTATGGAAAAATAAGCTCGGCTTCAACATTCACGGACGACGATTTCCGACGACTATTATTTCTACTTTAATTTTGCAAAAGAAATGTAGCCTGCAACCGATAAAAGTGAGGTTTACGTGCATTTCTTATGAGAACGGTTTTCTTCACTGGGTTCGAACTGGGGACCATTAGGTAAGTAAATAGTATCCCATTATCTGCGCAGGGAGTGCTTCTAACAATCTTGAAAGTTTGAATACAGTTTATAGTTCTCGAGTTTTAAATGAACATACACTCAAACATGCACATACACAAACATCTTGCTTTATCGTATGATATAGTTCTCTCAGTTTATATATTTTTCTTAATTCTATTCGTAAAAACATCACAGAAAGGGGGTAAAGTTTCGAGCACTTGAGGTGGTCCAATTTATTGACTCTCCGGTTGAGGAATTAATACTTGCAATTCTGTTCTCTGTTTGAGGTGGAAAACTTATAATTGTAATAGCTGCGATTTCGTACTCTTGTAATCGATACTATATCCTCATTTTCATAAATATATGGTCGATATCAAAAGATTTTACCTTAGTTTCTCATTGGGTTCCGATTTTTTTTCTATCAGTGAAATTACAATTTATTTTATAATTCTCTCCAATCATTTACTTTGTATTTCTCTGCATTCAATCATCTTCATATAATAGCGCTTCATCTCAATTCTTCTAAAATACATTTCGAAGCCTCTAGATAGCCAAGTGGGCAAAGCGTTCGTAACTTGCTAATATCGGTTCGATTCCCGGTAGAAGCTCACGTGCGAAATGACCTAGGATTTCAAAACACTTTTCACAGTAATATATCATCAGCCATTTTCAATCCAATGTCGGATGTAGGCCTCCGCAAGCGCTTTCCAATTCTCTCTATTCTGAGCTTCTTTTTGCCATGATATACAACGAGGAAAATAAAAGTATGCAATAATTGTTTAACATTTATCGTTTCCACTTAATTTTGCATTAGGAATAGATCTTGCATAAGATAAAAATGAAATTGTCTCTTATAGGAACTTATTGCCTCGTCAGGGGTCGGATCTGAGATCAACCTAATTCGTTTAAGTACGGGAGTCGTCGAATTTCAATAACGCACAAGTTTTTCAATTTATGCATCCCGAGATATTCTCTTTCCCATGTCACACCTAAGTACTTAATGATCTCTCTGTTCCATCGGTCCTTTGGTCTTCTTCTTGGTCTCTTCACATCTCTTGGTGTCCAGTTCAGAACCACTCTTGTCCAACGGTTGTCGTTTCTTCTAGCCACATGGCCTGCCCACATCCATTTCAGTGACCTTACTTTATCTATGATGTCTGTCACTCCTGTCTTCATCCTCACCCAGGTGTTGCGTTTCCTGTCTCTTCTTGTGATCCCAAGCATACACCTTTCCATAATTCTTTGCGTTGTCTGAAGTCGCTGGGTTATTGCTGTGTTTAACACCCAGGTTTCACTTCCATATATCAACACTGATAGAATGCATTGGTTGAAGACCTTCCTCTTCAAGACCATAGGCATTTGTGACTTTAGAATATGGGCATTTCTTCCGAAGGCACTCCAGCCGAGTTTAATTCTTCTATTTACTTCGTTAATCCTGTTGTTCTCTCCTGTGGTTACTAGTTGTCCTAGGTATGTGTATTCTGAGCAGACATCCTGAGGCGTCCCTTCAAATTTTATTGTTTCTTGTGCTGCAAAAGAGTTATACATTACCTTTCTTTTTGTTAAATTTATCCTGAGTCCTATCTTCTGTCCTGCTGTGTTCAGTTCATGAAGTCTTGAAGCTAGATCTTCTCCGTTGTTTGCGAAGAGTACTATATCATCTGCAAAGCGCAGATGACTGATGTGTTCCCCATTAATCCGCAGACCTTTCTGCTCCCAGTCCAACGTTTTAAAAACTTCCTCCAGAACAGCTGTGAACAGAATTGGGGAAAGGCAATCTCCTTGTCTAACTCCCTTCTCAATCTTGAATTCTTCAGTAACTTCGTGTAGCATTACTGAGGCTGTGGCATTTTTATAAATGCTGCGTAGGAGACGGATGTACTCTGCATCTACTCCTTGTTCTTCCAGAGCTTCTAGTGTAGAGGAGGTACTTACCGAGTCGAAGGCCTGAGCATAGTCCACAAAGCATAGTACTAGTGTCATCTCATATTCATTCGTCCTGCTGATTATTTCTTGTAGTGTGTGGTTGTGGTCCATAGTACTGAAGCCCTTCCGGAATCCTGCTTGCTCTCTAGGCTGGGCAGATGATAGAATAATCTTTAGCCGTTCAGCTATTATCCTCATGAATGTTTTGTAAACAACAGGAAGGAGACTGATGGGGCGGTAATTCTTCAGCTCTTCCTTGCTTCCTTTCTGGTGCAAAGGGACTATTCTTGCATGATTCCAATCCTGGGGGATTATTCCTTGTTTCGGGCAAGGAGTGAATAACTGCGCTAAAACGTGTGCAACTTCTGTTCCACCAAGTTTCAAATATTCTGCTAACACTCCATCTATGCCTCCTGCTTTTCCGTTCTTCGTCTGCTTTATTGCTGCAATTACTTCTTCTGGGAGAATAGAGAGGGGATCTCGTTGGTTTTGGCTTTCTTCTTGGTTTTCCTCTTCATCATTTTCTTCCTTCTTGTATAGGTTGCCAAAGTATTCTGCTACCGTCCTTAGTATTGCTTCTTTGTTGTAAGTTCTTGTACCATCTTCCTCCTGTATGGCTTAAATCTGTTTTCTTCCAATTGCTAGGGGTTGTTTGGACTTCTTCATACTTTTGCTGTCTTCTATAGCCTCTTGCACAATTCTCTCATTGAATTTTCTCACATCCTCCTTAATTGCCCTTCTGATAGCCTTAATAAGCTCGACGTATTCGATCTTATCCTTTTGTGTATTTGAATTCTACAGTTCCTTACGTCATTCCATCATTTGTCGGGTGCTGTCACTTAGCTTTCTATCTTTAGCTGTTCTTGGTGAGCTTGCCACTTCTTCTGCTGCTTCCTTAACAGCTTGCATGACTTTGGTTTCTAGTTCTTCTTCTTGAAGTGCTGAGAATCTATTTTTTAACTCAAGCTGATATTTATTCTTGTTTTCTTCTATTTTTTCGTTGCTTATTTCATGTTTCTTGCATGAAATCAACTTCTTGCGTTCCATTTGGAGATTAATCTTCAATCTGCATCTTACGATCCTGTGGTCACTTCCAGTGCTAAAGTTATTCAAGACTTTACAGTCTGTTACTGTTTAGAGTTTATTAACCAATATGTAATCTATTCCATTTTTTACTCTGCTGGTTCCTTTCCCCGTCCAGAACATTTTGGGTTCTTCTTCAAATAGTTATTTGATATGAACATATTGGTGCATACAGCAAACTCTACCAAGTTGTGACCACGTTCGTTTCTCTGGCCAAGTCCGTATTGTCCTGCGACGGTGTCATCGGCTTCCTGTTCACCCACACTGGTGATAAAATCGACCAAAATTACCTTATGATTGTAAAGGCAACCTAATCTTGTTCACCGCCCAGAGTCTGGTAAAATATTTCAATTTCTTCATCGCTGCTTGCTGCTGTTGGTGCGTAGACTTGTATGATCTGAACAGAGTAACGCTCATTTATCTTGAGTATGAGCTTGCAAAGTCTGTCAGATATACTTTCTATCTTCTGTACATTGTTTTTCCATCTCTTGTTAATCAGGAACCCAACATCTCCTAGTCTTCCATTCTTAGTACCCCTTTAATAAAATAAATTACCTTCCTTGAGTGTAATCAAGTCTTCTGATTTTCTTTTAACTTCACTGAAACCGATAACGTCCCAATTTATCTTCTCTGCTTCATTCAGTAGCTCCAGTAGTCTGTCTTCACTCTTAAACCTGCGGCAGATGTAAGTCGCGAAGTGGAAGGTGGTAGTTCTTTTCCTAGTGACGGATCTCTGTAATGCCACCACCTCCCGGTTATCCGAATGGGTGGTGTTTTTACATCTGGATAAATTTCCATTACAGAAGCTCATCATGAAAATTGTATTTGCATTTGGGGGATGAAGGACAATAATTCACCAGGCTGTCCTACTGCCGGTTGGTGAATGCCACTTTCACAATTTGGCCGGAGATATTGTTGAATCCGTCTCAGTACGGTTGAACCTGGGCCTCCAACTTCGCCTCGCCTAGGTTGGATATCTATAGAGGATACAAACGCATGAAAAACTCAAACAATACAAACCATGTTCTACAAGTGCTATCGACGTCAGATTTTTACGACGTACTATATACCAGAATAATTCAGACATCGGCGCTAGGTGTCATGGGTTCGATACCAGAAGGTCCCAAAAATCGGAATTTTCGTAAGAAATGCATTGGTGAAATTTTGGACGATTTTTATAAATGCCTTCCCGATAAGCTTCAAAGATAAAACCCGGAATCGTGACAGAGGCGTTTGAGAAGATTTTTCATGACGTCCACTGCTTCTCTAGTGGTCCTTAGTTCGATGCTAGAGCGTCATTCCGATTCTATATATATACCCATATATATATATATATATATATATATATATATATATATATATATATATATATATATATAGGTATATCCGGAGAGTTACCTATATATAATAGATATCTATATAGGTACGAGTAAAAGTTGCTTGCATACTGCAAGCTAATAGGTAAAAATTTACTATAAGTTTCCTTTATGGGTATCATTTCCGAAGCTTATCCAGGAAAATTCTTTAAAATTGCCGCAATGCATTTCTTACGTGAGAAATTTTCATCCATCTGGCATCGAACTCACGGTCATATGCAACCTTTCTTCCACTGGTTCTATAGAAAACTACTTCAAACGCAAACGCTGTGATTTTGAATAGTCTCCTGCAAAGAGAAAGGCCTCAAAACAATTTTAAAGAATTTGCGTAAATGACCGCCTGGCGTCGAACACTGGACCCGTTCGTGAGAGACAATGGCATATGAATGTTAGAGAAGTGCTACTCTGACGTGTTTCAAAGTTTCAATTCAGTATCTTATCGAGAAGGTCCTATATTAAGATTCCATTATTCCCGTTTAAAATGCATGGTAGAATCGGAATGACACTCTTCCATCGAACCAAGGACCACTGGCGAAACGGCGAACATCTTGAAAGAATGTTCTCAAACGCCTCTGTCACCATCCCGGGTTTTATCTTTCCAGCTTATCGGGAAGGCATGGAAAAAAATTTTCAAAAATTGCAGTAATGCATTTCTTATGGAACAATTTCACACCCACCTGGCATCGAACTCACGGTCATTTGGTAACCTTTCTGCCTTTTGGACTATTGAAGACCATCTCATCTGCAAATACCGTGATTATGATGGTTCCGTGACAACTGAGCGCGCGACGATTCAGCGCGTCCCAATTGAGCGCGGACAACTGAGCGCTAGGACAACTGAGCGCTAGTACAACTGAGCGCTAGGACAACTGAGCGCTAGGACAACTGAGCGCTAGGACAACTGAGCGCTAGGACAACTGAGCGCGTCTCCTTCTCAGGCGTTAGTAATTGAACGAATATAAGGAAGATAATATCAATTGTTGACGTTGAGTGGTACCTTTCCTTACCGATTACTGATTAAACTGCAAAGTTAACTGAAATATTTAACTTCGTAACTAAAATATTCCACTCTTCAAGTAATTTACTTCCACATTTATACAATCTTAAAGTAATTTAATTTCTGATACTTAATCGGTAATATATTTAGTTATATTTTATTATTTTAGTTATATTTTATTATTTGCTATTTTATATTTAGTTTTGAGAATAATTCTTAACTTTAAGAAAACAAAGTCTATCCAGAGAGTCTTAGAGAGAGCAATTACAACTTGAGCGACTATGCAACATTTTTAGTTTTTCAGTACGGTATTGTTAGTGAGTGATTTTGTAATTGGTGAGATTTAGTGTTATCTTCATTTTCCGTGGAGTGTGACGTGAATGCATGTACGGTGTATGCATGTAATAAAATATATTCACTGTCGTAAAGGAAATATTACATTCATGGTTTTCTACAAATAGTGAATATGAATAGAGGGAAAAAAGAAAAAATCCTAAGAAGTGGCGAAAGGAAACAGTGGCATCGGTTTCGGAATATTTTAACTTTTTCTGACGAAAGTGGTAGGTAGATATGTAGGTATAGGTAGATACAAGGAACGTGTGAAGCCACTGATGTCAGTAGAAGTACTTTCATTAGAATTACGAAAGACATCAGCAAAGGACCGCTTCTCACTTCTCGTAAGCATCGGAAAACTGGGATAATCTAAAAAACGAATGGAGAAGTTAAGTAAGACGTTTTCGTGATAAGTCCCATACGTTGTCAGGTCCATTCTTTCTTTTTGAAAACTATCCCTCCGACAACTAATTTAGTTTTACAAACTGTGAACAATGAAGCCAAATACCAAGCGCTCGACCTTTTGGAACTATAAAATTGGGAAATGTCGTGAGAATGGTCGCGATATAATCTATTTAGACTAAACATGGGTAAATAATGGCCATTTCACATAAAAATCTTGGAAAGATATTAACATTAAATCCTTAAGCGTGCTCATTAACTTATGTTAGCGCTGAAATTCATGCATGAAAGTGTGAGAATTCGATATTCCCTATCTTTGGATGACCTGCAATCATAAAAACTATCTTTGTTGATCGAATCGATGAGAGCAGCACAAGCCTTCCGAAAAATGGAAGGATCGGCAGCATAACAGCCGCTCGTACAGCCGTGCGGGCCGAGTTTCGCGTTACCATCGAAATATATATTCGTTTTTTGACGTTATCAATAAACTTAAAGGATTTTGAATTGCACAATAAATAATTTCAGTATTTCCTCAGAAACTTTCCCGTTGGAATTTTTTTATTACGAAAATAGGACGAAAAGTAGCAGGCGACTATATTTCTCCCTGCATTTTCCCGAAAACTCGCGTATTGTTATAGATTTTCTCATGAAACTCTTATCCAAAATTTTTAAAAGCAAAGTGAATAACATACGTGAAAAGTAGATTCCACGAGGATGATTTTGATACCAGGAAAGACCTTGTTTCTTGAATGATAGACCCAAATTCATCGATTTCAAAAAATAATAATCTGCACCCAATTTTCTTGAAAATATCACTTTCTTATTTTTCCTTCGATTAAGACAATATTTAGCCTTGATTTAATTGCAATATGCCATAAAGAATTAACTTTTGTACATGCTGAATACCTTCCAAGTAAGTTCTTGTCAATTTTCTTTTTCTGTGCAAATGTAGCGACAGCGCGCGCCGTTCTCCCGTAAGAAATACACGGGCCTATATGATTTACGTGATGTCTTCATGACGTTGGACGGACTATAGCAACTATGTTATATTTACGCGTGCATTATCTTTGAATGTGTTAGATGAAGTGCCTTTTGGTTCTCAACGGGAAATATGAAAGCACAATTAAATAAAGTATCTGATTACAGAGGATGATCTGACTTCTCTCATCCTAGGTTAGTTACATGGAAGAGGTTACTGAAAACGAACTATTTCACTCTAACCTCAACATCTTATAAAAGTTCTCATACATATGCATCAACAATGATACTCTGGAAGCAGCGGTTTAGCGTGTGGCAGGAGCTGTAAACGCCAGACTTTGGAATTCATAACTTTCTGCTTCAGCATCGTATTTTCTTTGTCTCTATTTTAAGGTCGATTTTAGATTTAGACTCCAAAATATGACAAATTTGATTATACTGAATATTTTCTTTATCAATAGCCAGTCGCATTGAAAAGAGCTAAGGTGATTGATGTAAGATTCTCTCCTCTGCAAATGTTACAACTATATTTCATACCACGTCCACTTTCCCCGTTGAGAATCGATATTGAGACATGCACTTCTGCAACTTTTACATAAATCCTATTTTCCTTCCCTTTGACGACTCTTAACTAAAATATTTCACTCATTTTGTAAAGAATTAAGTACGTCTAGTATTAACGAACGTCTCATATTTCTGAGTAATAATAAATAATAACACTAATCGTTCACCAATTCATAATATCCATTATGACAGCAACTGAAAATGTCAATGTAAAGGGAAAGCCTAAAGAATTACTTGATTATCTTTTACTAAATCTAAGACATGGGAATAACCCATACGCCAATGGGGGCTTGCGGGGTGGGGCGGGACCGTGCTGAAAAAGACGTTGGAAAGGAGGTAAGTATTGAATATTCAAAAATTCGTTTATTTCTTCATATCTCCTCTTTCGGGAAATGGACGATGTATAGATCCTGCAGACGGCGACTTTGATGTTCACCGTAGAGGCAGCGCGTTCTCACAGCAGGTGCACTGCTAAGTCCCTATTCACCCGAGTGCAGGGAGTGGTCATAAACCTTTGTATTGTATTCCTCTCTGGAATTCACTAATATTCTTTCCGTGTTGATTGGTGTAAAAACCCAGGTTTGGACTCACCTTGGGAAAGTTTGTGTACTCTCTAGAAGCTTCGCTCTCCCCACATTAAACAAAAGAAACACATAAATTGCGCTCTAGCATCGAACCAAGAGTCCTTAGGAAAACGATCGAGCTCATTTAAGAAATATATTCATGACTTTTGATCGCATGATGAGTTATGGATTTACATATTCTAAGAAAGAGTTAGATATTACAAAATTTAAACTCACCCCATGCATTTCCCAAGGGAGTGTTGCACCTTCCAAGCGTTGAACTTATAATCTGACAAGTCGTTGACGTTTTCCTTTTAAACTATTTCCATTTTTACCGTCAAGTAATCTTTTTTTATCATCCACCCAAATATGCTCTCCGATTTGAGCATTAAGTGCCATAAAGAAAGCTACATATAATTAATTCGTATATACATTATACTCATCGCCACATCCTTCATTAAATTAACTTTAAGTGGAAGTAATATTCCTATAAAATGATGACATGTATATGAGTACATAACCTCCTATGTTCACCTCAATATTTTTTCTATTATAATCAATTTCGATACTATCCTTTCAACATTCTGGTCATAACTTGCAATGGATCTTAGGTTTTTTTTAGTATATCTTCAACATCTTTTTTGATGGAAAATTTTCAGTTTTAGTACATGTAAAATTGCGAAACTTTCTAGGCTAGAAATTTAACTCTGACTTTTCTTCACATGTACTTTTTAATTAATTGTGAATTACACTGAAATTCTGAAAATGTGCATAGTATTATTTAAATAATAAATAATATTTTTTTGGTGAAATAAACTATGAAAAATAGTACAAAAATTTTTACCAGCTCCAAATATTTTCGCTTTTTAGTGCTCCACGGATAGAATAATCTGAAAAATTCAATCCTTCTTCCCGATTATTGTACCCTTATAACATTTCGACCTTGTAATGCTCTGGGAAACACATAATACATTATTTTATTTAAATCATATTTTCTTGAAATTAATTTTCCTTTCATAGGAGATTTATCGCAGTAAATAACTTTGAGTATAATCATGCATGGCTGAAATATTGTTAACATTGGTGAAATTTCTATTTCTCCGTTTAATGAATATCTTCAATAAGCATTCACAGTGAAAGATGACCGATTGATTGCTACAGTTTGAAAGCTATAAGTGATTGCCTGAATTATTTTCTCTTGATATTTCAGTAAAATGTTGCTTTTAGTCGCTCAAGTTGTAATTGCTCTCTCTAAGACTCTCTGGATAGACTTTGTTTTCTTAAAGTTAAGAATTATTCTCAAAACTAAATATAAAATAGCAAATAATAAAATATAACTAAAATAATAAAATATAACTAAAATAATAAAATATAACTAAAATAATAAAATATAACTAAAATAATAAAATATAACTAAAATAATAAAATATAACTAAAATAATAAAATATAACTAAAATAATAAAATATAACTAAAATAATAAAATATAACTAAAATAATAAAATATAACTAAAATAATAAAATATAACTAAAATAATAAAATATAACTAAAATAATAAAATATAACTAAATATATTACCGATTAAGTATCAGAAATTAAATTACTTTAAGAATGTATAAATGTGGAAGTAAATTACTTGAAGAGTGGAATATTTTAGTTAAGAAGTTAAATATTTCAGTTAACTTTGCAGTTTAATCAGTAATCGGTAAGGAAAGGTACCACTCAACGTCAACAATTGATATTATCTTCCTTATATTCGTTCAATTACTAACGCCTGAGAAGGAGACGCGCTCAGTTTTCCTAGCGCTCAATTGTCCTAGCGCTCAGTTGTCCTAGCGCCCAGTTGTCCAAGCGCTCAGTTGTCCTAGCGCTCAGTTGTCCTAGCGCTCAGTTGTCCGCGCTCAATTGGGACGCGCTGAATCGTCGCGCGCTCAGTTGTCGGGTCACGGATTATGATTGCTCTATCGCATCGAGAACGGCCT
Organism: Pachydiplax longipennis; assembly: GCA_036926295.1. Lineage (NCBI taxonomy): Eukaryota > Metazoa > Arthropoda > Insecta > Odonata > Libellulidae > Pachydiplax > Pachydiplax longipennis. The sequence continues at coordinate 719,147 of JAVFKF010000006.1, read as the reverse complement.
CAAAACAGATTCGCGCAAAAGACCGCCTGGCGTCGAACACAGGAACTGTTCGTGAAAGACAATGGCATACGAATGTTAGAAAAGTGCCACTATGACGTGTTTCAAAGTTTCAATTCAATTTCTTATCGGAAAGGTACTAAAATAAGATTCCGTTTTCCCCGTTTGAAATGCATGGTGGAATCGGAATGACCCTCTTACATCGAACCAAGGACCACTAGACGAACGGTGAAATTCATGAAACGATGCTTTCAAACGCCTTTGTCACCATTCCGGGTTTTATCTTTCCAGCTTATCGGTAAGGCATTGAAAATAATTTTCAAAAATTGCAGCAATGCATTTCTTATGGAAGAAATTGGCACCCCTCTGGAGTCGAACTCACGGTCATTTCGTAACATTTCTTCCATTTGTATTATAGAAGACTACCTCAACTTCAACCTCCGAAATTTTGGTTACTCTATCTTAACGATAAGTGCCTCAAAATGATTTTCAAAAATCCGCGCAATGCATTCTTATGGGAAAATTGCGATTTTTGGGACATTCTGGTATCGAACCCATGATAGCTAGCTTCGATGTCTGAATTATTCTGGCATCTACAGGGTGGGGCCAGTACGTCGAAAAATTCTGACGACGACGGCGCATGTGGAACATGGTCAGAATTTGTATCCCCTATAAATAGGTATATCTGGAGAGTTAGCTATACGAGTGAAAGTTGCTTGCATACTGCAAGCTATCAGTTGAATGCAGTCTTATGTTAGAGAAGTGTCACACCGACGTTTTTCAAAGTTTCAATTCAGTATCTTATCGGGAAGGTCCCCAGGTGTTGTCGACGTCAGATTTTTTCGACGTACTGGCTCGACCCCGTAGATGCCAGAATAATTCAGACATCGACGCGAGGTGTCATGGGTTCGATACCAGAATGTCCCAAAAATCGCAATTTTCCCATAAGAATGCATTGCACGGATTTTTGAAAATTATTTTGAGGCACTTATCGGTAAGATTGAGGAACCAAAATCTCGGAGGTTGAAGTTGAGGTAGTCTTCTATGGTCCTCAGGGAAAGAATGTTGCCAAATGACCGTGAGTTCGATGCCAGGTGGGTGCAAAATTCTTCCATAAGAAATGCATTGCTGAAATCATTGACGATTTTTTTAAATGCCTTGCCGATAAGGTTGAAAGATAAAACCCGGAATGGTGACAGAGGCGTTTGAGGGCATTCATTCATGAGGTTCGCTGTTTCTCTAGTGGTCCTTGGTTCGATGCAAGAGTGTCATTCCGATTCTACCATGCATTTCAAACGGGAATAACGGAATCTTATTTTAGGACCTTCCCGATAAGATACTGAATTGTAACTTTGAAAGACGTCAGAGTGGCACTTAGCTAACATTCCCATGCAATTGTCTCTCACGAACGGGTCCTGTATTCGATGTCAGGCGGTCTTTCGCGCGAATTTTCGAAAATGGTTTTGGAGTCCTTCCTTGGAGCGATAGATCAGTGCAAATCACGTTGGTTGTAGATGCCGTAGTTATCTATGGTACTAACTGAAGAAATGTTACCAAATGACCGCGAGGTCGATGCCAAGTGGGTGCATTTTTCTCTGGTATAAAATGCATGACGGTCAATTTTGACAATTATTTTTAATGTTTTTCCGATAACCGGGAATGATATAAAACGGAAGGTACATAGAGGTGATTCATTAGTTTTATATACGCTGTTCGCCGTTCCTCTGACGGGTTTTGGTTCGATGCAAGAGCGTCATTCCGATTATACCATGCATTTCAAACAGGGATAGCGGAATCTTATTTTAGGACCTTCCCGAAAAGATATTGAATAGAAACTTTGTAACAGGTCAGAATGGCACTTATCTAATATTAATATGCAATTGTGTCGCACGATCGAGTCCTTATTTCAACGCCAGGCGGTATTTGCGCGTAGTTTTCAAAATTGTTTTGAGGCATTACTTGGTACGATACTTTTTCTTACTCAGAAAATTGTTAATCATTAAGCAACATTCAAGCAATATATGTAATATTTTACCATTAAATTACTTCGGAAACATCGAAAAACCATGAGATAAAATTGCAAATTTTTGACATTTTTCCACAAAAGTTTTAAATTTTGAATAAAAATCGTTGCCTCAGGACATAATCCGATCAAATTGAAATTTGTTATGGTTTATAAGATCCACCAACCACAAACTTTAAGCACTAGCTGCAGACCGATTTCAAGAAAAAGTTTTTTCAATCCACCCTAACCCCCATACCTCTTACAGCTGTTCCACTTAAAATTTCATTAATTTTTACTTTAGTTTTTCAGGTAGCTAATAAACCACTTAAAGAATCCCTGTAATTTCAATTTGTAATGTTTTTCTAGCATTATTGCATGGTATACTGTATCAAATGCTTTTTTAATATCTACAAATAATAAAATTACAGATAACCTATTTTTAAAGCACTATGACTGTTTCAGAGGTTCTCAAGGGTTATTTTAGTTCCTTTAGATTTTTGAAAACCATATTGGGTCTTCATTGGAGAATAAATATTTTCCATGTATTGAAACATGAGATTAGATACATATTTTTCTAACATTTTGAGCAGAGAATGTAAAATTGTTGTGGTTCTATAGTTGCAGGGATCCTTATATTTATTTATTTATTGAAAAAACGCTGCAGTTTGGTCTTTGGACCAGGTGGCAATGGTGAAGGGGAAGAATGGAATTACAATGACATGACTGTCTGGCATTCGCCCTTAGACGGGAGGAAAAACCCTCCAAAAACCTCCCGCAGACAGTATAAATAAAAACATTATACAGTACAGAGGTACAGTCAGTATATACAGAAGACATTAATAGATATCAAAATTACATTAAGGTTACATTACTAGTTATAAATACATTAAAGTTACATTAATAGATATAAGCAAAAATTTATAAGCGTTTAAGCTTCTTTTTAAAAATTTTTATGTTTCTAGGCATTGGAGAGAGAAATTCTCCAGGTAATGCATTCCATTCCCTTATACCTTTATTAATAAATGTATATTTCACTATATCAGATTTCTGTTCACGTTCCTTAATTTTTAACTCATGGTCGCCGCGTTCGATATAGTTCCATATATGGAACCATCCATAGTTCCATATATGGATATAGTTCCATATATGGAACCTCGCTCGCAGTTCCTCCCAGCCGTGATTAGAGTTCCATATATTAAATATGCCCATTAGTCTAAATGTCTTCCTTCTAGACGATAACGGTTCCCATCCTAGCTCATCTAACATTTTAGTAACACTCTCATCCTTTTTATGCCTTCCAGTCACATATCTAGCTGCTTTCCTTTGCACTCCTTCGAGAGTCTTACTAAGGCCTGATTCATGTGGGTCCCATACATTAGTCACGTATTCAACAATCTATTATATAACAAAAATCGCTCTTGAGGTCATACATTCTCATTCTATCAATACCTGGCCCACTGCTTCTGAGGCTTGATAAAATGTTGCTGACCTCTGCAACAATGATTTCTATATGATGCACATAGATACTGTTTTACATATTTACTCTCTATAGAACAAGTCCTCATAAGAAGAGAAAGACTTTGTATGTTTCATAATTACATCTTTTATTACATACCGGTTTCGGCCATGACGGCCATTTTCAAGGTTCACCTTGAAAAAGGTTAACCGGTAAACCGCTCAATAATAAAAAAAGTAATCATGAAATATACAAAGTCTTGCTCTTCTTACTTGTTCAGAAAGGTGTTTTGCAAAATTCAGCCATCAAAGGTTAACTTTACTCTCAATATGTTTCAGAAAGTTTTCATCACAGTTAGCCTTTATCTTATTAATCCATCCTGTAAATTGTTTAAAAATATTGCTCATATGTTTTCATGAGTTACTCCATGAAATCATCTCTGGAAAATATCCTTTTTAGGGTTTTTGTTTTGTCTGTTTAATAAGATATTTATCTCCCTCCATATTTCCTTTGGGTCATTTCCAATAACTCCAAATTTATCCAGGTAAAATTTCTTCTTTTGGTTCTGTATATAATTTGTGACTCTGTTCCTAATTTCATGATAGGTCTTTTTATAATAGATATTGGTGGGGTTACTTTTCCATTTCCTGAAGCATTTGTCTCTTAGCATAATTTCTTTTAATATCTCTTGGTTCATCCATTCTTTTCTGATTGATTTTGTGGAGAAATTTCTGGTTATAACAGCTTTATTATACAGCTCAGCAAAGGAACCACATATGTTATTTACAATTATACATTATTCCTCAGCTTCTAAAATGTCTGATAGACTACTCCAGTCATTATTATTCACTAGGTACTTTAATTTTTGTCTGATATATATGAATGACTTTGTTTACGGGTCTTACTGTTTTTATCAACTCTATCTACATTAGAGGTTAGAACAGTGGCAATGACTTATTGATCAGAAGTATTTGTTTCTATAGTAATACCATCTGGATTAAAGAAAATTTGTCTGTAGAATATGGATGATTTACACACTTTATTACTTACCACTGCTTCTCTATTGTAGTCATTAATTACGTTAACAAAGACAAACATGCTAAGGGCATCTTTACATCTGACAATGTTTATATTCCTTTTTTCAGTAATATATATATATATATATATATATATATATATATATATATATATATATATATATATATATATATATTTATTTATTTATTTATTTCCCCAAGTATTATACATTCAAGTAAACAAGACTCATTAATCAGGTTTTTCAATTCATTAATAAAGTTAAGCAAACTGAGGTTTGGTGGAATGCTGAGTATTGTCACCTTTGCACTATCAATGACAATTTTACCCATAAATTTTTCACAATATTTTATAGTTATATTTTGTTCCTCAAATTTTAAAGAATTATTTTTATAAACTAAAATGCCACCGCCTTTCATAGATTTCCCTAAATTATAAACTACATTATAGTTTTCCATTTCATATATTGGTAGTTCAGATGTTTTTACGTTTACCTTAGTGAAAACCAAGATATCAAATTTGGTGTTAGATGTGTTGAGTATAATATTAATTTCACCCCCCTTACTTCTAATAGACTTATCATTCAAATATAGTACATTCAGATCATAATTATTGGTGAAAGAGAAATTCAAATTATAGAAGCTATAACAACTCACATTTCATGGCTTGCTATTAAGATCTATACTTCTATATCTATACTTCACTGAACAATACAAAATAAAAAATTCTTTAATAACTAAAAATAGAACGGCGATTATAACTGAACAGGTTACACAATTTTATTGACATACTTTTCTACCTTGATTCTTATTATGGGTGAGTTGGGATCTTTTCTGGTGTTGCCATTTTTAACCAGGACATATTTGTGATTTTTTTCTTTGCTTGTCCTTTTAGCTAGCCAGAAGAGTTAGTTAGTAATTTGCTAATGAAATTTTTTTGTTAACCAAACTATATAGGTTAAATTCGATGTGCGAAGGCGTTACTTTGTGGAAGGCCATTATAAATGTGCCAGAAGATGCTAGCTCGCTAGCGAAACATGTCACCCAAGAAATCTGTGGAAGTGTACCAGAGTTTCTATTCATTTTAAACTATATAGACCAGCCACTGATCCCTCATCTTTTTGGATATAAATTCTAATGCTACTTTGCCTTTCCCATTTTCTTTACGATTACTTATCTACATATTATTAATGTCTTTAATACTGAAGTTTTCTATTTTCAGTCTTTTAGCTATTTTGATAATGGTTTTCAGTACTACTTTCAGTTATGCAATCATTCACAATTTCTATTTATTTGCTAAGTTTCTCCTGTTCCAAGTCATGAATTTTATTCTCTAAATTTTTAATAATTTCAGGATGTCATGGATGATATCCTTAAGGTCCTTTTTTAACTTTATTTGAATGCATATATAATCATAATTGTCACATACAAAGATTGAGCTCTTTTTAATGTCACTCACATCCTGCTCAATATTGGTGAATTTTTCTGGTCTTTTAAATCTTCATCATCCTCTGCATCTTAGTGTGGTAGTCCCTCCTTTTCTACACCTTCATCAATAATTATAATTATAATAAATTTATCAAACTAATTACATAAAACTACATTTATAGGACAAATAATTTCATTAATTTCATGGCAATCAATTAATATGTTAACTAATTACTAAATACACTCAAATTATGCATCTAATTACATCTACTTGCAATAACCACTGTTTCATTTTATAGCCATTACTCATTATTTAACGATTACAAAAATATGGTACACTACGTTTCATTTTATTACAGTTACAATAAAACAAATCAATTGAGGTTTTTTGTTACGTTTTTACATTTTAATTACCTTATAGTCTAAATACACATGTTTTCCTTGACAAATACATCCTTGTCATAAATGGTTTAGTCAATAGATGTTTCTATTTATAGATACTTCTATAATTATCAAAGGAGTTAGACAGCAACACTTAAATGAAGTTATTATAAATACATATACAGTCACGTGTTCCTTTCATTAAAAACTTCTATCATATAAAATGACTCGCAAAGTTCGTATTTTTCTGTTTTTAAGAGAAAAATTCACCTTTAACATTCTTCAATTCATCTGGTAACGTATTGTACGTTATACTTAGTATATATTTATTTTATATATACCCTAATATTTTTAAAGTTATCATCACTATGTTCCTACGAACATAAAATTATTATATCGGTTGACTAGAATTATTGTTGAGTGTTACTTCTTTCGTAAATCGCCATTGTCGGTGTGATATATTTCATATGTCGAAGTTTAAAATTTGAAAATATTGCAGGATCGTTATGCGGGTTTTGTGGTTCCTTTGGGACACAAAAGTATGCTTGTCTCGAGCGTTGCTATTTGGTCACAACGCATAATTTAACATAAAAAGAAATAAATAAGTAATGGCGACGTACCGCGGGATGACTTATATTTGTAACTAATTTTCACAACCATTGCGAACCAAGCCTTTTATTTGCTTATAATTAACCTCGAAACACAAAATTTCAAGATCTGAAGATTTATCTTTTTATTCACTAATGTTAAATCATATTTCATTTTATGTTTTCAAATCCATTCCTAAAATACACAAAACATGTTTAAATTAAAACCTTTCAAGAATTTTAGACAGCGCTAAATGATATCAAATAGCTGCAGTACAATTTTAGTTTTTTAACTCTATGTATTCGAATCGATATTATTTGCAGGAAAATGTGGGATTTTTCGGAAATAACCTTAAATGGCAGAAGAGAAAAATAAGATATTTATCTATGGAAATGAGTCGTTCTATGTACGTAATTACTATTACTACGAAATTTCCATGTGCTTAATTACCAATTAATAGACTAAAAAGCTAAAAAAATTATGAAAAACGCTGTAAAGACTTAGAAACAGGCCCGCGTGTAATTTGATCTATAATATAAGTTCAGGGTTTTACCGCTCAGTTCATTGGCGCCCTCGACGATCGATGCGCAGCGGAATAATTTTGCAACTTATGAATTCCCGTCAAAACGACCAGATTTCATTTATTTAGTGATATATACTTATGATGGTTTTTGTATATTTTGTCGCTTGAGCAATATCGCGTTTGTCTACGTTGTTACTTAATAAATTATGTTGACGGCAAGATTGTCTGAGTTTATGATACTAGAAACATTTAATATTTCAAATTTTATTCACGAAGTCTAATTTTCAACTATTTACAAGGCAGATGTTTGTGTCTCATATATAAAGTAGAAAGTTTGTTCGGGTGCTTGTGTTCGATTCGGAACCAGAAGTTGCACGATTTTCAAGACTGTTAAATATACTCCCTGCGCAATTAATGGGCTACTTTTTATTTAAGTAAGTGACCCCAGTTCGATCCCAGACAAGAAAAACCGTTCTCTTAGAAATACACGTAAACTTCACTTTTATCGGTTGCTGGATACATTTCATTTGCAAAATTAAATTAGGAATGATAATCGTACGAAATCGAGACAAGCACCAAAGAAAGAAAATGAATAAAAATTCTTATTTTGGTTGTTAAATATCGTTATCGAGTCGAAATGGCGAAAGTTCGATTAAAATAAACGAAAATTTTGTGAAATTTTGAGGCAGTAAACAACTAATCCCCTTGACGACCAATGCGATTGTTGAAGCCGAAGTTATTTTCCCGTAAGAATACATAAAATAAATTAAAGTTTATATGAAATTAAGTAAATTTAAGTCTATATGAAATTAATGGCTAGAATGAATGATGGAATATATTCATCGAAGGCAATAACATTCTGAAATTTTAGCATTTACAGTACAGTATCAATTTGCTGAGTCGATTTGCGGGACATTTAGGGGTTTACGAGCTAAATGTTTACCTTACTCACAAGGAGACTACACACCGTCGGACGCGAGTTAAGTGGTAAGACTCGGTAATTTGATAGATATCGAGTCAAGATTGACGAATCACCCCCAAAGTTGGGTTTTATGAGCGATAGTTTTCACGGAAAATGAACTCAAAGTTTACGAAAAATTGTCAGGTAGGCTACAAAGCTAAGCGTAGCGACCGTCGTCATTCGTCATTTCCCTGGAAAGGCAACACAGCCTAAAGCAGGGGAACTTCTCAATGTAATGTATACTGACCAAAAGACCAATAAACGCTTTTCAAAACAACAATTTCGTCATTCGAACGTTTGGCGCTGTGGTATGGTATCCGCTTCCACAGTCCTTTTGGTCGGGTTCGAGCCCTCATGCGGGAAAATTTCTTTTCACTTTTTTTCTTTTACGTACTCTGTCATAATCTTAATCTATATCTGTTTTCTTCTTTTGGTGGATTTTGAACTTATTTTCCAAAAGTTAGAGTATTTTTCCGCTGTGAGTCACCCGTTTCTTCAAATTATGTGCAAATACTTATGTCCGCATTTATTATCTGAAAACTACAATACTAGAGAAGTAACGCAGAGGACTATTTCAAATCTCTCCTACATCCAGCTGCTCGCTCTAACGGCAACATTTATTGCAATACCCGACTTACATTTACCAATTCTGAACTCTGAACACATTGGTTTAAATATAGAAGCCGACAACTGTTTGAGTAAAGTAAAGATTTTTATTTCGCGCATTCAGAATTCATTCCTTAATAAAGAAGAAAACAGATATAGATTAAGATTATGACAGAGTACGTAAAAGAAAAAAAGAGAAAAGAAATTTTCCCGCATGAGGGCTCGAACCCGACCAAAAGGACTGTGGAAGCGGATACCATACCACAGCGCCAAACGTTCGAATGACGAAGTTGTTGTTTTGAAAAGCGTTTATTGGTCTTTTGGTCATTATACATTACATTGAGAAGTTCCCCTGCTTTAGGCTGTGTTGCCTTTCCAGGGAAATGACGAATGACGACGGTCGCTACGCTTAGCTTTGTAGCCTACCTGACAATTTTTCGTAAACTTTGAGTTCATTTTCCGTGAAAACTATCGCTCATAAAACCCAACTTTGGGGGTGATTCGTCAATCTTGACTCGATATCTATCAAATTACCGAGTCTTACCACTTAACTCGCGTCCGACGGTGTGTAGTCTCCTTGTCAGTGATGGGGTGAGCAAGATTCACTGCTGCGTTACTTTTTCGCAATTTACAGGTTTATTATCAGTCAATAGAATTCAGAAAAGCAATTTCAAGCAACATACTGAAGCCTTGTTTTATATTATAATTTAAAAATAGAGTTTACCCATGATCTTTAACTAACCGTACCGTAATCCGCATTCATGTCTTTCGTGGTATTTACAATCTTACTTAACGTAGTTTAATGATCGCTTTGGCTTTAAATCTTAGAATAATGTTTAATCGCAATGCATCACGATTGTAAATACATCCATGAAGCATTGCGGTTAAAACAGTATGGTGGATATGAATCGTCATTAAAATGTATGTTAGAATACAAAATGGCGCTTTCTAATCGAACCAAGGAAACAGTAGTATGGAAAGGAAAGGAAAGATTAGTATGAAAAATCAGAGGTCGAGTTTTCTTAGCTGGAGATGTATTTAAGAATATTTCAAATCTCCCCTTTCCAATTTCATAGTATCCAGTCCGTTGAGCGATTAAGATTATCCGCGGCCACACCTAGAACATTCATAACGGTTTAGATTGCTGTTAAGAATTAAAGAAATATTTCTCCCGTATGATTTGACGAATTACACAAATTTGCGTTACGACAATGTTAGATATTCTCGGTTGGGAAACGTTAGAAAAAAGACGGAGAGTAAGTCGACTTGTAGGCATCTATCCGTTAGGTCCGAAACGGAGGAGAGGCATGGATGGAGTTAAACCACACTATATAGCGAGAGGGGATCTTAAACAGAAGTTAAAACTGAGGAAACAAAGAACTGATGCTCCGAAGTATTCTTTTATGAATAGAGGGGTCAAAGAATAGAATATGTTGCCTGAAGAGGTCTTCAAACCCTTACTAAAAATAGAAAAGTGTTCAAAAGCAGGATGTTGTGATCTAATTAAATAAGTGGAGTGAGAGTTGTTATGCTTTGTTTTGTTTGGATATTTGCAGACTTGATTATGTAAAAACGATTAAGTGACAATTTGGACTGAGTAGTATCATTATAGACTGTGACAGTGAACTGTAGTTTTTGTAATTAGATGATATAAGTGGTGTAAATATTTTGGTGGGGTGACAAGGAGGTGTTTGTAAGTTGAGTCTTGATGTAGTGTGTTTAAATACTGTACTGTGTGGGTAGTAAAATTAATTGTGGAATATTTATCTGTGTAACGTCTGATGTAAGGATTAGGGGTTTTAATTATGTTGCTTATAGATAATGGTTGGGGCTGCCACCAGAAATAATTCTACTCGCAGCATACTTACTAATAAATAAATACTGAGAAGGTTATCTCAGATGGTACACATTATCACACATAAGGAAAGGTTAGTTCGAGAGCAATAAATGATGAGAATCATTTCGTTGAGAATATTTAAAAAACAGCTCGTATCTTGCTACCGAGATTACATATTGAATGTCATTATTCCCTGTGAATATAGTTAATACACTCGGTTAAGACGCTTTTTCCAAATGAAATCACATTATAAGCGAGATAACTTTATAACTCGGAAACGATAATCTTTACACCATAAAATGAAAAGGAAGATTCTTTATTTAACTTGTCACAGCTGTAGATATACAGAAAGAGTCCGGGAACTATTGTTCTGTACTTCTGGTTGACTTCATATTTGGGTTGCACTTCCTTTGTCATTCTCCACTCCGCAATGTTTATCAGATTATCGAGCAAGGCTTGTGAAGCGAACGATACTGTGGAATTAAGATGGATAATGGGTTTCAATGATGTGAAGTTGGCTTATTCTGGAATCAGTTATTCTGATGGTTAGAAAGAAGCGTATATACGATGTTTTTATTTAATTTTCCATTCTTAACAGTCCGGGATTTTTTTTCAGAGTATACATTCTGTAACGATTCAGGGAGGGAAACTTGGTGATTAACACTGATCGAGTTGAATTCTATTTTTTTATGGTTGAATTTAAAAGCAAAACTGAAGTAATGAAGAGACGGAATCTCCTCAGAAAATCTGCATTGAATGGCTCGTAATGCCTTGAGATTCCGCAATCCAGAATTGAATGTCCTTGTATTTCACAAACAGTAAGCTCGAATGTTCCTCCTTGTTAAACTAGAAGTATAAGAATATTTAATTTTTATCACAATAAATATCTTTACCTAATATTAGATTAACTTACTAAATTTATAGAAATTTTTTTAATTCGATACATAAATATATAATTTATTTAAAAAGTAATGAAAATATACTTCGATGTATTTTAATCTTTTTATTAATTATTTTAGTATGACGTGATTTTGAATTAAATAGGACATTTGTGATAGACTGTATTATTTTATATTATCTCATTACATAATTTATATATTTCACATATTCTGTTTATTTTTGTAAAGCAATCTTACCGTACTTTATTGTGATATTTCCTGCTGTGTTTTTGTGATATATGGTGAGTTTTTGTATTATTTTGTATCTTGTGCTATATTTTCTTATAATTTCATATTTCTAAATTGTAAACTGAATTGGGCTCGCTGAATCCATGAATAAATGCTCCAACCTAATTACCGGTTCATCATTGGTACAAAAGGATATTTATATCCAGCAATTCTCAATATTCCCAGTCCCGTCGGACTTTTCTCAGGTCCGTCTCCCATAGGGATTTTTCCTAAGTGCACGTGCAGAATTACCTTTACCCATTCCTTTAATTCTCATTAGTTTTACTATTTACCATAAGTTCAAATCTCATTAACCCTAAGATTTGGAATTATTTTTACTGCTTTAAATTTTCCCTTGACGTTATCTCATTAATTATATACCTCTTGAGGAATAAGGAACTCTCCCTTGTCTTATATTTGAGGTTGATCCTTTCAAATAGGAAGTTCTTGGTCTCAGATTTTAGCTAGAATTTTTCCTTGCAATGTATTTTGTATGAAGTTGTTATAAGTAAATAAGATTTAGTAAGTAAGAGTAAATAAGTTGGCTCTAAGGCTTTCGCTGTGAGTTTCCATTGGAAAATGTCGTCTTGCGGGATACAACAGCGTCGTCTGATTAAAACAACACAACGTTTCGCCAACACTACCGTTGGCTTCTTCAGGTGAAGTGAAATGCACTTCCCAGCACCTACTATTTATATATTCCCCCCCCCCCTTTTTCACTACTGTCCTTTCACCAGGCGCCGTGAGGTCTTTCATGTGCTCAGCAGTCGTTTCCATGTTGTAGACAATGGATAACCGTCTTCGCGATTGAAGTTGTTGGGAGTTTTTGCTATTTCTATCGACTCCCGTATAATCCTGGGAAAATATTTGGTTTCTTTGTAGATGACCTTGGTATTTTCTAGGTCGATATCATGGCCTGGCTCCGACCACGCGTGATCTGCTATCGCTGATAGTTTTCGGTCTTTGTTCTTCACCGCTCTGCGGTGTTCTTTTATCCTGCAAGTAACAGAACGTCCCGTTTGACCAATGTAGGATTTTCCGCACTTGCAGTCCATCTTATAAACACCTTCGAATGCGGTGGGAGGTAGCTTATCCTTCGCGCTCGGAAAACATTCTTGAATCTTCTTTACAGTTTTGAATCTTGTTTTCACATTGAATTTTCCCAAAATTCTCGTGATTTTTTCCGTGGTCCCGCGGACGTATGGGATGCATGCATAGGCCGCTGGTCGTTCCGTCTTTTCGTCGCTCTCGATTTTCCTTTTTCTCCTCGCCTTGTGAATAGCATTTATTCCATATCCAATTCTATTTAAGGTATTCATAAGATGACGTTCTTCAGGAATGATAGACTCAACGTCCGATATGGTCGCGGCTCGGTGAAATAAGGTTTTGATCACGGCACTTTTTTGTTGGGGATGATGATGGGAATCCGCGTTGAGGTACAAGTCCGTGTGGGTAATTTTTCTGTAAACAGAATGTCCTAAGCTCCCGTCTGTTTTTCTTGTCACTAAAACGTCCAGAAAGGGAATACGCCCATCTTTTTCACATTCCATGGTGAATTGAATGGCTGGGTGCTGCGCGTTCAGATGTTGCAGAAAATTATGTAGTTTTTCCTTTCCGTGAGGCCATATCACGAAAGTATCGTCCATGTATCTCACCCATAACGAAGGAGTGAGTTCAGCGGTCTCGATTGTTCTTTTTTCAAATTCTTCTAAGTATAAGTCCGCGATTACCGGTGATAATGGTGATCCCATGGACGCTCCTTTTCTTTGTTGGTAAAATTGTCCTTCCCAGATGAAGTAGGAGGTGTGGTGAGACAGTGTTCCACGAGTTTGGGGAAATCTTTTGAGAGTCCTCGACTAGTGAGTTCTTTTACGATCTTCATCGATTCGTCAATCGGGACATTTGTAAAAAGGGATATTACATCGAAGCTCACCATTATGTCCGTATTCTTGATATTGATGTTGCTTAAGATGTCCACAAAATGGGCGGAATTCTTAACGTAAGAGTTCGTGAGTCCAACGAAGGGGCGAAGTTTTCGTGCGAGATATTTCGCCAAGTGGTATGTGGGACTGCCTATGGTGCTTACGATAGGACGCAGCGGAACTCCCTCTTTATGTATTTTTGGTAGTCCGTAGATCCTAGGAGGTCTGCTGGCAGAAGGCAATATCCCTCTTCTCTCCTCAGATGGAATTGAGGAATCCTTGATGAGTGCTATTGTGGCACGTTCTATTTTTGTCGTTGGGTCCCTCTTGATTATAAGATGGACTGCAAGTGCGGAAAATCCTACATTGGTCAAACGGGACGTTCTGTTACTTGCAGGATAAAAGAACACCGCAGAGCGGTGAAGAACAAAGACCGAAAACTATCAGCGATAGCAGATCACGCGTGGTCGGAGCCAGGCCATGATATCGACCTAGAAAATACCAAGGTCATCTACAAAGAAACCAAATATTTTCCCAGGATTATACGGGAGTCGATAGAAATAGCAAAAACTCCCAACAACTTCAATCGCGAAGACGGTTATCCATTGTCTACAACATGGAAACGACTGCTGAGCACATGAAAGACCTCACGGCGCCTGGTGAAAGGACAGTAGTGAAAAAGGGGGGGGGGGAATATATAAATAGTAGGTGCTGGGAAGTGCATTTCACTTCACCTGAAGAAGCCAACGGTAGTGTTGGCGAAACGTTGTGTTGTTTTAATCAGACGACGCTGTTGTATCCCGCAAGACGACATTTTCCAAGAGTAAATAAGATTTACTTTTCGATTATATTCGCTACTCCTCTTTCTTCACATGCTCATTACTTTTTCTATTCGTCCACCTACTTCTTGTTACTACAAAAGCATGCTTCTAAGTTGTCTCACTCTTTCTTAGTATCTCGCATCCATATTTTTGCACAAAACTTTTCAAAACTGTTTTTTATGTCAACATTAATAATGTTATTCACCAGGAGTCATTTCTTTTGTTGGAAGGATCTTCAAGATTGATTTCAATTTTAGTTAGTTAGAGTAACTATATATATAATAGGCCCCTCATGTAGATGAGGCCCTCAGTTGTTTCGCTCCTTGTTACAGGTATAAGCTTAATAGGTACCGCAAATGTGATAAAATTTCAAAAATTTAAATATTGCGGGGAATACCTCTCCTTCATTAAAGATAATTAAGACGCGAAATTTTCACAACGCAGTAATCGGAGCTTATGTGTTTAATGATTAGCATGTCTAAGATAGTCAAACTTTCCTATTAATGCTTAAATTGAATTTATTTCGAAATAAAAACTATAGGAATGTAATAAATGCAAGATTTGTGAATAATAAAGTACTCCAAGGACTCTGCTATATTTCGGAAAATTATATCATAGACGTATATATTTAATTATTTTCTTAAAATATTATAATTATTATTATAATTTATTATGTACTATATTTCTTATATACATTTCATTTCTTACGTACCGTATACTTAGTAGATATCAGACTACATTAATCGTTATTCATTGCCGTTAGAAAATTGCCTGACATGAACGTATACCAAAAATTATTTTCACGCCGAATGCATTCGTCTTCGAAATTCTTTTTCCATACTCCGTAATTCGGTTTTTTACTTAATGAGGTTTTTTTCCCGTAAATCAAATCTTTCTTTTTCGTTTTTTTTTTATTTCTCTTTTTTATTCTCTTAGTATTATTTCGAATCTTTATAACGATGTATCTTCATACGAGGTTAGGTGGAAGAAAGGCCCACTCGGGCCTATCCTCGCCTAATAAAGGGTCGAATAAATAAATCTAATATAATAAAATAAGGTGTGTGTGTGTGTATATATATATATATATGTATGTTCGCCTAAAACTCGAGAACCATAAATGGCACAACTTTCAAACTTTCAGGATTGTTAAATGTACTCCCTGCGCAGATAATAGGCTACTTTTCATTTACTTAAATGTCCCCAGTTCGAACCCAGACAAGAAAAACCGTTCTCATAAGAAATGCACGTAAACCTCAGTTTTATCAGTTGCAGGCTACATTTCTTTTGCAAAATTTAATTAGAAATAATGGGCTTACGAAATCGAAAGAAGCACCAAAAGAAAGAGAAATGAATAAAGATTCTTATTTTCGCGAAATATCGTTTTCGGATCGAAATGGCGAGAATTCGGTTAAAATAAATGGAAATTTCGTGAAATTTTGAGGCTATAAACAACGAGTCCCCTTGACGAAGAATGCGATTGTTGAAACCCAGGTATTGCGTTTTCCCATAAGAATACACGGGATTTTAGGTCCATATGAAAGTAATGATTAAAAATGAATGATAGTATATGTTCATAGCAGGCAATATTCTGAAATTTCGGCATTTGCATTTACGAACAATTTGCTGTGTTAATTCACAGGAGGCAACGTATGATCATTTAGGGAAAGTTTCTTTATTACCTCGAATTTGCCAACTCTATTTGAAAATAATGAAGCTACTACGTGTGATTTACGCTGGAAAAACTTTAAATTGATTAATATATACTGCGTGCAGCCTCTTGGCGTGTGGCAGTGGGTGCTTTAAGCATGACTCTACTTCTCTAATCGTCTAATACCGCGTATTACATTAGCATGTCGGTTAAATGATAACTTAATGAAACGCATCATTTTTTACACTGGTGATCTTTTGTTTTCGTGAGAAAACCGCAAGCAGTATTGTCTCCATCAAAATTTTCTCCCTTATAGGATTCAATGTGAAGCTAAGCAATACTATGTTAATAAGTAAATTTAAAAGTAACATAAGGAAATGGGTAATTATTACACGAGACGACGTGCACCCAGGAAAAATCCCAAGGAAGAATCATTTTACACAGTTGAGGAAGCTCCTAAATAAAGAAAATCTAAGACGATTCCTTTTCTTATCGTGGATTCTAGATTTGCATTCAAACGATAAGAAGTCAGAAAATATAAAACATTTTCATTTAGGATAACATTTTCATTGATCCAAGCAAAGTGAGAGATGTTATTTTCTCCCCTCACAAATTATTACCTAAGATATTATCTACTGCTTATTTATATATCCCCGTTGAGAATCAACGGGCGCCTCAGCTCGTAAATAAATAATTCTATCCAACGTTAATAGAACGTCCGCGCTGAAATAAATTTTATGATTTCTTTAATATATATATTATATATATATATAATATATATATATTATAATATATATATATATATATTATATATTATATATATATAATATATATCTATTATATATAGCTAACTCTCCGGATATACCTATATATATATATATATATATATATATATATATATATATATATATATATATATATATACGAGTAAAATTTGCTTGCATACTGCAAGCTAATTGGTAAAAATTTACAATAAGTTCCCCTTACGGGTGTCATCTTCGAAGCTTATCCAGCAAAATTTTTAAAATTGCCGCAATACATTTCTTACGTTAGATATTTTCATCCATCTGGCATCGAACTCACGGTCATATGCAACCTTTCTTCCACTGGTTCTATAGAAAACTACTTCAAACGCAAACGCTGTGATTTTGAATAGTCTCCTGCATAAAGAAAGGCCTCAAAACAATTTTTAAAAAATTGCGTAAATGACCGCCTGGCCTCGAACACAGGACCCGTTCGTGAGAGACAATGGCATATGAATGTTAGAGAAGTGCTACTCTGACGTGTTTCAAAGTTTCAATTCAGTATCTTATCGGGAAGGTCCTAAAATAAGATCCGTTATTCCCGTTTGAAATGCATGGTAGAATCGGAATGACGCTCTAGCATCGAACCAAGGTCCTCTAGAGAAGCAGTGGACGTCATGAAGGAATCTTCTCAAACGCCTTTGTCACCATTCCGGGTTTTATCTTTCCAGTTTATCGGGAAGGCATTTTAAAAAATCGTCCCTGATATCAGCAATGCATTTCTTACGGAGGCATTTCGGACCCACCTGGCGTCGAACACACGGACATTTGCTAACATTTCTTCGTTTGGTACGATGGAAGACCATCTCATCTGTAAACACCGAGATTTTGATTGCTCTATCGCATCGAGAACGGCCTCAAAACAGATTGAAAAAATTCGCGCAAAAGACCGCCTAGCGTCGAACTCAGGACTCTTCCGTGAGAGAAGATAGCAAAATAAATTTTGATAAGTGCCATCCTTACTTGTTCCAAAGTTTCGATTCAATATCTTATCGGGAAGGTCCCAAAATGAGATTCCGCTTTCCCCATTTGAAATACATGGAGGAATAGAAATGACCCTCTTGCATCGAACCAAGGACCACTAGACGAACGATGATATTCATGGAAGAAAGTTTTCAAACGTTTCTGTCACCATTCAGGGTTTTATCTTTCCAGCTTATCGGGAAGGCATTTTAAAAAAATCTTCAAAGATTTCAGCAATGCATTTCTTATGGAAGAATTTTGCATCCACCTGGCGTCGAACTCACGGTCATTTTATAACATTTCTTCCATTCGTAATATAGAAGACTACCTCAACTTCAACCTCCGAGATTTTGGTTCCTCTATCATAACGATAAGTGCCTCAAAATAATTTTCAAAAATCCGCGCAATGCATTCTTATGGGAAAATTGCGATTTTTGGGAATTTCTGGTATCGAACCCATGATAGCTAGCGTCGATGTCTGAATTATTCTGGCGTCTAGAGTGTAGGGCCAGTACGTCGAAAAAATTTGACGTCGATGGCGCTTGTGGAACATGGTCAGAATTCGTATCCCCTATAAATATATATATATATATAGGTATATCCGGAGAGTTAGCTATATATAATAGATATATAGGGGATACGAATTCTGACCATGTTCCACAAGAGCCGTCGACATCAGATTTTTACGACGTACTGGCCCCACCCTGTAGATGCCAGAATAATGCAGACATCGACGCTAGGTGTCATGGGTTCGATTCTAGAATGTCCCAAATATCGCAATTTTCCCATAAGAATGCATTGCGCGGATATTTGAAAATTTTTTTGAGGCACTTATCGGTATGGTAGTGGAACCAAAATCTCGGAGGTTGAAGTTGAGGTAGTCTTCTATAATACAAATGGAAGAAATGTTACAAAATGACCGTGAGTTCGACGCCAGGTGGATGCAAAATTCTTCCATAAGAAATGCATTGCTGAATTCTTTGACGATTTTTTTAAATGCCTTCCCGATTAGCTGGAAGGATAAAACCCGGAATGGTGAGAGAGGCGTTTGGACACATTCTTTCATGAATTTCACCGTTCGTCTAGTGGTCCTTGGTTCGATGCAAGACGGTCATTCCGATTCTACCATGCATTTCAAACGGGGAAAACGGAATCTTATTTTGGGACCTTCCCGATAAGATATTGAGACGAAAATTTGGAAATAGTCAGAATGGCACTTATCTAATATTAATATTGTATTTTTTCTCAAAGAAGGGTCCTGAGTTCGACGCCAGGCGGTCTTTTGCTCGATATTTTGTTATCCGTTTTGAGGCCGTTCTCGATGTTTTAGAGCAATCAAAATCACGGTGTTTGCAGATGAGATGGTCTTCCATAGTACCAAAGGAAGAAGTGTTACCAAATGTCCGTGTGTTCGATGCCAGGTGGGCTCGAAATGCTTCCGTAAGAAATGCATTGCTGGAATCTTGGACGATTTTTTTCAATGACTTCCCGATATGCTGGAAGGAGAAATCCCGGAATGGTGACAAAGGCGTTTGATATCCTTCTTTCATGAGGTTCGCCGTTTCTCTAGTGGTCCTTGGTTCGATGCAAGAAGGTCATTCCGATTCTACCATGCATTTCAAACGAGAAAAACGAAATCTTATTTTGGGACCTTCCCGATAAAATATTGAATTGAATCTTTGGAACAGGTCAAAATGGCACTTATCTTATATTAATATGCTATTGTTTCGCACGATCGGGTCCTTAGTTCGTCGCCAGGCGGTCTTTTGCGCGAAGTTTTCAAATTGATTTGAGGCATTACTTGGTATGATACTGCATTCAACTGATAGCTTGCAGTATGCAAGCAACTTTTACTCATATATATATATAGGTATATCCTGGCAGTTAGCTATATATGATAGATATCCGGAGAGTTAGCTATATATAATAGATAGATATATCACTTAATATTTCGAACAGTGTGTTGTTCCAAAAGAATTGGACTGAGGATATTCGTGGTTAAACAGTTATTTTTTTGTCCTACCAATTAATGGCTAAACAACTAAACTGTTTCATCGAATGACACAGCCTGATCTTTCTTAATTTTTCATCTCTCTTATCTAAAGAGAATATGATTAAAGATTCCATTAATGTGATTTATGTAGAAATAAAGTGATCCCTACACTTGCGCAATGCCTATGTACTCTTGACTCAATAAATTGGGTTTTATGAGTATCGATTGCTTCACCGCATGTAGATGATAATGGAGAACGCATTATTTCAAATGAATTATTATATTACACCGTCATTTAAATATTAAAATTATTTGCAATCCAATAACAATTTGAATGAGATCTAATGGAAAACATCACAAAAAGAAATTCCGTCCCCGACTCAATTGGCGCTATGACACTTCCTTCGAATTCCTGCGTAGAGGTGGCGCCAAGTGCTAAGATAGAATCACGAGCTCTCTGTGAAAGACGACGTTCGTGGAAATGCTTAGAAGTTCCAAGCTTTTGGAACTTGTACCACTTCGAAATCTTATAACTACGCGTTCATTTTTATATCCAAATGAATTTTCTTTATCGAAAAAGCTGTATCCGTCTCTCTGGATTGACAGTTGCACGCATTTCTTAAAGTATCGAAAATTTTTCGAATTCACTCAGTCATATGCGCTCTATTCTTTGGATTTACGGGTGTATTTCTTTCATGCACACACGCACTCAGAGGTATTTCAATGAAAAATTCAAGGGTAGGTCTCTCTGCTGATATTTAGTTCACAATCGTTTTCAGTTATTGAATGATTTTTCGCTCAGTCTCGTGCCATTTTGATTGTTGTCGCCAGTCAAATTAATCAGCCGTGATTGTGCTGTCACACTCACCTCTATAAGAAACTGCCTTCAATCAGTGAGTCTCTGTATGGCCTGCAAACGTATTTACGTCACCATTTTACTAAGGAGCTGCAGCAGCGCCACGATGGCCCAACTATCGCGTCTGTTTTTCACGTCACTTATTTTCTTTTGCGTTTGCACTAACCAATGTGTTGATTGGCAGGTGTCTCGCCATGTTCCTCGCATTGCATTATTTCGCACATACGCAAATATCGGACTGAATCAGAAAATATCTAAAACAAAAGATAATGTTTCTACCAAACACCTGATCACATATATAGATTATTAAAATTTATACTACAGTGGAAAATCGTTTAAATTTCAGAAGTTAATGCTATTGTTCGCTGTAAACAAGGTTTCAATAGCAGTGTAGAACACTGTATTATTTATTGCCTTTTTATAATACATCGTAGAAGAGCATTGCATTGTAAGTTCAGGTGAATTCGAGAAGACCGTTCAGGATCAGTTCGGAACTGTGGCGCATGCGCGTGATGAATTAATTACAAATTCAGAATTGTTCGTTTCAGGTTCCGCGGGACTAATCATCAAAGTTCGATTCTATCGCAGTACCGAATTGGTTCTGATCTCTCTCCGCGAATTTATAATTAAAGCAAACTAACACTCTTGATTCGTTTCTAACACAAATTCCTTCTCCTTCGATTCACCGACTATCGTTTTCCCTTTTTGTAACGCATCACTGCTTAGCAGTTAAGAATATCTTCTTTCTTATAAATAATTTGCCTTCATTCAATTAATGGGTTACAGCGTTAACTTTAGTATCTCTTGAGCATCCACATTCCATGACTTTCCATTCCTGATTTAATCCCAATCTATTTTCACTTAAGCTCTCTACTTTTTAGTTCAGACGGCCTGCAAATGGTTTGTATTTGATAATCACTTCACATGATAGCTTAAGATTTCTACTCAAAATATGTGTGACGTTGAATACTATAAAAAAATAACGCAATCGAACGTCATCTCACGAAAAGTAAAAATCAGTAATCACAAAACTTGTGGTGGCCCATATATGGTAGAAGAATATAATGATCCGATGATCACTCTCTCGTCAGGATTTAGAGCAAATATTATGAAAAGAAGTTAGAAGACGGATAAACCAATATGAGTGCTCTTCAACAAGAATATATAGTAACACTTGTGCGGGACTCAAAAACAACTGCTAAAATTAACTACTTTTTTCGCTGAAAACTAGCACAAAACACTGATTTGATTCCTCCAAACGAATGGAAAAGGAAAACTGAGCTCTATTATAGCTAAAAATATCAAGAAAGAACAAGCAATGGCAGAAGAGCAAGATAAAGGGGAAGCCGATAGAATTCTTCGGACGATAAATCCTAACCACACATATGTTTCCAGAAACTGAAGGAGTACACAATGCAGTAGTCTTAAGAAAGGCAGATTCGACGTTCTTTGTCATCTCTCCCACTCCATTATCTCTTTCTCCGATGCAAAATGGTACTGTTACGATAATTTTTCGGAAGACATTTGCACACGTATCAAGTAGGTACATATCCTACTTTATTACACTTATATAACCGTCATGCGCTCCAGCACATCGGAACTCTAAGCAATTATTCAGTATGCGTTCGGTCGCTCGAGAACCTAAATTTTCAATTTCTTCTTATGTTAAAAAATATCTCTAAACAGAATGCTGGGATAAAATCTTCCTCGTTAATATATATTTCCTTAAGCTCATAAAATTACTGCAATAACAAGTATAAGTTTACCGATCTAAACTGACCAGGGCAAATCAATGGTACGTGTCAAAGGGGACCCTGACGTGACTGAAATTAATTATTCATTATCATCTCAAAATTTATTCACTTAAAAATAAATTACTGAGTTATTTACTTAAATTTTTTTACTTAAAAAAGTGAAGACTAAATTATCACTACTACCTTACGTGAGGTGACGTTGAAATTTCTGTAAAGCTGTGAGGTTTCGAAGCGTCGGAGATTCGAAGCGCGAAGCGGACTACGCTCTTTGATATAAAAGTCAAAAACTCAAGTTCTATTCAAGATATCGCATCGAAACAAACTAAAAATGAAAATTACCACATTTATCTGGATTTCTCTCGAGAAAAGTTCTTCCTCACGTGAGAAACCAAAAAGTTTTAGGCGACGTATAAATTGAACTGCACGACGAATTTTTTCTTGAGTTACGTTCCAACTAAACAATTTTTTCCTAAGATTTGATTACTCTAAAAGTAATCTCATGTAACTTTTGTGCATTCAGATGATACAATGAATAATGTAAGAAAAAATCAGCATTTTATATTGGATTGTAAGAGAGTAATGGCAGTTTCAAAAATGTTCACGGGTGAAAACTCTTCAATTCATTCAATTTTCGCTTTTAGCTTTGCTGTTTTTGCTATAAAATCATAAAATTTTCACTGTTGTGTTTAAAAATATATTTATTCGAATTTCATCAGAATTTAAGTTTGAATCGATAAACGTAAACTACGAATCTTAATTATACCCGTACGAATCCGTAGCTCCACGCAAAGGCGAACCTGCGCGAGGCTAACTTCTTCACTTACGGCAAATTACATTGAGTGTAAGTCCCCTGTAAGTTCTCCATACTGACTGGAATTTTGAAACGAGCTATGATCGATCTGCCATGGTCGAAACCCCCTAACTGTAAGTTTCATACAGAAATATATCGAACATTCTATTTAATGGTTTTCAACCACGGAAATCGATTAGTAATATTTAAGCATCGTAAAATCACTCATTATCATTATCAACCAACCCATGAAATATATTAATTTTTTATACTTGCTCTACGATGCACTACAGTGGTAGGTCTATCGGCATAATCTTGCCTTTGGGAACTGATACCCCATTTTGTAATTGAATTTTAAAAAATATTAATTGTTGACAACAATTTTTAATAAATATATAACTATTATTATTTACAACCGTTTTCAATATTCTTATTCAATTTACTACACCTTTGGTTGGAAAGGAGATAAGGATAGATTTGTATCAGACAATTAAAGCTGATAATAATCAAATCCCGATTGTAATAAAGAAGTAAAATTTACCATAATCTTATTCGTCAATAATGAAATATAAATGTTTATTTATTATAATGTGAAATATATGATAAGAATCGATTTCTCGTATTAGAAAAATGTTTTTTCGTAATTGTGTTTGCCCTGAATTAAACATTGAGTAAATACTGAAAATTTATTTTTATTAATTTGAAAACTGTGATTCTCAATATTTGAAGTGAGCAGAATAGTTATATTTATATATATAATATATAAATATTAGGGAGATATTGAAATATAGACCAAAATATTTGTTTCGGTAATTATTTTTTTCAGTTGGTGATCAGCATAATTTGATTTTTAGGGTATTATATTAAATATTAAATTCATCCTTAACATTGTACTTACTAATGAATTAATTTACATATGGGCACTTAAAGCATTATATCTTATTGAATAATTACTTAATTTATTAAATTTGTTAACTGCTAAAATTAAGTGCTTTTCATCAGGGAAATGATCAAAACGAAATTATCAGATCATAAATGTAGTGCAAAATTATTTACATTAGTAAAAAAAATTGGCATATAAATATCTTTAATAGCTTATGTTTTATCGAAGGAAATATATTGCCTGGACTACGAAACTAATTAAGGGTTAACAAGGATTAATTGCTTCTATGAAGTGGTGCTGTGGTCTCACCGTAAAATTTAGCAAATCTCTTAGTTTCTTCTTTCTATGATATTACATAGTTAAAACCCTTGCGAAGAACGAGTAATTTCAGATAGTTCTAAATGTAATGAAAATATGCCCGCGGCGAGTTGTCCTAGACTCATATTGACTCCATTCCACTCTATGGCGAGAGGAAGATTTCCCTTTGAATATAGGTGCTATTTACAATGCCACCTCTCTCGCATTGCAGTTGAGTTGCTCGGATTCGAAAGGGAAACTTTTTCTTAGTTTTAACATTCTGTCCGCCAATGATTTAAGGTGGCATTCCAACGTATGAATGTTTTCTGTAGTGACATTATTCCATCAAAATCAACTTTTTCCTTATTTATTCTCAAGTTATTACGATATTTCAATTAGAGATAAAATCAGGATACTTTTGTTTAATTTGGCATGCTCTTTCACGTTATCAGATAATGATTATTAATCTTCTTTCTTTACAGCTTCCACCGCTAGGAACCCACAACGAACAGGTAAGGAGAATTTTTCTTTTTCCGTCACAATAGATCATTATTTCTGATCCTGGATGTTTATCGAATCTTTGTCTTTCAGTTTTGTTATGCCCTCTCGTATGCCTTCTCCTTTATAACCAACTAGCTGAATTTCTGAAAATTCTATAAGGACGATCAGAATATGATTCATCTAATATTCCATCCCAAAATGATGCCTGATGAAGCACAAATACTCCGAAACCGATTGCTAGTCAAAATAAATCTGTAAAGTGGAACTTTGCTGAGTTACCTCAATCGCAATCTTTAAACTTTAAAAGTCATGCAACTTCTCGTTGTGGAGCACAAATACACACACATGTACAAAATTTCTACTTATATAACGACGCGAGCATCCGATTACGATTTTTGCTGTTTTACTCTCCTCCGATTCTTCTAATTAGAAGCACTCACTGAACATTAACACCTTTATTACCTCTATCATTATCCTTATTTTAATCGAGCTCGATTATGGTTTCATTTATAATACGGAATTTCCAACATTGATCTTGGGTTCGATGCCAGAGCGGCTTAAATACTCCTCCTTAGGTGTGGGAAACTCAAAATTTTCAATGCTTTTTTCAGGAATGTTATCTATTTGAAATCTTCTTATATATTATTAGCGGAGTTTCCGTCTATCTGTCCGTCCCCCCTTTTATTTTGGAAAATATTTGCCTTAGAGCCATACGACAAACTGCATTGTATTTCTAATATGCTGAAAGCCCCACGAAAACTATTCTCATCTTTATGAAGGCTCGGGTTCGAACCCAGGACTCCGTAATACGTTTCCATAAGGAATGCACGTAAAGTTCGTCTTTGCACCCTGCTGGCTTTATTACTTTTACAGAATTAAATTGGAAATAATGGTCCTACGAAGTCAACAAAGGTACCAAACGAAGGTAAATTGAGTAAAGAATCTCATTATTGTCCTAAAATATACTTTTTGAATCTAAATTACGAGAACTATGACAAAATAAACGAAAATTTTGTGAAATTTCGCCGTGGTAAACAACGAGTCCCCCTGACGACCAAGGTGATTGTTGAATCTGATATATTGGTTAACCCATAAGAAAACACGGGGATTTTAAGACCACACCGAGTTAATGTTAGGAACTAACGTCAGGATTTATGAAGAGGAGGCGATTTACTGAATTTCAGCGATTGAAAACTATGATATTTAAAGAGAAGGAACAAAAATACAGTCTTTTTGTAGCTTTTCTTTATCAAACCGATATCGAACTACAAAAGGACATTTATACGTTCTTGATTTTATAGCAGAGATTTTAAAGCAGTGCGTTTGTGTGATTCTCACGAACTGCATAATGTTCAATGGACTTTGGATTTTATATTGATTTTCGTTGAGTTCTGGGTATTTTTAATCATTCAGTAAATATCAATTCAATTCCGTGTTCCGTTGCCGAAGAATCATCGAATACTTAAAACCCAATTTCGGAAGTCTGTAAGTGTGCATTGTTTTATTTGATAAAACATTGCTTTGGTGCTTTACCTTAGGTTCCTACACCAAATCATAGCTATTATCTTTAATGAAATCAGCTATATCGTTACTCGGTTGACGTTTTTAATTATGAAAGAATATTCGTACATTGCTACGTGCGTCCCCTTTTCTCCTGCTGAAGAATCAACGAATGCAAACACACAAATACGAATTACCGTAATACCGTACATTAACTCTTTGGACTGTGCGTTGTTTTCGTTACTTAGTTGATATTCCTCAACCTAAGCTAAGAAATTTAAAAACAACAGCGATTTCGTTCCTCGGATGCTATTTGCAAATCAGAAAGAGTATTTCAGTGAATCCTTTTGTGTGGTTTCTCATGCCTCCTTCCCTGAGCTGTTGAATACAAACAATATCTGCATATGTTAATAATTGCGACTATTTTGGGTTGTTCATTGATTTCGTTGAGTTCTGGGTATTATGAATTATATAGTAAATACTTTTGATCTCCGTTTTCTCTTGCGGAAGGATCATCGAATACATAAAACACACCTACGAAAGTCAGTAAGTACGCACAGCTTAATTTGATAACACATTGCTTTGGATCCTAACTTTTTGTTCCTACACCAAATCTTAGCAATGTCCTTGAAGAATCCAGCGATAAAGTTAGTCGGTTTATTTTTTAATTATGGAAGCATATTCTAGAATACATAGCAGTGTGCCGTGTTTTCTCCTGTACGAACGTAAACACACACATACGAAAGACCAATTGTTTCAGTTGTTTTAATTCAATATAAATTGAGTCTTTATGTAGTGTTTTGATGTTTGAATACTGTACTGTGTGGGTAGTGACGTTAATTGCAGAATATTTATCTGTGTAACGTCTGGTTTAGGGATTTGGGGTTTTAATTATGTTGCTTATAGATAATGGTTGGGGCTGTCACTAGAAGTAATTCTACTTGCAGCACACTTATAAATAAATATATAATTACTGATTGAACAGTACGAAAAGCGCGCGGAAGTGAGGAATCTATCGTTCCATAATATTCAAGTAGTTTCTTCATGACGTTCGATGAAGTATATAAATAATAAATGTATCATTTTTATAGACGAACAATCCACTTATTCTGGAAAAGGAAGATAATCATGTGTATATAAAGCAAGCATAAATTATTAAATTATTCCTTAGTTAATATTCCCCAATTTATACCGAGGATTCTTATGGAGAAAAGCAGTTTTCTTTCATACGTTAATATTTGTAAATTCTGAAGAATACTTAAGTGAATCTAGCTGTTTGGATTCTTTTATACCTTGCAAGGTAGCAATTAGGAGAAATCAGCTGTTTTACATCCATTTTCTTCTATTTAAGTTTGACTGAATAACTCATACGCTCATACGAAATACCGTAAGTGCGTTCTTTATAATTGTTTTTATATGTTTGGCGAATTTATGTAGTTATATTTATTGACATTCTGAAGGATTGGTTTGCATGAGCACGTGCGCGCTATGCGAAAACTTTAAACTAGAAAAGAGTACGCCTCTCTTCGTTGTTTTTTGTATTCTTAGACTGTTTTCATATAGTAATCATGATCTTGAATTCAGCTATAATGGATTACATGCAAAATAATACAGCAATTTGAAAGTCACTGTGAAGTATTTCAAGCAATTGAGCACTTTACAGTAATTATGAGAATTAATACTTACGGTGTCTTTTGAGGTATTTTTTCTTGCCTTAAACTTCAAAGCCACTCCAAAATATTATTAAGGGTCGACAACAGAGCGGAATAAATTTCCTGTTGAAGGTTAATATTTGAATGGTTCAAAAACAATTTTGTGAAATCGACAATGGTTAGCTATAATAAGACAGAACCTACATCACCAAAACCTATTAGCATTAATGGTAAAGATATTTATAAAAAATTATGAAGTTAGGAAATAATAAATCAAGGGGAATGGATGATATTCCTGGTGAACCTCTAAAGATGGGGGCGGTGAAGATAGTTCCTTATTTAAAACTGATATTTAATGCTTCCCTGAACAATTACTGCTTACCAACAGATTGGAAAAAAGCTATAGTTATACCTATTCACAAAGATGGTGATCGGACACAGCCTAAAAATTATAGACCAGTTAGTTTAACCTCAGTTGTTTGTAAGATAATGGAGAAGATTATTGCAGATCACCTGAGAAACGTTTGGATTGAAAACAATTGGCTTAGCAAATGACAACATGGATTTAGGTAAAGATACTCATGTGAGACACAATTGTTAGGTTTATATCAAGACATAGTTGAGGCGATAGATGATAAAGACACAGTTGATACTATTATAATCGATTTTGCCAAAGCAGATACAGTCTCGCATGATATACTTTTAGCTAAATTAGATATGTTAAACATTGATAAAAGAATAATCGTTTGGATTAAAAATTTTCTTAGAGACAGGAGTCAGAAGGTAAGAGTTAATGGGAGATATTCAAATGATATTAATGTCACATCGGGAATTCCACAAGGGAGTGTATTAGGACTCTTACTTTTTCTAATATATGTTAACGATCTACCCTCGAGTATCAAGTCTAACATTTGTTTATTTGCAGATGACTGCATATTATATAGAAGGATTAGGAAAAACGAAGATAGGGAAGTTTTACAGCAGGATTTAAATTCGTTAGAAGAATGGGTTAGAAAGAATAGAATGAGTATTAACACAAACAAGAGTAGGTGCGTCACCTTTTCAAACAAGAGATCGCAGTATTCCCATAGCTATCGTCTTAATGGTGAATTAATAAAAACTTCCGACCACTGCAAGTATTTAGGAATCACATTTGATAAAAATCTGAACTGGGAAAAACATATCAATTCAATCGTAGCGAAGGCGTTGAAAATGCTGCATTACGTGATGAGGAATTTAAAGGGATGTAGCCGAAAAGCGAAAGAAAAGGGTTATATGTCACTCGTAAGACCAATTCTTGAATATGCAACCACGGTGTGGGATCCTTATCAATGCTGTCGAATAAAGAAAATAGAAAAAGTTCAGAGAAAAGAAGCTCGATATGTATTGGGAAGATTCATAGTAACGGACAGTGTCACCGATATGTTAAAGATTCTTGGATGGGATACATTAGAAAAACGAAGAAAAATAAATAGACTATGTTGTATTTACAATATAATTGCAGGTACCGATAGGTGGGATGGTTTTAAAAATTCAGTCGAGAAACCGGAATTATTCGGAAAAAGTTGTCATGAATTTTAAATTAAACCTCGAAGGCAAAGAACGGACATAGCCAAATATTCTTTTCTCACCAGAGGTATTTCTGAATGGAATAAATTACCTGGATCACTCTTAAGGCCCTTAATCGAAAATACTGTCATAATTAATGCACGTAAATTTCATTTTGATAGACTGCTGGGATTTTTTTTGCAGAAATGAATTAGAAATATTAGTCCTACGAAATCTAGACAAGAATCAAAAGAGAGGAAATTATATATAAATTTTTCCAGTCGAGTAATATCGTTTTCAATTCCAACTTGAGGTACAAGGACAAAAAAGGCGAGAAAGTGGCACAGTTTCAAACGACTAGTTCACGTGAAGACTGAGGCGATTACTGATTTCGACTCATATACAAATACAGGAAAAAGATTGGCCTTTCATTCTATTGCTAAGATCTCGCTCGATCTCAGACCTAATATCGGGTCAGACAGTGGGATAAAGATTTTTCCACTTCGCGATATTTTTTTCCTAGAAAATCAGTTATCCCAAACAAGAAAGTCAAAAGAAAAAACCCTACACAGACAAGGGAAGAGGAGACACAACTTATTTTTGTCGAGAGGCGGTGAATTTATATATAGTCAAATCTAGTCCAAATAGGTTTGGCTATCTCTGTTTGAATGTGCAAAATTCGCTTCTTTGGTTTTGATGCACAGAACATGAGAAAGATCTTTCCTCAATCTCATACGATGCACTCGACTTTCGGTGGATCACGAAAGATATGATCCAATCGACAGCCCGCCCATACTTTTTTCCGATATCTCCGGAATTTTCATATGTTTGCATAATTCTTCACAAACGAGACCTGAAGCATACGCTCTGCTCTTAGACGCGGATTTCTCCCACTAAGGAATGATTTTTAAAACGATTCCTTCTTTTTTCGGGAATTTAACGGGGAGGGGCAGAACAATTTCTTCTTTCTTTCTTCTCAAGCATAGATCTGAATGTTCCCTTATATCGAAAACACTTCAGAGATGGAGTGTTTCTCGTGTTGCCCTCTCACCACTGCTGTTATAAATACATTTTTAAAATTTCATTTTTGACGTGGTTTATGAGCATAAGTGCTTCGGAGAAAACCGAGTGAGCGACGAATATTTTAGAGCGAAATGTAATTCAGAGATCTTTTACATATGTTAATGTGTATGAAACAAGAGCAAGAATCTGAATACATCGCCGCCATGCATTCATTTCGGCGTTCTCCGCCTCATTTATAAATTGCAGACCATTCCCTGCGAGTTTCTATAGGTGGAGCAATGACGTGCGACTTTATTATTGCAGGTGAAATTAGACTACTATGGGATTTTTGCTTGCATGCCTCGGACATTTCTAATTTATTGCATTATGCAAAGCATGGCATTGAATCTTAGACCAAATTAAGGGATTTTTTTATATTAGTGGTATTTTTCGTCTAGTGAATTAGTAACAAATAATAAGAGGTGCATTAAACGAAATGTTTTTCATTAATGTGATGCGTAACTACTCATTATTTCCATTAGTTTTTATTGTTTCTACATGCGGCTCACTTAGCATGTAAACTACTAATTGAGTCATGATTGTGCGATGTTCCTATTTTCATTAAACCTCATATTAAGAGATATATACGAAAATTTTACATCATCTTCATGTACTTTTAATTTTAATATATGTTATATCATGTTTTTGAGAAAACTTAGATCACTAATTCACTCACCAAGAGGTTAATTTGTTGCCTCTTTTCACAAAATTCTTCATTGCCTCCCTTTTAATCCATGTAACTATGAAGGAACAAAGTCACTATTTAAACTAGTTCGACGCTCTTAGAATGCCTGCTAAGTCAAAATTTCGCTTCTTGCATTTGTGGTAGGCTCAGAGAGCAACATTTGAAGCACCCCTTTCAATTGCTCAAGCATAATGTGCAAAAATTATGTCCCGGGAGAAATCACTACGCTAGAGAAGTCAACCATCTAGTACCAAGAGAAAACTAAATATGCTCAAGAGGAATGTGCAAGGCATTGCTCTGGAAAGAAGGATGTGACTATGCCAGAGTAAAATATTTTGTTTATAGATTAAGAGTTGTTGAAGAGTTGAAATAAGGAACTTAATAGGTCCTCTCATTCTCCTCGGCCACTATTCTGTTGATTTATTTATCTTTGTAGAGCGTGGTCAGATATTCACTAATGACCTGCATGGCCATGTGCTTAGAGGTGAGAATAGTTCTCGCCCCTGAGCATGAGGAATGAAAATGAAAAGAGCCCTCTTCTTTGAAAATAAACTTCAAAAAACGAAGACTGTTCATTATGTTTAAGCATTTTGTAGCATCTGCCCCTATTCCCCCAAGGCCCCACTCAATCGCATACATTCGTTTCGTATAGATCAATTGAGTGAATCGGATCGAAAGATGGGTTCTAAAAGATCGATTCAAAACAATCGAGAATTGGGAGAATCGATCTTGAAGTAGATCGGATCGCATCCCTGGAGCATCTGTCTGGGAAAGTCAGTTTTTATTGATCGCCAATGGCAGATAACCAATATTTTTACGATTTGGAGAAGTCAGAATCTTCGAGAATACCATCTTTCTTTCGATTTGTTTGAGCCTTCAAAGAAATTTACATTTACTCTATCTTGACTTATATTAATTAAGAAATATATACATGGACGGACGAAAGATTTTGTTTGAGAGGTAAAACCTGAATTAAATGTAAAACTAAAATTTGATTGGTTTGCTAGGAATTATACGATCTTATCAAAAATAAACTAAAGGAGATAAAAGCAATTAATAGTTATAAAATTATGAACGGAATATAATCAATATGAGACGGCATGACTGTGGAGAGTCATGGTATTAAAAAATGGAAAATTCCGTGATACAAATTACTCTTTCACCATAATATAAATATTTATTTTTCTACATTTCTTGTTGTTATCAATTTCAGATAAATAATAAAAATTAGTTGAATAATCGAAGGAATAATTCTCGGGTCTCCAACCGTAAAGACCGACGTTTCGGCCACATTCTTCGTGGCCAGTTTCAGGACTCTCCTGGAGGACACTAATCTGAGATCGATTTTTTAGCAGGAGATATATTTAAGAATATTTTGTAAACATTTCTCCATGCCCTCTTTCTTTCTCGATTCCATTTCGATAATTTTCAGCGATATGTTCGGAAATCCGTTAATAAAAAGCCGGGAATCTGTGGAAATGAAATCCCAACTGCGGCCGCTATTCGAGAGTTTCATTGCTTGTCCTCTACAACTTGCCTTGTCTCTTGACTATGCACATTCAAGAAATCAGGATCTGAATTGTCTCTATTTGTGGTCATTTCGAATTCAAAGCAGAAGTTCTGAAGTTGGTCGTCCTTCTCCAAGCAGTAAAAGTTGGACGCTCTTTGAATGAATAATATACGAATGAAATGGCATCTCATTAGACCTTCTGAGATCCTTAAATATGTTGCTAAAGCTGAAATTTCTTTCATTTATCAGCTGATTATGAGATTGGTGGGCGATTATGATGGGACGACGTTCAAAGTTTCGATCAAAAAGAAAAATAGGAGTTTTTATAGAGAAAAAAGGCGTGGAATTTGAATTTAGACAGAAATCCTCATTCCATCCTATTTTCTTATTGATGAAAACCACTAGATGCTGTGTAGAATCTCGTTCAAAATCCCCTTATATCCTTCGAATTCAGAAAATATTCTATTGGTTAATATTCTATAAAAATTCTCAGTGTGACAGGTAAGGTGACAGAATTATTCTCACAAAATAAACCATTCTAAGGAAGAGACTCAGCTCTTAAAAGAGGACACAATTAATGTAAAACATGTATAGAATGAGATTTTATATAGCGGGTTGTAGTGCGTATGCGTCTTAAAAGGATTTCGTTCGTGTCTTTGAATTAAGATTATGCGATAATTCAATTGAAACTCTCTCTTGGCAGTAGCACCAACTGGTAGTCCTTGAGCGAAGCTTTTGTTTAGGAAGTAAACAGCAAACTGGTTTGAGCTGGATTTCTCAGGGTCACTCCTCTGGAGCTGAGGAGAACACATTCTGCGTTCAATTTACAGGGCCGGGTTAGGCGCAATAAGAGGAACCATCAATGTTGGGCTGCAATTCCTTCCGAGTTTTTACGTTTATAGGTATTAGTTTTTCGTTTCAATAAAGAATTGAGTAAGTTTACACAGCACACTCATAGAATATCTAAAATAATTATATCAATATATAATGTTATCCATCATTCATAATTAATTATTGAAATACCACTAATGAATCATTATTTTCTTTATCCGTTTCGTTGTGAAGCAACTGAATTCTATGGCATTCATTTTTATTCATTTTATAAGCAATTGAATTTTAACTCTCCTAATTCATAATGATGGCTTTTGCTTAGCCTAAATCGGCCCTTGGACAATTACTGTTAAATGATAATGTCACTTCATTGCTACAGTAATAAAAAATATTTCTGCACGTCGAATAGAATGCGGAAAGGAGGCTATGAAAATAAGATATTTATACTCAATAGTCTCGGCCGTGATGTGGTGGAAATAACTAATTGAAAGCTGATGTTTACTTTTCCACATAATGTTTTATTTGAGAAATACCGGTTTCGGTGTATAACCATCATCAGGTTCGCACAGATATTTATTTATTATTTCTCTAATTCCTCGTTGATAGTCTTTCACGGTCTTGTTAATGCTTTTAGCGGTGTCGGTTCAAATAATTCCTTTAATTAATTTGCTACTATTTAGGTTTGGGATTTATATTTGGCTTTTATATCAATAATGACATCTTTTTTCTATAAATGTTTAACATTCCTTGTGATTTTCGCTAGCTATTGTTATTTGCGGCAACTATTTTCCCACCAGCGTTGCTGATTGCAGTACTAAAATAATTATCATTTGAAATAGTGGTATATCAGTTCCAAACAATGGCTCATTACAGTGTTTGCAATTATTTGCTTCATCAGCAACCTCTTTATTTGTCAAGATTTTTTTCAATATGGGTTTTCCACGGGAAGTCTGACGGAAATTTGCTTCGATCGTTAGAATGCTATAAAAATGCGCACTAGTGTGTGAAACCAGTTATGCTAAAGTTTTGATGCCGAAAAAATTGTTTTACAAAGTTATTAATACGTAAAATTTCGAATTTTTTTCGAAAATCGGCTAACTTGGGTCGTTTTGAAGGATTTTGAATTTTATAGATATCATTTTTGCTTTAAAACATTATATTGCGTTACAGCAGGATTATGTAAAATTAGAGTATTGAGCGATAAACGTCCCAAATTCACGCGCACTCTTGAGTTAATAATAAGCCTACTGCTTGACAGATAAAAACTCTGGCTTAATAACAAGTCTCAGTAAGTGTAATGGTATTCCATGACAATTATTTTTCACAAATATTGACAAATCTGAACTGTAAGCATTGGATATCTGATAAAAATATCGCAGCCACATGGACTACACAAAGGAATTTTCAATTTCTAATGAGTTTATTTTGTGACTGTTCAGTTCTAGATACACCGACTGTATTCTCAATATTACTTTCAATACGTTACCTAATTTTTGATGTAATCCACCTAAAGAACAATGGCTATTCTGTTGTGAGATTACTCATACAATGCGGTAAAACAGCAGACTATTAAAATTTAAATAAAAGTATCAATCTTTATAGAAAAAAACAGAATTCTGAGATAGATGACCTAAATTATTTTATATTTTTATTAATTTATTAATTAATGATGTAAATTATTATTGTTTATACCCATTTCATAACGCTTAAGCCGTTTGGAAACTAGAGATGTCCTTTATCAAAACAAAGGTCCGTTAAAAAGCGTATTATGTATTGTAATCAGTGCTCTAATGATGCTCGTGGAAAAGTACGAATGTAATTTATCTCATCCGATGTGCAGACGTTCATTTAATTACGTTGGTTCTTAGGAGACAGGAGCAATTAGTCGATAGCTCATCCTTTTGGGGATTATGTATGAATTCTCTGTTATAAACTACAATTGCTTTAAAATTTTAGAGGAAAGACATGTCTTCCACTTCGAGAAAGAATTTTCTATTTATAACCATTTCTTGTTGCATTTACTTGGAAAGGATTACCTCCTCACAACTTAATTTGTGAAGGATCTCGTGAAACCCATCATAATCCATATCTTAGAATGATCTCATTTTTTATTGCATTACATCATATGTTGGAAGTCTTCTTTTTGCACGAAGAAAGCATCTCAGTTTATTTTGCTATTTGCCATAATGAAGCAGATTTCAACAGGAAGAAGGGAAGAGCAACGATTTTTAACAGCAGTAATTAGACTCCTTGGCTACAATGAACATAACAATTCATGTTTCTATCGAATGAAATGAATATTCTATAATTAAACATTCTAAAGTATTCTACTGAATGAGGGGAATGATTGGCTATTGTTGGCCGTGAGAAAACCGCATCTTAAGCGGGAGTTTCTTAAATTGGTGCTCTTTCGAGTGAAAGGTGCAAACTCAGCATGCGCGAATAGATGTTCCGGAAAGCGCCGATGGTGGCGTTGATTTACGCTCCCCATGGTAAACGCTGCCCAACCAGAAGATGAAAACAGAGAAAGGATTCGTCGCTCGAGAAGGAAAGAATTTTTGGGCAGAGGCAAAAAGGAGATTCTCTCTATCTCCGCTACGGGGTCCGTTGAGTTTGATACTGCTTTCTTGGACTTAAAGGAATGATATTTTTAAGATATACCGAAATTTGAGATAAGCACAAAATGGTGAAGTAAATTTTGCAGTATTATTCAAAACTCATATCCATCGAAGAAAAAAGAATAAGAGATGATCGTCTATGGAGATAATTTAAGCTCATTACTTACTTAATATTGGTCATTAAAGGACTTTTTATTGACAAACTTATTTGGATACTTCATCTAAAGAGCAAAGTAATCAGTTTGATTAGATTATTTCACAATGTTCTGTTCATTTAGATTCATCGAAATATTGCTCAGAAATATTCACGAAGTTTAAGTAGTTTTAATTCTGTAGCAATGAACTTTACCAGACTTTTTCCATTATTCCTTTGGAATTTCCTTTTATCATTGCATGTGGATTTCCCCCGCAGACTTGATAAAGGTCGGATAGGATCGAATCCGTGTCCTGAGCGGATATCTATTCAAAAAGGAACGTTGGCTCAGCCCTTACCTACAAATTTCCAAAACGACGCGTATACTACTAGTATAAGTGTTCAGAAAGTAAAATTGAACGACTCGGGTTCGATTCTCGATCCAGTGAAACTATTTTCTTGACTTTTTCCATTTCTTCTAAGTGAAAAACGAATGTATTTATGCTTGCCGTGCATTGTTACCTTTCAACCTTTACCAGATTGTCTAATGATTATCCATTATTTTCATGATTTTGTAATTTCGTAAATGTTGCGTTTGTTTTAGAAAGGTTTTCTAGAATTACTTCCGATCGTAGATCCACAAGAATTGATGAAGTTTGATGATACTAACCTTTAGTTAATGCATCCATCTCATTTATTAGGAACTTTTTAAAGACTTGGTTAATATTTGATCGAAGCAAAATACGTTATATGGTTTTCAGTATTTAAGAATCGATAATCATTACTTATTTCAGTTCAGTTATAGTCTTATATAGTCTGTTATTGTCATATTATCGTCTTTTTCTTGATAATAAACATTGGAAAGTGAATTCAAATCCGTTTATTCAGTATACGTTTTCTCTTCAAATTGTGGCCGCTTGTTCGTTTGAAATGATTACTGACTGAAATTTATCCGAGATAATTGCATGCTTCTCAAGTAATAACGCAATGTTGTGATCTTAAAATTGTATACAATGGAAGAAACGCCGAAATCTCCGTCGAAAACTTAAAAAAGCATTACGTTTTCTAACCAGCTAAATTAACCATTTCTGCACCTTTCTCCATTTATTCTATTTCCTCCTTTTTCATCCCAAATTTTCAGTTCTTATCATCCAAATTTCTCTCGCCAGAACTGTTTTTCCTCCCTTGAGCTCAATTTCTTTTCGTGAATTTCCTCTATTCTATTTAAACGTCCACACTATCGTAGATGAACATAGCAAGTGCTCCTAAAGCAGCTTTACTGCTTAATGCAATCCTTTCCAAATCAATATTGAAATACTTTTTATATTTATATAAAATTTTATTTCTACTCGTTATTTATCACTGATGCGGGTCTTCCGCGTGATGCATTTTTACTAATTTTCGAACGATAGCCTCCTTTTACAGAAAATAGGGTGTATGTACGCATTCATGCCGGGTGGAATTAGTTTTATTGCTTTGTTACGCATTTTCAGCGTACGTTCGGATTCGATTAAATTAACCAGCTGAAAATTTGTTTGGAAAATGCACCTCAGAGGCTGCTTTTATGGATGCAACTATAGAGATCGCATTAGTTTGTGAAATTCCTTTGATTAAGGAAAGCAAATTTCGATATCTGCAAATACTAAGGCTAATTTGACTTCTCCACTCATTTATAACTAAATTCAATTGTTTCGAAATTTTTTTCTGACTATTCAATTATGTTTTCACTACATCGCAGTTGGAATCCAAGTGTAGAATGTTTCCGTTTTCGTGTAAATATCGTTTTATTTTACAATTTTCAATAACGTTTATAATATGATGGTTCAGTAAAATTATTCCTAGGACGAAAAATTAAGGTCTGGATAGCTTTTTAACTTTTACGCCGATTAACAAAGTTATAATACGGTTAATTTAAATTGTCGCTTTAAGCTTTGTTGTTCTTACTATTGCTGAGTTTTTCTCCATCGAACATTTTTGAAACTGCCATTACCCTCTTACATCCTACATAAAAGGCTGATTTTTTCTTCAATTGCTCATTGTATCATCAGAATGCATAAAAGTCACATGGATTTTCGTGTAACTATATCTTATTCCCCTTCTACGGACTATACCTTGACGTGGTGGAGGGGCTTGCGTGTTCCTATGACCTAAAGAGCTATACTTCCTGGAACTTTGTTCCTGGTAGGGTCACTCATGCCAGAAAGGTCAATAGGTAGAGGCCAGACGAAAGGTAGTTTACGCAGCGTCTGTACCCCAGTGGGGCGGCCTATATGAGTGATGGCGTCACGTTAAAACACTGTTGAGGAAGGCAAGGGGAGACCACCTCGACTATCTATCCCATGAACATGATGTGCCAAAATATTAATATTGTCACTGGCAAAAGCATGACTCAGTCCTCTAGGGAGAGTGTCGTGCCCGAAGGAATGGTGGTAAGGCCATCCCGGTCGTCATTCCACTAAATCCTTACCCAACGACACGAGAAGAAGAAGATGACCAAGGAAACCAGGGTAGGGAGCTGGAACGTGAGAACGATGCTTAGGAAAAGGAAGTTAGAAAACGTTAAGTTAGAAATGAAGAGGTCCAACATTAACATTCTGGGGCTATGCGAAGTAAGGTGGAAGGATGGGGGAGATTTCTGTAGCGATGATGTGAGGGTCATATTCAGTGTGGGAAATAATAGTCAGAGAGGGGTTGCTATAGTGTCGGAAAAGGAAGCGGGAAATGCCGTGATAACCACCGAACTGATAAGCGACCGAGCAATGTCCGTAGAAATTAAGGCTGAACCAGTAAACACTGTGATAGTGCAAGTGTACCTCCTTAATAGCGATTACACTGAGAGTGAAGTAGATTTAGTTTATGAACAAATAGAAGAGGTTATTGGAAGGGTGAAAGGCAATAAGTACCTTATTGTAATGGGGGATTGAAATGCTGTGGTAGGGCAGGGAAAAGATGGGGACGAAGTGGGAGAGTTCGGACTGGTAAATAGAAACGACAGAGGACAAAAACTGGTAGATTTTTGCAGAAGGAATAACCTCTGTATCACCAACACTCTCTTTCAACACCATAACAGAAGGAGGTACACCTGGAAAAAGCCGCGGGACACGGATAGGTACCAAATCGACTATATTTTGGTAAGGAAGAGGTTTAGAAATAGTGATAAGAACTCGCAAAGCCATCCTGGTGCTGTTGTAGACTCGGATCATAATTTAGAAATGATGAAGACCGAGCTTAGATTCAAAAAGATTTATAAGGTTAAAACCGCACCTAAATGGAACGTAGAAGCCCTCAGGGGTAGGAAAGCTAGAGAGTTTCAAGAGTCAGTCAACAGGGCTCTAAATGGTAAAGAAAGGGAAGGGGGGCTGGTTTTGATCTTTTTCCATCCCTCGTCTACGAGGGAACAGGGAAAACCAGCATCAAGGATAGTGCCTAAAGAACCATTGGAAGGGTCAACCAAAGCAAAATTAGGAAACCTTGGGTGACGATTGAAATGATAAATAAAATGGAGGAAAGAAGGAAATGGAAAAGTGTCAACACATAACACGGGCGTAGAATGTACAGGGCAGTGAACAATGAACTGAGGAGGTAAACGAACAGAGCTAGAGAATCGTGGTGGAAGGGACAGTGTAATGAAATAGAGAGGATGGCTGAAAGTGGGAGGGTCGACCTATTATATAGGAAAGTGAAACAATTAACGGGGAATAAAATTAGTAATAAAATGGCCACTATTAAGGATAACAGGGGAAACGTCTTAAGGGAGCCAGCAAACATAAGGGAACGATGGAAAGAGTATGTTGAAGAATTGTATTCTAAAGACATGAAACCTACCCACATAAAGATAGAAAGTATACAAGAATTTGAGGAAGATGATGTTGGACCGAGTATACTAGATAGTGAATTTAATAGAGCACTGTGGGACATGAAGGGGAAGAAAGCAACGGGTATGGACGAGATTCCAGTAGAGTTTCTTAAGAATCTGGGGGGAAAGGGTAAGAAACAATTCTATGATTTATGTAGGAAAATATACGACGAAGGAAAGTGGCCAGAGGATTCTACCAAGTCTATCCTGATTCTGTTACAAAAAAAGAATAATGCCTTAGAATGCCGGGACTACCGAACAATTAGCTTAATATCTCATGCGGTAAAAGTTATTCTTAGGGTCTTGAATAGAAGAATCGAGGGCAAAACTAAGGAATTCATAGGGAATGATCAGTTCGGTTTTCAGAGAGGGAAAGGGACGAGAGATGCAATTGGGGTTATGAGGGTTCTCGTAGAACGAAGCTTAGAATTTAAGAAGGACGTTTGTGTATGTTTTGTTGATTTTGAAAAGTCCTTCGATAGAGTTCAGTGGCCAAAACTGATGGTGATACTAAAGAAAATTGGGTTGGATTGGAAAGATAGGCGTTTAGTGCAAAATTTGTATTTAAATCAGACCGCACGAGTAAGAGTTGCTAATGGGGAATCGGAATGGGCAGAGTTAGGGAGGGGAGTAAGACAGGGCTGTCCTTTATCACCATCTCTTTTTAACATATATGCAGAAGAAATGATCAAAGAAGCCTGGGATGAAATGGATAAGGGAATAAAGGTTGGTGGGGAACTAGTGAAGTCAGTAAGATATGCAGACGAAAAAGCTATCTTGTGTGCGATTCGGAAAAGGGTTTGCAAATCCTAGTAAATGCACTAAATGATAAAGCAAAGGAGTTTGGGATGAAAATCAATGTAAGAAAGACTAAGATTATGAGGTTTTCAAAGGGAACGAAAGCTAAGTTAACAATAAGGGTGGATGGGGAAAAACTAGAGCAAGTAGATCAATTTCCATACTTAGGCAGCCTTCTTTCTAAGGATGGAAGATGTTCGACAGAAATTAGAAAAAGGATAGCATTAGGGAAAGAAGCATTCACGAAGCGAAGGGAACTGATGACAAAGGGACTTGATAAAGGAATCAAGAAGATATTGGTAAAATCCTTGGTGTGGAGTGTAATGTTGTACGGGTGTGAAACGTGGACGTTAAGAAAAGAGGATGTCAAAAGATTAGAGGCTTTTGAGATGTGGATACGGCGTAGAATAGAGAAAGTAAGTTGGGTCGATATAAAAACGAGCGAGGAGGTTCTAGAGATGGTTGGGGAGAAAAGAGTAGTGATTGAAGTAATTAAAATTAGAGAAAAGAAATGGGTGGGTCAAATATTGAGTGGAGAGGGATTATTGAAGAAAGCGATAGAGGGAAGAATGCTAGGGAAAAGACAGAGGGGAAGACAAAGACAAAAGTTATTAGACGAATTAAGGGGTGGGATAAGTTACCGGGAATTGAAGGAGAGGGAATTAAATAGGGAATGTGGGGGCACATGAACCTACCGAAAGATTGAACACTTTATATATATCTTAAAGTGAACTTAAGTTTTTTACTTTTATATCCGAGACAGTGAGCAGTTTCGAATCTCCGACGCATCCAAAACTCACGGCTTTATAGCGAACCGAAATCGAGGAAAGGTTAATGATTTCCAGTTGATTTCCGCTGATATTTTTTAAGTGGATTTAGAAACAG
The DNA here is from genome assembly GCA_036926295.1 of Pachydiplax longipennis. Lineage (NCBI taxonomy): Eukaryota > Metazoa > Arthropoda > Insecta > Odonata > Libellulidae > Pachydiplax > Pachydiplax longipennis. The sequence continues at coordinate 676,856 of JAVFKF010000006.1, read as the reverse complement.
AAACTTCTTCTATTTAATATTTTATGAATTTGATAAATAAATGCATAGCTTTCTGAAAATAATTTTGAATCATCTTCACAAGAATGCAATTTATAACCAACTAAACTCAATTAATTTTCGCTAAAAATATCTTCAAGTTACTCCAAAGGTATCATTAAATTTTACAAATATGTTTTATAACTCAATGTTAATGCGATATTTGGCTGAAAAATTAGTCGTAAGATTAATATTTTAAACATTGAAGTGCCCCTTAACTCTCAACCGAGATAATTATGAAACCGACAATAACGATAAGTCTTGATTAAATATTCTTTTTAATAAACTTTTATCAAACTTGTACGATGATTCTTTTAAATAATAATTTTCTATAGAAATATAGCCTGAAAACTATTAGAATGTACTCCATTTGCTTTTATTACGTTAGATTACTCTTTGGCCCGCCTGGGATCGAAACGGGGACCAATATTACAAATGAAAAAATTATATCTAAATAGCGTACACAAAGTCGAGCTGATTAAGAAACTAATAAATGGACGTTCCCTGCATCACCTGTAAACCGATCCTGCAAATTGTTCGTAACTGCAAATGTTAAAGTTTCAGATTATTAATGGCTCCTATTCACATATTTTATTTCTTTTGGTGCTAGTTTCGATTTCGAACGATTAATAAATTCTAATTTAATTTTGCAAAGGAAATGTAATCTGCAACCGATAAAAGTGAGGTTTGCGTGCATTTATTACGCGAACGGTTTTTTTATCTGGATTCGAACTGGGGACCTTTAGGTAAATAAAAAGCCTATTATCAGCTCAGGGAGTATATATAACACACACCTGTTACTTTATTTTGATTGCCGCATATATTAGATTAAGAAAACATACAATTAAGTAAAGTAAATATGCTTGACATAAATAAATTAAACATTCTGTCTCAAGAATTTTAATTGATAATTTTGAACGTCTTCCGACAAAACTTATCAAAATTATAGAACTCTTGGCTGAAAACAGTCACTTTTATGCCGAAAACACTTCGTACGTATCATTTTTGCAGTACTTTACGGGGACGAGATTCTACGGAGTACTATAGCTTTGCTTGTTCTGAAAACTTTTCACGGTGTACAGATATTGTTAAGGTATCATGTACAAGCATCCTTTTGAGGAAATTTATCAAAATAACGACAATATTTGATTGAAAACAGGCTGCGGCAAATCGAAAAATTGTGCATGCCGAGTTCGTAGCCGTGCGGCATATTTGCCGGAGCGAAAACGCTGCACTAAGGCCCTTTTCACACACAACGGTTTTTGCCGTACGGTCGATAATCCCCACAGCTTATCAACCGTATCACGGCGCAATTACTGAAGAAGTATATGGAGCCTTTCACACTAGCGACCGTACGGTTTTTTGCCGTCCATCGCCGTGTAGCAGCCGTGTCATCTACTGCCATTATTTTCTTACAATCCAACTTATAATGCTGATTTTTCAGCCAGATTACTACTTCACTAGCTTCGTAAATGTTCGACGGATCATTTGAATGGAGTTCATTCAATTTTCGCTTTAAACTTTGTTGTTCCTGCTATTGCTAAGTGTTTCAACGTCCAACATTTTTGAAACTGCCATTACATTCTTAAAATCCAACACAAAAGGCTAATTTTTCTTCAATTGCTCATTGTATCATCTGGATGCATTAAAGTCACATGAGATTAATTTTCGAGTAACCACATCTTAGTAAAAAATTATTTAATTAGAACGTAATTTTAAAAATTTCGTCGTGCAGTATAATTTACACGTCGCCTAAAACTTTTTGATTTTTCACGTGAGGAAGAACTGTAAATGAAAATTACAACATTTATCTCGATTTGTCTAGCGACAAGTCTCGTAACAGAACCGCTGCTAACCGCAGCTGAATTTTCGACATCTTATAGTTAAAAGATATTCAAATCGAGTTTACTAAGAGAGAAGGCGGTGGTAGACGGTGTTTTTTCTTATAAATCAAAATCTTTTTCATTAATATGAATAATCCAGGAATATACTGTTTTTTAACTAACGGTAAATTGAGTAAACAATTGTTATAAAATTAAAGAACACAATAACAATGCAATTTGGCATTGTATTGTATTGTTAATGCATCAACAATGAAGGAATTCTACTGAGGACATCTTGAGAGCGAATGTAGGGAAAAATTTTAGGAAATTCCGCCCATTAATATCTCCTAAGTTTGAACGCTGAACTTTCGACTATAAAAAGTTATCGATGAGAAAAGATGACCTTGTTCGTTCGAAATGGACTTTTATCTTCTACGCCAGTAAGTTTTTGAGTCCTTACGAAAACATTTTGAAAATCGACTTTTGGCCGCAGAAACGGCTCTCCAGACCACTATGCGTTCCATTTATCTCCCGAAGGAGAGAGTCAATGGAGTTGAGCTCTGCAGTTGCCAGTTCTTCTGACACGGTTTACTTCGGTCTGCGTGAGTCATTGCAAATAACATTATTCTGGAGGAAGCATGGGTTTATTTTTTTCCGGAGATTTTACCGAAGCTATTTTGTTTGAATAACTGATTTATAGGGTCGTAAGAATTGCTTAATTTGAAAACGTTTCATGTGTCAGAATATTCTATGAATAATTCTAGAGTCCATTTAAAATAAATTTTCAAGATTATTTCTTATTTTTACTAAGCAATGTGTGTCCGTGGTGATCTGCACACACACAGAATATTTTTATCAGTAACCGCAAAACTTATATTAAATGAAGGTGTTTTTTCAAGCTATCCCTCTGTTCTGTGTCACCCATGTAATAATTGCTGCAATCTAATTATTATTTTATTATATTTTCACTTCTTGTTATTGTCCATAAATTATCTTAATAAGAGTCCAATTACATATTACGAGATCAAATGATTCGTCAATGATGAATACGTAAGAAATGACCTTAGTAACTCGACCAATATATGGATGAGTGTATGGGTAAAAAAAACTTGGGGTTTTTCCCCAATAGTTAGTCTCAGGTCGTCGACGTGAAAGGACGTGCTTGCGGGAGCTCCGATTGTAAAGGGGTAATTAGTGAGAGGCTCAACAGTCATACAAAATGGTCAAGGGAAGCATCGAGGTTGAGTTGAAGTGTGGTGGTTGTAACAGGAAGCTTAAGAATGGCGTTCAATGTCTTGGATGTGACACATGGTTTCATAGTAAGTGTGCAAAGGGAAACCTGGAGGAGTGTGCAGGCGCTAGTTGTGGGTGTGAGCAGAAAGAAAAGGAAATAGCAGAACTTAGGGAGGATTTGGAGAAGGCCATGATGAAAATCAAGTGTTTGACCGATGAGATTGAAAGACTTAAAGTGAGTCAGAAGGAGAAAATAGAGACAAACAATCAAAAGTTGACTCTAAAGAAGATGTCCCCGGCAATCAGATTGATGGGTGATTCCATGATAGGATACGCTGGAGATGAGTGCTGGAGAAATGGGGTGGATGTGGAATGCTTCCCTGGAATAAGGACGGAGGAAATGGAGTCACAAATAGACAAGTTGGGTGATAACAGGAAGGAGGATATAGTTTTGTTTCATGTGGGAGCAAAGAGAGCGAAAACAGACGACCATGCGACGGGACTAATCTGGGATTTAGCAACGGCTGCAAAGAAGAAGTTCAAGAAGGCAAAAATAATAATCAGTGGTGTGATAAAACGGAAGGAGGTGTCAAGCAGGAGAATTGATTATATAAATGAGAGTCTGGACTGAGTATGTAAGAGCCAATTTTGCTGTTTGTGAACTCAAATGCATGGATAAGTGAGGAGGACATCGGGGGTCTAAGACTTATGTAAATAATTTTGCACTACATTTATGATCTGAATTTCGTTAATTTTGGGAAACGAAAGGTATGCAATTAATGCGGTGTTAACAAATTACAAAAATCAATTAAAATAATTATTTAATAAGCATTTATTTATTTTAACCGATGATCAATGAACTAATTCATAGTCAGTAATGAGTAATTCATAGTTAGTACCAGGTGCAGATTGAAAAATACTATTTCAGAATTAATGGACTACCAGAATTTTTCTATATAATGATATGACAAACCAATTTTGTCAATTCCACTGGTAAAAAGCACTTAATTTTAGCAGTTAACAAATTTACAAATTTAATAATTTAAATCATTATTTAATAAACATACTACTGCTTTTTGCAAGTGCCCATATGTAAAGTGAGACTAAAAGTGTCTTCCTCCGTCTAACCGATGAACCCTAAAAGTCAAATCATGCTGATAACCAACTGAAAAAAATAATTACCGAAACAAATATTTTGGTCTATATTTCAATATCTCCCTAATATTTATATATTATATATATAAATATAACTATTCTGCTCACTTCAAATATTGAGAATCACAGTTTTCAAATTAATAAAAATAAATTTTCAGTATTTACTCAATGTTTAATTCAGGGCAAACACAATTACGAAAAAACATTTTTCTAATACGAGAAATCGATTCTTATCATATATTTCACATTATAATAAATAAACATTTATATTTCATTATTGACGAATAAGATTATGGTAAATTTTACTTCTTTATTACAATCGGGATTTGATTATTATCAGCTTTAATTGTCTGATACAAATCTATCCTTATCTCCTTTCCAACCAAAGGTGTAGTAAATTGAATAAGAATATTGAAAACGGTTGTAAATAATAATAGTTATATATTTATTAAAAATTGTTGTCAACAATTAATATTTTTTAAAATTCAATTACAAAATGGGGTATCAGTTCCCAAAGGCAAGATTATGCCGATAGACCTACCACTGTAGTGCATCGTAGAGCAAGTATAAAAAATTAATATATTTCATGGGTTGGTTGATAATGATAATGAGTGATTTTACGATGCTTAAATATTACTAATCGATTTCCGTGGTTGAAAACCATTAAATAGAATGTTCGATATATTTCTGTATGAAACTTACAGTTAGGGGGTTTCGACCATGGCAGATCGATCATAGCTCGTTTCAAAATTCCAGTCAGTATGGAGAACTTACAGGGGACTTACACTCAATGTAATTTGCCGTAAGTGAAGAAGTTAGCCTCGCGCAGGTTCGCCTTTGCGTGGAGCTACGGATTCGTACGGGTATAATTAAGATTCGTAGTTTACGTTTATCGATTCAAACTTAAATTCTGATGAAATTCGAATAAATATATTTTTAAACACAACAGTGAAAATTTTATGATTTTATAGCAAAAACAGCAAAGCTAAAAGCGAAAATTGAATGAATTGAAGAGTTTTCACCCGTGAACATTTTTGAAACTGCCATTACTCTCTTACAATCCAATATAAAATGCTGATTTTTTCTTACATTATTCATTGTATCATCTGAATGCACAAAAGTTACATGAGATTACTTTTAGAGTAATCAAATCTTAGGAAAAAATTGTTTAGTTGGAACGTAACTCAAGAAAAAATTCGTCGTGCAGTTCAATTTATACGTCGCCTAAAACTTTTTGGTTTCTCACGTGAGGAAGAACTTTTCTCGAGAGAAATCCAGATAAATGTGGTAATTTTCATTTTTAGTTTGTTTCGATGCGATATCTTGAATAGAACTTGAGTTTTTGACTTTTATATCAAAGAGCGTAGTCCGCTTCGCGCTTCGAATCTCCGACGCTTCGAAACCTCACAGCTTTACAGAAATTTCAACGTCACCTCACGTAAGGTAGTAGTGATAATTTAGTCTTCACTTTTTTAAGTAAAAAAATTTAAGTAAATAACTCAGTAATTTATTTTTAAGTGAATAAATTTTGAGATGATAATGAATAATTAATTTCAGTCACGTCAGGGTCCCCTTTGACACGTACCATTGATTTGCCCTGGTCAGTTTAGATCGGTAAACTTATACTTGTTATTGCAGTAATTTTATGAGCTTAAGGAAATATATATTAACGAGGAAGATTTTATCCCAGCATTCTGTTTAGAGATATTTTTTAACATAAGAAGAAATTGAAAATTTAGGTTCTCGAGCGACCGAACGCATACTGAATAATTGCTTAGAGTTCCGATGTGCTGGAGCGCATGACGGTTATATAAGTGTAATAAAGTAGGATATGTACCTACTTGATACGTGTGCAAATGTCTTCCGAAAAATTATCGTAACAGTACCATTTTGCATCGGAGAAAGAGATAATGGAGTGGGAGAGATGACAAAGAACGTCGAATCTGCCTTTCTTAAGACTACTGCATTGTGTACTCCTTCAGTTTCTGGAAACATATGTGTGGTTAGGATTTATCGTCCGAAGAATTCTATCGGCTTCCCCTTTATCTTGCTCTTCTGCCATTGCTTGTTCTTTCTTGATATTTTTAGCTATAATAGAGCTCAGTTTTCCTTTTCCATTCGTTTGGAGGAATCAAATCAGTGTTTTGTGCTAGTTTTCAGCGAAAAAAGTAGTTAATTTTAGCAGTCGTTTTTGAGTCCCGCACAACAGTGAAAATTTTATGATTTTATAGCAAAAACAGCAAAGCTAAAAGCGAAAATTGAATGAATTGAAGAGTTTTCACCCGTGAACATTTTTGAAACTGCCATTACTCTCTTACAATCCAATATAAAATGCTGATTTTTTCTTACATTATTCATTGTATCATCTGAATGCACAAAAGTTACATGAGATTACTTTTAGAGTAATCAAATCTTAGGAAAAAATTGGTTAGTTGGAACGATCCCAAGGAGTAGTCTTGAGTAGCAACAGGCTTTATTTCTTACCTTTTTTTAAAGTTCTCCCTTTTTTAATTTGATTTTGTTTCTTGACTTCTTTTTTACTTGTAGTCGCCTAGGGTATCAGTGTTTATCCGTACAGGAATTTTAGCTTTCTGAGTTTGCTTGTTAATATAAGCTAATTTTCCTTATTGCTTAACACTACCGGCTACAGTGCTTGTGATTTTTCTATCCTGTTTTAAACTCCTTTATAAAGTCTATATCGGCCGCTTTGGTGTCTTTCTCGCGTCAAAAATTAGTTAATTAGTTGACCGTTACCCATTTGGAGTTTTAATATGGAATTCATTCATTGTTACTTGGCGTCACTCTATAAATCTTTTCTTTTTAAACTTATATTTGCACAGTTCTAAGTAAGCTCTCAGGTCTCTCGTCACAGTCAGTAGTCCAATCCGAGGGTAGCTATCATTATCTGTTTTCACGTTTAAACCAACTTAGTGGGCACATAGTTTATTTTAAGTTTATCAACTCTTCAGTTAGGAGTATTTGAGCTTAGCATGGCTTCCCCGAGGACTCCCCTATCTTCGATCTTGAGTGCTGCTGAATGTGAGGCACTTGTGTCTCGCTTCACGGAACTTGAGAGAGTTGTTGCGGACTTCCGTTCTCAGTTCGAAGGGCTCGGGCTGATTTCGGCTTGGGAAGGACCCTCCGTCAAGAGTCTCGAATCTTGTCGCGCCTCAGAGGTGCCTCGGGCTTGCTCGAGTACGAAAGTAGACAAGCCTATCGGCTCCTCTGCGGAGGACTCCGAGCGGGTCGTTGCCTGTCCGTCCCGGAGGGCTGCCCAGTGGAAGGTGGTCTCCGATCGTGGTGCACGTGGTGTTGTGCTGCGAAAGCAGTGTGCTGGTGATGCTTCGGCTGAACCGCTCGCTGTTAGCAATAGATTTGAGGTGTTGTCGGTGGACGACTCCGCAGATCTTGCGCTAGCGCACTCGCCCGTTGTCATGGCGGAGGCTGTGCCGAAGGCAAGCCGTGAGGAGTGTTAGTGATAGGGAGCTCCAATATCCGGCGTATGATGGCTCCAGGAGGGAGTTGTGGAGCGGGTGTTCTCCAGGTGTATACCAGGAGGTACGGTGCCGCAGGTGACGAAGGAGTTGAGGGCGGCAGTCGCGGAGACGGGTTGCTCCTCGCTGCGTGAAGTGGCCCATGTTGGCACCAACGATGCCTCGTGTCGTGGTCCGAGGAGATTTTGGACTCCTTTGAGGTCTTTGAGGATGCTCGCCTCCGGGGTGACTCCCTCTTCGCTTATTAGGTTAGGCACAGAAGAATGACCTCCTCTAGTCTCACGGACATACGACCAAAACTCTTTCTGATCTCCCCCTAGTGATTCTAACAAGGTTCTAGATCTGTATTCCTGATATTCTTTCTGTGCTTCTTCTTTAACCAGTTTACGTATTTCTCTATAATCATGCTGTTCGCGCTCAAAATTATCTCCAGAAGCTTTGAGTTTTCGTAATCGCGAATGAATGACTCTCTATGTTTCCTATGCAACGCTCGTAACTTGGGCTTCGTCCAACGCGGCTCTTGACATTCACGCACGTTTTTAGCCGGAACGTATTTAATTAAACCATCTTTTATTATATGGAGAAACTCTATCCAACTATCATTTACTGAATTACGATCCGTAAAGCGATAAAAATCGTCCTTGCACGCGTTTATGTAGCTTTTATATTCTGAAAATTTTGCTTTGCGAATTACATATACTTGCCTCCGCGGCTTAAGAGATTTAGCCGCTGCTACTTTAATATGAGCCATTATGACATCATGATCTGAAATACCGTCGACTACATCGAGACTAGTTATCATTTGTGGGTGGGAAGTGGCTAGTAAATCAAGAATGTTATCTTGACCCGCCCGGTTCTTTCTAGTTACCGTCATATTCACCTGATCTAAAGCATAAAACGAGAAGGTATCGATTAATTTTTGCGAAATTTTCCTTTCTCTGCAAGTACTTGAGCATGTGAAATTCTGCCAATTAATATACGGAAGGTTAAAATCTCCTCCTATAAAAATGATAGGATCAATAGATAGAACTCAAAAGGTAAGGATGAATGGAGAATATTCTACGGAAGTTAATGTAACCTCGGGAGTGCCTCAAGGAAGTGTCATCGCTCCTTCACTTTTCCTATTCTATATAAATGACCTGCCAGATTGCAATTAATCCAATGTTAGATTATTTGCAGATGATTGCATCATTTATAGACGGATAAACAATAACGAGGATAGGGATGCATTACAGAGGGATTTAATGTCGTTAGAAGAATGGATTAATGAACATAAAATGAGCATTAATGTGAGTAAAAGTGTACACATCACATTTTGAAATAAGAAAACATTTTCACCCATCAAGAAAACTCATATCATCTCAATGGAGAAATTATGCCAACGTCCGATCACTGTAAATATTTGGGAGTTATATTTACCAGAAACCTGAATTGGGATAAACACATAGATTATTTAGTAGCGAAAGCGTTTAGAACACTACATCACGTCATGAGAAACTTACAGGGAAGCTACAGGAAAGCAAAAGAATTGGGGTATCTAACTTTGGTTCGGCCGATCTTAGAATATGCGACTACAGTGTGGGATCCTCATGAGAACTGTCGTGTAAAGAAATTAGAGAAAGTACAAAGAAAGGCAGCTCGATATGTTATGGGTAGGTTCAGAAAAAGAGATAGCGTCACAGAAATGCCAAACGCCCTCGGATGGGAATCACTGGAGAAGGAAAATAAATAGGCTAGGTTGCATTTATCAGATAGTTTCAGGCAGGAAGGGATGGGAAGGATTTAAACATTTAATCAAAGAGCATGATTTTTAGGAAGGTGTCACAGCCAGAAAATAAAACTTAGACCGCAGTGAACTAACATACCTAAATACTCATTCTTGAACAGAGGCATAACAGAGTAGAATAAGTTGCCTGAATCGCTTTTGAAGCCCTTTCCAGCTAATCTCAAATGATTTGAAAAGAAATAATATTGTAGATGTAGATTATCAATAGGTTAATTGGATATTGTTCTCAGCATTTTTGTAAAGTTATATAATTAATGCTTATGTGTACGCTGCCGCCATTAATTAATAACACAGATATTTTTGTTTGTACTATGGGTGACTGATAATTTTATATTGTAGTAAGAGTTGTAAATCGGACTGTGTTGACTGAATATGTTTAAATATTTGATTTTATATTTTCTGTATATTTTTTATGAGTTGACACCGGACAGTTGTCCACTTGTAACTTGACATTGTAAATAAAATAAAAAATAAAAAAATAAAAATAATGAGTTCTGATTCTTTAGAATTTCTTTAATATCAACATAAGAAAATGAAGGTTTCTTTCAAAAATTACAAAGATGTATTATTTTGTGCTATCTTCCTGGTTTAGTAAGGGAATTGTGAATTAATTTGAAACTTACCTTCAATATTCGTAGTTTATGAAACAGTTTATTATTTCTTTACAATAATTTAATTTTTGATGTTTATTAATTTTATAATGGTGTTCCTGAATTACGTAAGAAACATGCTCTATGCCCGTAAGTTTGATTGAAACCTACTCGTGTCGTTGTAATGCGCTTTTTCATCTTCTGAAATTTGCTTTCAGAACTTGATGCTTCGGTATACAACTCGACGGAATAGGCGCTTCTTCATTCAGTTCATATAATAGTGTTTTGAAGCAGATGAGGGTCAACTTTAAAATCCCTCGTCAGTGGAATATCCTTGGCTAATTCATGTTGGCGTAAACTTGTTAATCTTTTTACTTTTATAAGCGTCTTTGCTTCGCATTTGTAATGAAAGATATCACAGAGGAATGGTTGCAGCATTACTGTAAATATTTGAGTATCTTTTCCATAATGCATCATATAATTAATTTATATGTATATAGATATCATTATTCTTTAATTTCGTTTGAAATCCATTATATAGTTTCCATGAGATGCTTAATATTTATTTAGAGTAAAAATACACATTTTGAAATTAAGCTCGTAGAAAATAAGGGCGTCAAATTTTATCTCCGAAAGAGCGGGCTACCTAAAATATTTCTCTACGGTACTATCCTCAATAGGGTTACAATTTGTATTAGCCAACTCTACATTATGAAGAGACTTTTTGCTACCATAGAAATTTCTCTTTCGATAATACTAATAGATTCCTTTCCACTATGCTCTTTTGAGGGAAACCGCATGTGCTGCAAACGCCGTCAAATGTGGCTTTGCTTAAGGACAGCGAAGAAGCAGATTTGCTCCCGAAGATTCAAGGAAATAGATTTCTTCAACCGCATTTACATTCGGATATTTTTCTCAATTCCCGAACGCGCATGTCTGTTATTCTTTTACGTAGATCTTCGTCAATCTATAGACTCTGCGGACGTTATTTTGTGTAATCTTTTCTTCCCTCTCTTCTTAGCTTCTCGGCTTCTCGTTCACATTCGAATAATACAGTAATTGTGGGAAAGAATCTATCGTCAACATTAAGGCTGAAAAGACATTGTAAACATTCTTGCGTTTGGTTAATTTTATGAATCTTACTATTCATATTACGACGTCGAACAAGATCTAGTAAACTATATTTCACATTGAATTTGAAAACTCTCCGAAAAATTCCTCTCAATCTTTCAGTTGGTTTCTTTAAATGTTAGCGAAATAAATCCCGAAAAGAAAGCTTGCTTCCAAATTTTCCAGCTTGGTAATATTTCCTTAGATACGAGGGTGGGTCAATAACTTTTTGAATATCCCGATTCTTATTCTGAAAAGTAATCATACTCTAGTCAAAAACTCTTTCAACGAGTAACAATCAAAGTCCTAGATAGTTGTATGATTTAGTTTGTGTTTGACAGCCATTGAAATGAGATAACTACGTGAATTTTCGAAAATGGAAAAAAGGGAATTTCATGAGCTCATTAAGCTTTAATATTTGCGGAAGAAAACCATTACTAAAATCAAAGAGAAGCTAGATAAATACTATGCCACCATTTATGGTAATAATAAGAAAAAAGTGTTTTACCGAATTTCGTTGTGGTCGCACAAGCACGAGTGTCGCCGAACGTTCTGGACGCCCAATTGACGTCTCTACATCAGTAACAATTGAAGAAATCCATGCTATGGATCGGAGATTGAAAGTGCGCGAGATCGTAGAGACCAAAGGTATATCATATGGCTCGGTTGTTTCGATTTTGACAGATTATTTGAGAAAGCTATCCGTAAGATGGATTGACCTTGAAATGTGTGACAACTTCATAAGAGTCTTTGGCTCTGTTCAGATGTAATCCGGATACGTTTTTACATAATTTAATAACTGGAGAAGGAACATGGAGACCAAGACAACATACCGGAGACCAAGCAGCAGTTGAAACAGTAGATTCTCGGGGCGGCGCCGAAGATGACCAAGGTGTGTTTGTTTGCCAACAAAGTCATGGCTACAATTTCCTGAGATGTAGTGGTAAAATGCACATTGATAACCTCCAAAATGGAATAACAAGAAATGGAGAATGAAAACTTACTGGGTAGAGAATTGATGGAAAAGCAACCCAAGAAAAGGGCAATGCAAAGGTCCACATGCGCTATGGGAAACGATTTGAGGTAACAACTTCTAGCATATCCGACATATTCTCCGGATTAAGTGCGACTATTGTGACTATTTACTCTTTCCAAATATAAGTAAATGGCTCGATAGGAAGAGATTTGGCTTAAATTATGAAATCATTGATAAAATAATGTATATTTTGATGTCCTCGACAAATACTATTATTTGGAAGGGATAAAGAAATAGAAGAAACGTGGGAAAAAGAGTTATTGTTGAAAAAACTGTGTTTTATTTAAAAAGCCATGGGCTTATTGACCTCCCCCCTCGTAGTCTCATATTTGAATAATCCGTTAATTTGGACTATAAGCACTGTATTTCATATTAATCTTCCAAAGATCTGAAGAGTGACGGAATTAGTCACTCTTTTCTTTCGTCTACGTATGGATTGAATAGCATTTCTTAAAGTATACAGATATAGAATTTCTGTATAAATATATAGAAATAGATCATCTATAAATTAATAATAAAATAACATAATTCACCCAAATCAAAGTCCTCGGGATCAAGGTTAGTCTAGAATTCGGAACATATGATTTTTTGGAGTTTAAGACAAGGTCAGAATTTCAGAAAAAAATACGATTTAATCAGAAATAATGGTCCAACAAAATCGTAACAAGTACTTACCAAAAGAAAATATTCTGAATAAAAACTTGTATTTATCGTAAAATATTGTTGTATGTATGTGTTGTACGATTTTGTGGTGATAAATAAACATTCCCATTGACGACTAACGCAATTGTTGATTTTTCATACGAATATAGGGGAGGCATCTATACTCTGTCCAACGTCATGAAGACACCACGTAAAGCATATATGTATGTAAGTATTCCTTACGGGAGAACGGCGCGCGCTGTTGCTACATTGGCACAGAAAAAGAAAGTCGACAAGAACTTAATTGGAAGGCATTCAGCATTTACAAAAATTAATTCTTTATGGCATGGTGCAATTAAATCAAGGTTAAATATTGTCATAATCGAAGGAAAAATAAGAAAGTGATGTAGAAAGATTTGGTGCTTTCCCGGCGAAGGTGCTGTAGGCCGAAATAGCAGGATAGCAGCCGAAACGTCGGACCTGTTCCTGAATACGACACGGCTGGAAACTCGAGAAATCTTCCTACAAGAAAGTGATATTTTCCAGAAATTTGGGTGCAGATTATTATTTTTTGAATGAATGAATTTGTGTCTATCATTCAAGAAACAAGGTCTTTTCTGGTATCAAGATCTTCCTCGTGGAATCTACTTTTCACGTATGTTAACCACTTCACTGTTAAAAATTTTAGATAAGACTAGCCGCGCGCATGCACCCTCTGGGTGCAGTTGTTTGGTCTGGACCAGACATCTGGACTGAGTCTGGACTATGAGCATGTACTATCATTCATCTTTAATCATTACTTTCATATGGACATATCAATCATAGTGTATTCTTATGGGAAAACGCAATACCTCGGTTTCAACAATCGCATTCGTCGTCAAGGGGATTGGTTGTTTACAGCCTCAAAATCTCACGAAATTTCCGTTTATTTTAACCGAATTCTCGCCATTTCGACCCGATAACGATGTTTGGCGACCAAAATAAGAATCTTTATTCATTTCTCTTTCTTTTGATGCTCATCTCGATTTCGTAAGCCTACTGTTTCTAATTTAATTTTGCAAAATAAATGTAGCCTGCAACCGATAAAAGTGTGGTTTACGTGCATTTCTTATGGGAACGGTTTATCTTCTCTGGGTTCGAACTGGGGCCGTTCAGGTAAAAGAAAATTTTGCCACATTGTAGGGTGCAGCATTCTACATCGAATGCACGTTTCAGCATCGCTCTAGCTCTTGGTATTGGCGAGAAAAACGCTTTTTTTAGACAGACGGACAGACACCGTTACATTTTTAATATATACGAGATTGTCTTGGGAAAATCTATAAAAATACGCGAGTTTTCAAGAAAATGTAGGGAGAAATGCAGTAGTTTGCTAATTATCGTCCTATTTTCGAAAGAAAAAATCCCAGCGTAAAATATTCTGAAGAAATACTGAAATTATTTTTTGCAATCAAAACCCTTTAAGTTTATTGATAACATCAAAAAACGCATATATATATATATATATATATATATATATATATATATATATTTTTTTTTTTTTTTTCCATAGTGACGCGAAACTCGTTCCGCACGGCAGTGCGAGTGGCTGTTATGCTGCCAATCCTTCTATTTTTCGGAACGCTTGTATTGCTCTCATCGATTCGATCAACAACGACAGCTTTTATGATCGCAGGTCATCATATTGTCCGCAAATAGTGTATTCCGAATTCTCACACTTTCATGGATGAATTTCAGCGCTAGCATAAGTTACTGAGCATGCTTAAGGATTTTATGCTAATATCTTCCAAGGTTTTTTGATATTGTATGTCCAATATATACCAGTTTCCTCAAAATAGATTGTATCTATTATTTTAAGTTTACTTTTGTTCGATATCTTTACGCGTTAAAAAGATACAAGGCATCAAACTTGAACAATTTTCACAGAAATGGCAAGTGTGAGATTTTTCGGAGAATCGTTCAAGTTGCGTGGAGGGTTTAAAAGAATCACTGTTGGAAAAACAACGATGCAGTGATCTACAACAATTCTTTATCCTTTCACTGGTTGCAGTTACCGCTTTCAAAAATAAGTTTTGGCTCTTTTGAAGCAACAAAATGGCGGACACCTTTTTCGGATTATTTTCGAGATAAAGTAAGGAATTCGAATAGATAAACAGCTTTCATGCATCGAACCTCTTATATCACGTTACAGTCACAGGGATCTAGATATGGAATCCGAAGAGATTGTTTCAATTCAGGAGCCAACTTGGGAATTCGGCGGATTTTTCGTAAGCGCGGCGCGGTTCGGCTCACCGCCGTGGAATCTCCGAATGCAGTTTCGCTGTCTTTTTGATGATATGAAGTATAACGATTGGTCTCTTTCATGTTAAACTATGACTAATTATCCTGAAAACATGTATGAAAACAGTTTAAGAAAGGAGTTCGATATCTCTACTTTCCACTATGGACGTGGAGTTTAACATTCTGGTAAAATGCGTCTGCTATTAAATTGAATCGTTTAAAGCTTATGGTGATGTCTTTATATGTTGTTGGGAAATACGGTTGATAGAAATGAAAAATCTTCACATCTGGAAAATTTCACCGATCCATATGTCATGGAGTCGGAGTTAGCTACGGTTTCTGGCAAACCCTTGCTCATTGGCTAGGGTTATTTGGTACGTGCCATTTTTAAGAAAAGAGATTTTTTGTATTTTTAATTCTAGTCCGTTGATGAAGACGAAAAGCTATTTTCTTCTGCTTTCGTATTTGTTATTCCTGCAGCAGTTTTTTCCACGCTTTACTAGATGTAACGCCTGTTTGGGGCGTTCTTTGCATATCTCTTTGCTGATACACCACTTAAATTAATAATAAGTAATCAAAATAAGGGATATGTAGCTAAATAGTCGCAACGGACAAAATAAAGCGGAAGAAACAATATTTAGAGATGAAGGAAACAAATTATGCAGTGTGGGGCTGATTTGGTGTCAATGGACATTGCTCAAAAAAAGCAATCGAAAAAGGTAAAACGAAGTTTAAACAATTCTGACATAGTTGGATAAGGCATCCCGGATAATGTCCCTGGTTCGATTCCCGATACCGTCAGAATTTTTTCAACTTCGTTTTACCTTTCTCGATTGCTTTTCTTCTGAGCTATGTACAGCTAGTTCCAAAAAAAACTTACCACCTAAGCCGCAACCCGCACAACAGACGTGAAGCTCGATGAGAGCGAGTCTAGAGTTTTCCACGCATTCTATTGGCTCTTGGAAGGAGAAGCATTCTGACGGCGCCTTTTTAAACCGTTGTGAAACGCGTTGAACGTATTTGTACCGTCTTTATTAGCACGAAATCTACTTTAAATTTAGTGTTACATTTTACTATTATGTCAGCAGCATAGTATTAAAAAATGAATGAAAATCGGATTTATCTCCTTATTTCGGCCTCAAATTTCTGCGTAATTCACCTTTTTCTGGAGGCATCGGGTAAACTTACTTTAGCTGCTTCAATTATCCAATAAAAAATTATGTCATTGCAAGATTAGAAAGGGATTATATTATTACGTTTTTTATGCTCTTGACGCCTACAGGACGATCGTTTAAATTTATTTAGAGGAAATTCACGACTATGACTCAAATAGAAAGATGAACGAAAACTCTGCAAGGAGATAAAGAATAATTAGGAATAAGAACACAATCAACTGTATTTCAACTAATTTATATTGCAGAAAAATGCCTTCGAGAAGGGGAGTATGAAAAAACTGCGAAACCTACTGAGGAAAGCAAAGATGAAAAGAAACTTTATCTGGACGAATACACCGAGAAAGAATAATTTTAAGTCAACCTGGTAGAGAGCTCTGAAAATTAGACCCAAAACATATTACAATAAAGTAAACCAAGTAAATTACGATCAACTACATCAGATAATTACATCAAATATTATAAAAATTTTAAATACCATCAAATCATATGATAGAAAGTAAAATATTAATTGGTGTGCTATCATCATTTCCTAAGGTAATTGTTTAAAATTCAAATTGCTAATTTAATATTTTAGAAAATAACATAGATATTAGAATAGTAGCACTATTAATTTAAATACTGAGGGCTACAAAATTTTTTCACGTATCGAATAAAAAATTAATTTACCACGAAATTAACGCCAGCATCTCGTAACACTTTTCCGAAAATATTGTTCATTGCCAGTCCCAGAAAAGCTATCCCTTTAATTAAATCAAGTTAATGTTCCTTGCAAAATTATGCTGTCCCAAATTTTATATGATGCTAAATCTCTTTCTTGCCCCGTGGTGCAAATTTTGACTCGATTTCTTCGCAGTTGAATTATTCTGCAATACAGAGAAGCATATAATTTGAGCATTAGGTATTTCAGAATGAATGCATCAACAAGCCACTCTGTTCTTACTTCCACCAGGCATTCGTGATGACGGTATCAGATGAAGCATTATGATTTTGAGATGAGATTTGGCTGTTTCTGACAAATTCGCGTCTGAGGTTTCACTAATTCTTCCATAGAGAAAGGAGGTCTTTCCTTCCCTCCACCCTGGCCCTAAGAGTATCCCCTATTCATTCCTTTGTTGTTTCTTTTCCTTTTGTTTTGTCCATCGAAAGGTATTGTCTATTTTCTCAAAGGAACCATAAAACGGCCGATGGGTGAAGGTGAACTCAGCTCTGAGAAGAAAAACCCCTTTTCGGCATATTGTGGATGGTCGTATGTATCCGGGGTAGCGAATAG
Organism: Pachydiplax longipennis; assembly: GCA_036926295.1. NCBI lineage: Eukaryota > Metazoa > Arthropoda > Insecta > Odonata > Libellulidae > Pachydiplax > Pachydiplax longipennis. The sequence continues at coordinate 659,229 of JAVFKF010000006.1, read as the reverse complement.
GAAAGCGCTAATGAGGGTTCCCGACCGCACCCCTGCTGAGCAGGTATCTAAGGTTAGGGTATGGTGGCGGCGACCGATCACAAGTAAGGTGGGAAATGGTGGATCCGCGATTTGTAATCTTCGCCGCGGGTATTCCCTTAGGGAATGAAGATATTCAACTCTATTTTTGAGGTAGACGACCTTTCAGGACTTCTTGCAAGGAATACAGTTTAAGATGGTTAAGAAACAACAGTTAGTATGGCAAATCAGAACCTTAAGACTGATTTGCATATTGCATATAAATTCCAGGTTTTTTTATACTTGCATATTGCAGGTTTACACGTTAACACCTGTTTTATTTATATTTACATTAATACCCCGCGATCTGCCGTATGACGTATGTCAGGGGGTGTGAAAACACCCACAACACGATTTCCAATGTTATACTGAAATGATTTTCAGAACTATGCGCTAGGTGAAAGTTAGACTAATGATTAATGATCGCTGCTTCGGTTTCTGAATGCCTCAAGTAAGCTATATAACCCGAATTGTTTAAATGGTGCATAACATGTATAATAATTAATAGAAAAATCACTATCAATAATTATGAATGATGGGTAAAAGGAGTCATGGAAGAATAACTTGAGAAATGAACAATGAACTAGAGAAATGCCATCTAATATTTATTCCTTACGCTTACGAGAACCAAATCGTTTAACTTCTCTTATGACATCTATGATACAAAGTTGATAGAGCGTTGAAGATGATCTTACTATATCTACTAATGTTTCTATTATAATGTCACTAAAATATGAATTGAAACGTAAATACGGAATTGTAGACACTCCGCATATTCAATGTCGCAGAAACTTGAAGATTATACGCCGATTACCGATAAATTACATCTCTTAAGTTAGGTAAGATTTAGAATAAACCATTGGCTTGCATAGATAGTAATACTAATGTTAGCAATTTTTATCGGTTTGAAAAGACCGAAATCTATTTCCAAAATAAATTGCTGATAAGAAGATGATTTAGGTACTGGCTTAGTGAACTACTCGAACTTTCTTATAGAGCTAAAAGGAGGTTGCTATAAAAAACTGAACATCGCTATTGTATACAATTTCGGAGATCCTGGGAATAAACTGATGCATCAGAAGGAAATTTCTGAAAGTATGATAAGCCATTGACGTTATATCCTGTATATTTGAATGTTAACCATGTTTGACTAAGATATGACTTAAATTGGATAAATGAGTAGTTTCTCTGGAGGCAGTCATAAACGGAAAAAATATATGTTCGATGAGAAAATTGAGAAGGTGAGTGAGTGGGTTATATTTTTAAAAGAGGTCGTTGCTCCTACTCAAAGTAACCAATTGGTCGACGAGGAACGCAAGAATTGCCATTACCTTTTGTGATTTATCCAAAAATCTGGAATTAACATACCTCTTACACTTTCGGTTGTTAAATTCGTGTGAGTGTATGTATTACTGTTGCCGTCGCTTCTCACTTCCCTATCTCTATCAAAACAGTCCCTCTCTTGAAGTCCTGGTGAATTCATTGCTTTATTCACTTCTTCCAATCACTACTGTATCTTGCTTTTCAAATTTGTCATGGAATGTGGAGAGATAAAAAGTTTTTCATAGCCAATACATTTTAAATACGAAGGAATATTTTCAATATCACCAAGCGATAAACATGTCGATAGACTAGCCATACCAAACCACCACCCATTCGTCTCGATCATTAAAATTCTGTCGAAAAATATGAGAGTTACGCAGGGCCAGCCATCAACCGAGGGGAGCAAAATTTCAACATGAGCCTCATATGCGCTTCCCCATGTGATATTACAGGGTTGGAATTACAGGTAAAAAGGCCCTGGGAAAAACTATTTCACCAAGTCCCTATTATTTTGCGTATTTTTAACGTTTTCTACATTATAATAATTGTAAACGTTATAATAAACAATTGAAATATAAATAATGTAGGTTGTTTTGTATACATTCAAAATTAATTGAAAATTTTACATTCATAGCTAACAGTAGCATTCAATGAGCATTATGACCAAACCTCATTCGCACTATCTTTTTGTGTATTTTAGAACTTTTAAAGGTGATAAATATAGCGAGAAGAATGTTTAAGAACGTAATGGTTTGTGACTTCAACCATTTCAAGAGGAATCCACAGGAGAAATCAAGTTTATTTGATTCACACTTCAATGACACCGAAAAAATTAATTAATGAATTCAAAATTAATGTGGAAGATGGTAGTCTTGTATCCGTCATCTTTATTCGTTCAGGAAAATCTATCCTTGCACATTTTCTCGCAATTGATTTGGACGGTATAGTAAATATTCCAGCTGCATAGATGATAAAATTTACTGATTTTTTACCGATCGAGTTTTAATTTCGATGCTTATCAAATGAAAAAAAATTTATCTAAAATACACAGAGAATGCCTCGAGACTTCATACTACATATTTACTTATAGTATTTTTAAATGTATTTAAAGTAATAGCCTAGATATGGCCATGAGTTTGCCTTACTTTACTTGTGTAGATTGCATTCACACAGGCTGTGATAAAACAGGTGATCGATATGGACTCCTTACGTATATAATTTTAAAGGCTAATAACTGCTCTCTTGAACGATGTAAAATATTATCTACTATTATATTATGTAATATAACCCATTATAACCGCAGAGTTTTGCAAGCGAAGGCGTCAAATTCGAGGTCTATATAATTTTGGTCCGACAATGATTCAAACTGCGCGGAAATTTTCATTCTCCCATCTCAGTCCAAAATATAAGCTCAGAGCGGCTCAAAGGCAGGGCTTGCGAAAATTTCCTTCTTCCTGCTTGTGCCTTTCGTCTCAGACTCGAATTTTATGACAGGAAGGGAAGGCAAGGGGGTTGCCTCGGTATCCTCGGGATAACGGGACCTCGTGTGCTACGGTTCCCTCTTTGCGAGAAGCAAAGCTAGAATATATACTGATTCGTATTAACCATTTTATAATAACTCAATTCTTGCATTACAACATCCATATCATTATAATACTATTCTGCTACGCCAATGCCACCAAACTAAGGATACTAGAAAATCTTTGCAATACCAATAACGCAAATAAATCCATTTCAACTCTGCAAGCGGAGCCAGGATAGTAGCAGACTATCTCCTCCATGTTTTCCCTCTCTCTCTCTCTCTCTCACTTCTTAAGGCTCGCTTGCAGGAAACTCACTGCCTGTTATGCGGGTTGCGGCTTAGGTGGTAAGTTTTTTTTGGAACTAGCTGTACTTACGAAATTTAAGACCTTATTGACTTCGAGACTATAATAAAATTTTAGAAAGCAATCGCTATTTATGTTTGTGAAATCCTAAATTACTTGAATGCAAGCTCCTTTTACGTTCTTAGGATAGTCGTTAACTACCTTAAATGAAAAATATCGCTTACGAAGGTTACTTAACGGGATTACAAATTGAGCATACTATTTATTATTATTAATAAGTCAATAGTAAGTATCAAGGAAAGAATTTAACGAACGAAAAGAAAAATTTAATGACAAATATACCAGAGAACATCGCGTTCTATCATGCATACTCGGCTAGCATGGACGTGTATTGCGGGGTTGCCTATACTCCGGTTATCAATTTTCAATTATTTATTGCAGCGAAACTAAGGCCCATTCAGACGAACGCCGTCACACTTTTTCATTACTCTACTTACTGCACCACTGCAAACAGTTTCATCAAAATCCCCGGGCAAAAGTGAGAGTCTCTCCTTGTTAGCTGTGCTCTTCTCTATTAATCGAATGCCGAATTCATTCAGGCACACGTAGATATCCCTCGATTACAGAAAATTTAAGCTGTCTAATTGAAAGTAATGTTTTATAGTTATATAATCTATCTTTGAGGGCCGAACTTCCTAGAAGGACGTTATAAATTATAAAGAAAAAATATCAGTTTCATCACGATTTAATTTAATATATTTTAAGTACAATTAAATTACACCTTCTTCCTCATAACTTTAAGATGGCAATTTGGCCGATACCGGTCGTTTATGAAGTTAATTAAAACTTCTCATTTTATTACAAATTTTGCAGTTTCTACTTATTTAGCGATCCTAGTGACGGAATGGTTAAATTCTTGCCTGCATAGGTTCAACGTCCGACCAACAAGTTTCTTACACATTTTAAGATGAAATGAATCGTAGAATAAGGAAATGTATGGGTAATTAACTGTTATAATATGATAATACGGCTTGGTTGATATTTGAAATTATATATATATACACAATCTCGATTAAAAGTTAGATTCCACATCTGTTGCATTAACATCGTATTCTTAAACAAATTAATAATGTATTATATTATTTCGGATAATCTATCATGATACATAAGAATGAGCTATTTTCAGTAAAACTAACTGAATGCTAAATAAAAATAATTATATTACTCATTTTAGTTTGAATGTATAAAAAAGTTAATCTGGAAATCTATCTCTCGGAAAGAGAGTCACAATCACAAATTATAAGGCTTCAAAGAGTAAACAAAGCTAACTATTATTTTCTTTAATTAGTTGAATCGAAATAGAATCAGTTGCTTGGTTCACTTTCATCTGCACACTCCTTCAGAAATGATAAACAAATATATTTATTACATTCGCAATGTTGGTTCAGGAAGGGTCAACAAAATGAGATCATCTTCACTGATGATGCAATCTCAACCACTGAAGAGTAATGTTCTTGAGATCAATTCATTTTTATCGCATAAAGTGAGTCACGATGAATGATGCAATCTGAGACAAATTTCCTCGGCGGCGTTTCCTACTGAGGCGATATTAAGCTCAAATTGACACGTAAATTATGATGATAAATGATAAAGGAAATAAGAAATAACGGTTTAAGACGCTCCCTTTTAGTATGTGGTATTCTATCGGTCCGTACCATACAAATCACATGGTAAAAGACCTCTTAAGACGCTCTGTTACCCGCTTATAACGCGGATTCTCTAGATCAGGGGTGCCCAACTTTTCTGCATATAAGATCTACTTTTTATCTTAAAGGTGTGTCGCGATTGACTTATTGTCATTGGCGTAGTCTAAGGGGGAAGAAGGGGTGTGAAATGCATACTATGTTTATTCACTGTGTTTCAGCATAAGGTGCTTTCCAGCGAGGTATGGGTAGATAAGTAAAATATATATTCAAAACTAATTTTTATTTTTAAATCACTTATTAAGTTTTCGAGATATAGGCTCCTGAAGAAAATAAATTTCCAGACCCAACTTTTGATAGCAGCATTCCGTATATGCGGTACCTAAAAAATTCGATTTTCCGACACTTTTTCGAGATAGATTTTTACTAACTTAAAATGCAATTTAATTTTTTTATCAAATGTAATGTATAAGTTGTTGTACTATTTTTTCGTAAATATAAAAAAGTTGTTATAAAAATGCACAGTATGGCTGATAATTTGATTACAATATTTCACTTTCTCGTTTTTTTTGGGCCGAGAAAATTTATCATGAGAGAATAATATGACTTACTTTTTGCTAATTTATCAATAGCTCGCTAAGTGCACCTCGTACTGAAATATAGATATACGGCTTATCTACCTACGTAAAAAAACATCAACAATAATTATTTAAAGGGCCAAAAAACTCACGTCAAGGGGAATTAAAAAAACATGGATAATTATTAACAAAATTTATTAATTCAAAGTAGCCACAGATAAATACAGATTTAGAATTTACTTTGTTCCCTTAACATTAATGGGAAGACTGAGTTTGCATGTTTCTAACCAAGGGATCATAATCAGGTGTATATCCTGACAAAGATAATAATAATGAGTCTTCTGTATGGGAATCAGTCAGGACAGAACGTTGTTTAGTCTTCGTTAGCTTCAAGTATGAAAATGCCGATTCGCAAAGGTATGTAGATCCGAAACAATAATAGATATATTCGCTACATTTGGTGACACTGGGATATTTTTTTCGGTTGACATATTTCCTAAAATCTTCTTCAGATTTTCTGGCTTGTAAGTTTATGTCAGTTTGTAAAATTATAATTTCATTTTCTAATGCCGATCGACCAAAATTGGCCTCGCGATCGACCGGTCGATCGCGATCGACTTGTTGGCCACCCCTGCTCTAGATGATGTGCAACGTGTCTCCGCTTCAGCTGAGAAATCGAAGATTATTTTTCCCTGACTGTGTATATGGCAAAGCTGCTACAATTTGAAAAATAGAGCATTAGGGAGTGAAAATTATTAATTATGAATCTCTTTGTACAAAAGCAGGTTTTTTTGATTGAAAGAGTAAACCTCGTTTGCTACAGGTGGCCCCTCACTTCGCACTTCTTTTTTCTCTTTTCGATCATCATGCCTCCTGTGTTAACTTCTCGAATTTCTCATTCACACCAAGTATCAGTTTTCGCAGAGGAATTTCTGGGTAAATACTTTTACAAGAAATCACGGCTGAAAATTCGCTCTTAAGATAGACCTCGGTCGGGACGGTTTTATAACCGTGATATTGCGAATTTTTATTTCTTTTGCATTGGAAATTTTGCATTGTAAATTAACTACCTCAACTTCAACCTCCGAAATTTTGGTTACTCTATCTTAACGATAAGTGCCTCAAAATAATTTTCAAAAATCCGCGCAATGCATTCTTATGGGAAAATTGCGATTTTTGGGAATTTCTGGCATCGAACTCATGATAGTCGATGCGTCGATGTCTGCATTATTCTGGCATCTAGAGTGTAGGGCCAGTACGTCGAAAAAATCTTTGACACTTCCTTGAGGTACACCTGAGGTTACATCCACATCATTCGAATATTTCCCATTCGTATTTACCTTCTATCAGTGAGGAACCTTTTATCCGATCGATCACCCTTTTCTCGATGTTTAATTTAATAAGTTGGAATAAAAGTATCTCCTGCGGAATCGTATCAAATGCCGTAGTGAAGTCTACGAGAATGCCGTCTACTGTATCCCTATCATCTACCGCGTTAATAATATATCTTGATGTAGTCCCAATAATTGAGTTTCACATAGGAACCTTTTCTAAATCCGTGCTGGCACCCGCTAAGCCAGTTGTTTTCTCCCCGGTAATTTGTAAAGTTTCTAATTTCTCTACAAATAACGGAAGTTAAGCTAACTGGCCTGTAGTTTTTAAAGTTATAGTAGTTTTATCTCCATGATTATAAAGAGTTATCACTATGGCTTTTTCCAATCTGATGGCAAACAATAGTTATTTAGGGTTGCGTTGAATATTAGTCAGGTAAGGAATGATTTCCATTGTTCCTAGCTTCAGAACCTCTGTAGTTATATCATCTGTGGCCCTTTCGATTTGTTGTTTCCTAATTTTTCAATCTTTTTACGAATATCACTGCCTCGAATAAAAGTATACTTTATAATAATTTGATAAAGAGTTTGATATGGCGGAATTCATCTTATGCCTTACTTTCTTTTGCTAAAAAAATTCCACCTATAATAAACCATAGGTAAAATTTCTTAAAATTAAGTCATCATGAATATTGGTTACAGTGTGAGATTTAAGTTAAATATTCAAACTTCGGAAAAAATCATAGCTTACACTGTTTACATCGCATAAATATAACTCAAACGTGAATTGATCTTATGTTGAAGGAATTTATTTCTCAGTATGTTGATGTAGACATTAAAAGGTAGAAACAGTTATTTCAAAGATACGAGCAATATTTCTTATTAATGCTACTTAATTTCAGCAAAGCATAGACTATGTCGTTGATTTTCGTACTCATATGTCAGATACAGATTTTGCTAGGGGCAGAGCACCAAAGTTTATTTACAATTTTGTTTGTGACAAGTTTTAGTTTATTTTGAAAATTATTAACAATTTATTTGATTTTGTCCTTAATTAGCCCTATTCTATGATATTTTTTTTTGATTTCAGCCATGCGAGCTAGTTTGTTGGAAGGGGCTGATGAGGCTGTTGGAGTGAACGGATACATTTCTTTTGTTCTTTATTCTGGTTCCAGGAAAGCTGAATTTTCTGAATGGCTCTTTCGTCAGTACATTTCCCATTACGATTGGGTAATATTTCTCAGCAGCGAACCATTCAGAGATCCTTATTTCGGTTGTAATCCTCACCCAATTATCCATTAAGTTTCCGTTTTTATCAGTCCTTCCCAGAAGAATGAAAAGACGGCATTTTCTTTGCGCTGATAAAAAAAGCACCTCGTCCATTCATGCAGTGTGTTTTTATCCTTCTACTTCCAATCGAACGGACGCACATAATGCGTTATTTCACAAGTCGAGCGAGATAATTACGTCACTTCTGAAAGTGCTTTCATCCCTTTAATCTCTACAAATTATTAATTTATATTCAATTATGTTTAATCTAATCCCCTTTCGGGGGACGTAATATTGAAATTGTTTCGTTCTAAAGTAGTTTTTGGGAATTGGAAATATTCTCCATGATCCTAATCATCAAATCGAGATTCGAAAAACTGGATCGGAAAAGCGGTTACCATATGGAACGCTTGGATTGCTCCCATCGATTTACAAACATTTTTCTTTTTACCCGTCATCGTAACTTAATGAATCAGAAAGATTGATTGATTGGATTAAATTCAATGATTTTAATTATATTCGAAAAGAGATTAACTCATCTGTACGCTTTTTCGGTTCAATTCAATTGAAAAAGGTCCCATTTGGTGGTCAAGATTAGGGGCGCATTTATACTTCCCCCCTGCCATACGCCAATGGCGGCTTGCGGGGTACTCATCTAAAAATCTATACTATCAAAGCGCAAAGATCGGACCTCAACCATAAATTATGGAATTTAAAATTCCATCTTTTTGCTAAAATCTTCCACTTTCTATCGACCGTAATTGTGCTCTCATTTCTTTGATTTGAGGAAACGAATAAAACATTAATCCTTTAATTTACAGCTAACAGAGCGAGTGTTACCTCACATCTCTCCTCAGGCATCAACCGCTATTTTAGAGAATTTATTAATATTCCTCGAGAAACCGGCTGAAATAGATGGCAAAAGTTTTCCTTCATTAAAAACGGCTTAGCGATTTAATTTTTAACAGAAATCTTCTTGAAAGAATTCTGTATGCTTTCATATAGTTATTTCGGAAGGTTAATCGCGATTCTTCTTAAATAATGTAGACGTGCTGTTTCTCATGTTATTACCAAAGCTTCGAAAACATTTCTTCAGCTTTAATTTACCATGGTAAAGAAGGAAGACACTGGTAATTTTCCACACTGTTTATTGCTGTCGACCGGTTTCGCTACCCGGAGTAGCATTTTCTGGTGAACCACCAGAAGATGCTACTAATAAACAGTGTGGAAAATTACCAGTGTCTTCCTTCTTTACCATAATGGGTTTCCACAAAGTTACGCCTGATCATGTAGATTTCATTTAATTTACCATTCCGTTTATATTTTAGATACTGTAAATTGCTGACGGGTCCCCAGTCAAATGGAGGTTGTTTTCGTTCTCTTGGCAGATATTTCGCTAACAAAAGACATTGGTCATCTTATAGGAGGTCAAAGGACCATTTTCTTGAGTCCCTGTGGAATGGGGTCATATATCCGCAATAGGAGTCTGGAGTCTGCACAATCGTATGCGTGTGATTGATGTACATTTTCTATTCAGTTACTAAAGTAAACCATTTATTAGTCCAATCAATTATTAAATGAATCGATTAAAAAAGGAGACATATTTTGTTTCGGCATGTGTTTTACATGTACTAAATTTTTCACACTTTTCCTTGAGGTTAATTTTTCACCCCACCTCCCCTCTTTGATTTCTTTATTTATAAAGCCAATGGAAGAAGCCATAACTTGGTGGAAATCCATACTAGATGAGTATGAAAATAACTATGCAAAAAGTTCCAACAAGGAATATTTTATTACAGCGTCCGGTTTCGAACAATTTCAGTTCATCATCTGGCTGAACTGAAATTGTTCGAAACCGGTCGCTGTAATAAAATATTCCTTGTTGGAACTTTTTGCATAGTTATTTTCATACTCACCTTTTATTTATTTAAAGATTTATATTAGCTTTTTATCACTTCATTTAATTATTTAATTTTATTTTCAAAATCGATTACATTGTGGTCCTCTTTTTCTCTCTTTATGGAGCCGATGCTATTTATGCAATTACATAATTATTTATTTTTCACATTCCTAGAGCCAATCCCCCTCCTTCACGCTTAAAAGGTGTGTGTCTTCTCTTAAATTGTATGAGAATGAATATGTCTCGCTGGAGAGTGACATTGTCTTTATCATTTTTGTCTCAGGGCAGAACGTAGTAAATGATGAAATTTGGAAATACGTTTAGAATATTCATTGTGCGGGAATTTTCACTGCCAGTACTTTTAAACGGCCTGCCTGTCTGCATTTAAATATAACGTGAGTGTTCAAAAGAATGTTGGGAGTGGAAAAATTTTAGGAATATCTGCGATTTTATTGGACATTGATTTAATAATATCCCATTTTTTCCTGCTTTTTGTCTTAAAATAGAATTTAGCGCACACTTTTACCTTAAATTCTACTCTCCTGATGAGCAAATTCTAATTTTAATTCCACATATGGTCAATCATAAATACATTAAGCTTTTTTCTTTAGCTCTGATTATAAGAGATAAAATTCAGTGCCGATTATGACTAAAGGTGGTCTAATTTTGGTGCACACAATTCATCCCAATGCAACTCTTATAGACTCCAAGTATGAATCGCATCACTTCGCCTTCCCCATTCGCATGGCATCAATAAATAGAGATAAACTAAAATTATTCGATTACTACCATAGATTTTAGATTTTTTAGATTTAGATGAGTACCCCGCAAGCCGCCAGTGGCGTATGGCAGGGGGTGTAATGACACCATCTTTGTATACCCGTCGCCCCTATAAGCTTCTCTAATATCTCGCGGGAAGAACGACCAGAAATAACTATCTTTCCTCGCTATTTCCTCCTTATAACGCTTAGTTGATGCCTCTCGGAGATCGCGCTCATTACTTACCGGAATCAAAATTTCATTCACCTCGTCCCTAAGTTCGGAACCGAGGAACTTTTCGAAAAGTTTCCTTCGGTAATCGTTTCTTCTCTCCTAAAAGAGATACAGTTGCTCAGCCGATTTGTAGAAATTCTTGACTTTGAAATGCTTTCTGTAGTACATTCGTGCCTCGAACCATCTTTATCCATTTTTTTACCCATTGTGACCTCGACATACGAACAGTGGTGCTTTTTTGAGTACTGTAGTATCCCCTATACATTATTTTAAAACATGCTTTTTTGGTGACCGGGGATTTTCTCCCTTATTACTCCACCAATACATATAAATGAATGACCATTTGAAAGGAAAAGTTGCCAAATTCCTGCTAAAACTAGTCAGACAAATGAAATTAATTAAACGAATTAATATTTTAATAATCGCGTTGCGTCCTGGACGAAAAAATACCCGGGTTGCTGTACACAGATTAAATTCGTTTACTTAGTGACGAGTGTAAACAAGTTTTAAAATCGAATAAAGCACCGATTCTCGGTCATTAAATAATTGGAGCAGTTTTCGCAATTAATATTACAGTCTCCATGAACGAAAACTTCCACGTCGTACGCAACCACAACAGTTGAATAAGCAAGCCACATTGCATCTTCATCTCATTGCATTGCGGGAGCTGAACGACAGCCAAAGAAACATGAACATTGCCGAATATGAAAGTTTGCCTCAAGGATTTATCGTATGGTATGTTTGAATGATTCTGCATCATATTACTTCGTGGTAGTTTTAATTTAAGATCGACAATATTTAAAATTCGATTTGGGATATTATGGTTAGATTTTGTTTTCATTTTATATTCATAGAAAAATTAGAGAAATTAATTACGAGTCATGCGATCAAAATAATTAGGTCGTTAAGTTGTTTTCCGAGTATTCAAATTTATTTCGGTGAAACTTTCGTCTGGTGCAAATATTCTATATATCTAAACCTGATATCAAATGATTTTTATTGTTTATATTTCACTCATTGAATTGATAATATTCAACATTTAATCATATTTCTGAATAAAGAAAAGGATGTCGTGCGATTTCAGAAAACTCACCAGCATGGAATACAAGCGTAACGAAAGCCCAAGCTTTATTCCCAATCGCTATCTCCGAAGCACAAAAATGAATTATTTTCCCACATTAACGATGTAAGATAAGTATGTTAAAAATTATTATCAGAAAACTTACTTTAAAGAATTTCGAGTTATTATACCTGAAATGGAATATGACTGAACAACATATTTATATGAGAGACTTTCAATAAATGCGGGAACAATGGTATGCGCTTTGACGATGTAAAACAATGTATGTTCGTATGAAAGTGTGACATATAGCTTCCCCTCTAGCTCTCCTCTCCCACATCAGATCACTGCAGACGAGTAGTAATTATTTTTATCTTTTAGTTATAAAGAGAAGAACATAGAAAATAAATAAATAACATGAATGCAAAAGGTATGTTTCGTTGTTTTATCTTTGTTATTTAACTGACACATCATTGCCGGTATAAAAGGAAGCGGTATTTATAACGACAGGGTTTAGGTAAAGCTGGCAGTGATATTTTGTATCTTTACCATGATTCATTTAGTCATAAATGCATTTAGTGAATTGAGGTATTCGATATAGGATAAGACACATGTATCGTTATAGTGATGACGCGCAATATATGTGATTATATTACTGTAAGAAAACTTTTAAAACATTCGATAACATTTATACTCTCACTTTTGCAATACGCAAGACTTTTTATTTGTCCATTGAGTTCCCTTACTGGATGTGTAGATAGCGATACCTATCGCTGCAAGCGAGGTATATCGAAACAGACACTCATAAAGCTGCGTATTTTTAGGTATGTTTTAGTTTTTGAAAAGTATTTGAGTGGGAACTTGAGTATCAGTGTCTCTGCGAAAGTTCCGCACGGGGAAACTAGTATATCTATTATATATAGCTAACTCTCCGGATATACCTATATATATATATATTTATAGGGGATACGAATTCTGACCATGTTCCACAAGCGCCATCGACGTCAGATTTTTTCGACGTACTGGCCCTACACTCTAGATGCCAGAATAATGCAGACTTCGACGCTAGCTATCATGGGTTCGATGCCAGAAATTCCCAAAAATCGCAATTTTCCCATAAGAATGCATTGCGCGGATTTTTGAAAATTATTTTGAGGCACTTATCGGTAAGATAGAGTAACCAAAATTTCGGAGGTTGAAGCTGACGTAGTCTTCTATGCTTCTCATGGAAAAAATGTAGCCAAATGACAGTGAGTTCGACGCCAGGTGGATGCAAAATTCTTCCATAAGAAATGCATTGCGGAAATCTTTTTAAATGCCTCCCGATAAGCTGGAAAGATAAATCCCGGATTGGTGACAGAGGCGTGGGACCTTCCCGATTAGATATTGAATCGAAACTTTGGAACAAGTAAGGATGGCACTTATCTAATATTATTTTGCTGTCTTCTCTCACGATCGGGTTCTTAGTTCGTCGCCAGGCGGTCTTTGGCGCGAAGTTTTAAATTTGAACTGAGGCAGTACTTGGTATGATACTGTATTCAACGGATAGCTTGCAGTATGCAAGCAACTTTTACTCGTATATATATATAGCTAACTCTCCGGATATACCTATATATATATATATACGAGTAAAAGTTGCTTGCATACTGCAAGCTATCAGTTGAAATCAGTATCGTACCAAGTAATGCCTCAAAACAATTTTGAAAACTTCACGCAAAAGATCGCCTGGCGCCGAACTAAGGTCCCGATCGTGCGACACAATTGCATATTAATGTTAGATAAGTGCCATTCTGATTTGTTCCAAAGTTTCAATTCAATATCTTATAAAGAAGGTACTATAATAATAATACGCTATCCCCCTTTGAAATACACGGTAGAATAGAAATGACGCTCTGGCATCGAACCAAGAACCATCAGAGTAAGGGCGGACGGCGTATCTGAAAAATATGAATAGCCTCTATGTACATTCCATTTTATATCGTTCCCGGTAATCGGATATGCATACAAAATAATTGTAAAAATTGACCGCCATGCATTTTACGCTGGAGAATTTTGCACCCACTTGGCGTCGAACTCACGGTCATTTGGTAGCATTTCTTCCTTTTGTACGATGGAAGACCAACTCATCTGCAAACACCGAGATTTTGATTGCTCTATCGCATCGAGAACGGCCTCAAAACACATTGCAAAAATTCGCGCAAAAGACCGCCTAGCGTCGAACTCAGGACCCTTTCGTGACATAAAATAGCAAATTAATATTAGATAATGGCCATACTTACTTGTTCTAAAGTTTCGGTTCAATATCTTATCGGGAAGGTCCCAAAATAAGATTCCGTTTTCCCCGTTTGAAATGCATGGTAGTTTCGGAATGACGCTCTTGCATCGAACCAAGGACCACTAAGGAAAAGGTAAACCTGATGATAGAATGTTTTCAAACGCCTCTGTCACCATTCCGGGTTTTATCTTTCCAGCTTATCGGGAAGGCATTTAAAAAAATCGTCAAAAATTTCAGCAATGCATTTCTTATGGAAGAATTTTCCATCCACCTGACGTCGAATTCATGGTCATTTTGTAACATTTCTTCAATTCTTAATATAGAAGACTACCTCAACTTCAACCTCCGAGATTTTGGTTCCACTATCTTACCGATAAGTGCCTCAAAATAATTTTCAAAAATCCGCGCAATGCATTCTTATGGGAAAATTGCGATTTTTGGGACATTCTGGTATCGAACCCATGACACCTAGCGTCAATGTCTGAATTATTCTGTCATCTATAACGTAGGGCCAGTACGTCGAAAAAATTCTGACGTGGACGGCGCTTGTGGAACATGGTCAGAATTCGTATCCCCTATAAATATTTATATAGGTATATCCGGAGAGTTAGCTATATATAATAGATATAATATATATATCCGGAGAGTTAGCTATATGTAATAGATATCTAGACTATGTCTCGTATTTTTGCCTTCATAACACTGGCATCGAAACCTTTCTTTCTTTGGGGTATTCTTACTAAAATAACATGTAGTACAAAACAGGAGCCGTAGAAGAATCCTGGGTAAAGTTTATAAAACATATCTTGGTTTCGATTGCAATGTTCTTTGGCTGTGAACGTGGACGTTAAAAAAAAGGATGAAGAAAGGTTTTTGAGATGTGGCTATGGCGTAGAATGGAGAAAGTAAGCTGGTTTGATAGTAAAACGAACGAGGAGGTGCTAGGGATGGTTGGGGAGAAGAGGGTGCTAATTGAAATAATTGGAAATCGACAAAAGAAATGGGTGGTTCAAATATTGAGAGGAGAGGGATTGCAGAGGGAATCGACGGAAGAATGCTAGGGAAAAGAATGAGGGGAAGACAAAGACAGAAGTTGTTAGATGAATTAGTGAGTTGCCAACAATTTAAGGAGAAGGAATTGAATAGGGAATGTGAGGGTACATGAACCTACCGAAAGGTAGAACACTTACATAATAATCTCGAAGAATTTTCAGATTTCCCCGGGTTAACCAGAAAGTTCCCTGAGTTTTTCAGGCTTTCCATGTTGGGTCATCCTCTGGAACACTATTGTCTATTGAGCAGCAATCATCAACTTGAAACGACTTCCCTCCCTTTCTACTGGCGTTAAACCTCAATAGAAATGTCTAAATTCCTCATTTTCCACAATGGTGAGGATGATCGTTCTGACCGAAACCAGTAGTTAAAATAAATATTGTATAAAATAAGAAGTGTTATTTTAATTGGTTCTGAAGGTAACGAGAGTAAATGAAGTAAGTTGAATTTTGAAGTAAAAGTCACAATTTTTCTTCGCTACCATTTGCCCCATATTTCGGCCAGCAAATTCAATAAATTGTGCTTTTAAAAACGCATCCAAAATTTATATTAAAGGAAAACCCCTCAACTTCAGTGGTCAAAGAATAGAATTTAAAATTTCCCAGCCGAAGTATCAATTCATATGAACTCAACCGAATGGAATGAATTGTAATGAACTCGAAAGAACATGATCGGGAACGGGCGGGTTTAGAAAGACAATTTCCTTATGATTTCATCTCTAATTAATTATTAAAATTTTATTTTCGTATAATAAACGCAAAAACCGTATAATGATCGAAGAAACACTTCGTAATCAGATCGTGATTCAAGATCCACATCCATGCTAGTAAACAAAGCCTTTCCAACCGAGTGGTAAAAAGTATGCGATCTTTTACTTCCGAATTAGCCCAATCCACATTCACCGAATCCTTTTACTTGTAAATAATTCAAAGGCTCGCCCTTCCATCTGCTAATGTCTTTATACATAAGTATACTGAATTATAAACATAGGGTTTCATATTCCATATCATATTCTATTCCCTTTTAAAGTGTATCGTTGTACAACATCAGACCATAAGAATGAACGTAGGATGGGGTTATGTCTGTTATGCCTGAAGAAGGTTTTGTACGTTCTATCAAAGTCTGATGATTAAACGTGACGAAAATTCACTTCATTTCAAAATTCATAATTCTCAAAAAGCAGGGAAACTTCTTTTAAACTTTTTTTCAAACAGAATATTATCAGTGCTGTATTAAAATAGATCAGCAGCTAAAGATTATACAATACAGTGTTTTAGTTCTAATTAATCCCGCTCTTAATAATGATGGAAATAAGGAAAACTTTCTCATTGCTATCCTTTATAAGTAAATCTGATGCGGTCTATATTAACGGTTTTATGTTATATCAAATAGATGATGCAAGAAAGATTAGTGTGAAATTACAAAACACCTTTTAGAAAAATTGTTAACTGTGAGTTTCAGGAATTGTCGCCATTGAGGTATATAAGCCCGATTTTGAGCTATTTACTATTGATCTTAGCCTTATGATGTCAATTAAAGTTTTAATCTACTATTAGCTCCCAACTAAATGTTAAAATGAGTCGATACTACGTGAAAGAGTGATGTATCTTAGGAAAAAATCCTAATCCATCATATCACTATTAAATTAATATTAATATGGCTATATCGTAGAAAATCAATCATTTAACCTTTTTAAGAAATGGAAAGCTTCATCGTCGCTTAGGTATACTTTTTAACATGAGAGTCTGAAATCGAGGTATTTGCAGCCTTTTTTCCTTTACGTTATTGTAATTATACATTACTGTAATTATTGGTGATTTAAATACTTTTTTACGTAAGAGAAGTATCGGCTTACTAACGCTTACTAACTTACGTTAGTAAGCGAGCGAGTAGCCTTAGAACACGCAGAGCTTAGACCCGCCGTAGCCGTAGATTTTGTTTTTTTTTTGTTGTTTTTTTTATTGTTGTCCCACTTTACAAGAAGTGTTTTTCTATAGATGAATGAGAGATAAATCCGATTATATATTTTAAAATCTGATTATTGGGTCGGTAAAATGTTGCATTAAATTTTATAAACAATGTGTGAAACTTTTATTGATAACATTTCAAGGATACATTCAATAAGTATCCAGAACTGAAACTGCAATCCCCATAACTAGTTTTATTTAAAAGTTACAGCGCTTCGAAATTACCCTTGTTCGCCAATTTTTGCAAAAATTTCGAAATTTTAAAAATTAATAACTTTGCAAAATAATATTTTCTGAGCTGAAATTTTGGCATAAAGGTTTTACCATAGAAGTGCGCAAGTAAAAAAATTTCATCGATTTTAAAAAATAGAGGTCAATTTCTGTCCGATTTCCCGTGGAATGGTCCGTACCCTCCCAGCCCATAATTAAAACAACAATTTCTGACCGTAAAAGAAGAATCGTTTTTTCGTGAACCTCAGTACCTTTCGTCATTCTTCCTATAACTTTCTCTACTGTGCGAGCCCGTCTCTAAACATTAAGCGGGGCCATATAGAGGCTTCTTCTCTCTCTTCTTCCCAAATAACAAAAAAACTGCTCTCCGTGTACTTTTCTCGCTTTCGACATGTTCCATAAAAAGGTGAACGGAGCTTCTTTTCGTATCACTTAAAATTGACTTTGAAAACTCGTTGAATGAATCTGAATCGATAGACTCGTTATTATTAATTGATGAGACTTTCAAAGAGTATTCAGAGAGTTTCAGAGAGTATTTAAGTTTAGCTGTGAATTGCATCAGCGATTTTCACGCGGAAATTCGAAGAAGGCGTTGGTATTTATGCTGTAAATGTCGTTTCTTACCATGAAATTATCGTTGTTTATTCTCCATCAATAATGAGTTGCAATGACTTGGAGAACTTTTATGCCGGACTTAGTTCAAAGGGTTCCAGATATCTCGTGCGACATTTTTCTGTATAAGCGATAGCATACACATATAACTTCTGTTATAAAAGTAGAAATACCAGCAGAATTTTTCTTTCATGAGGAAAAAAACGATTCGATGCACATTAATAACAAGCGAATTTTCCCTATTATATTGTAAGGTACTGCTCATATTCATAGTTGAGTTTGATCAGTGTGCTCTGCGATTTTTTATTGTGATGTTTTTGAAAAATCTGATACCTTAGGAAAACAAGGAAGAGCTGCATTTCCAAATCAAGTGTCGCTTTCGGAACATTCGTGTTACATATATCTTCGCCCTATGTTATAAGTGTTAAGGTATGAAAGAAAATGTGATCTGAATCATAATAGCGATTTAAAAAATTACTAATAATGATATTACAATCCTTAGGTAATTTGTGGTAATGTGTCATGAAATCTGTTTACTATGTTTTTAATTTTAATTCATATATCTTGCGTTGCAGGTAATGTCAGCTCAGCGGTGACCAGTGCTATTCCAAACCCAGCGTTTCTCTATTTGTTTTGGAAATTAATTTGCTATCTATGCTACAGAAAGGTAATTTTCTGGGAGATTCTTTGCTCCAGAAAGACAATGTTAATTAACATTCAAATGCAGTATAGTTTTCTTAGCAACACTTTCGGAATATCGTCTTATTTTTCAAGTATTCTTAGCAATGTATTAATTTTACTGGAGTTAGTATTTATTCCTCATGTTTGTGAAGATTATTCATGATGAGAAATCGCATGGCAATCGATTCAGGTTCTCTTTCGACTACAGATATTATTCAGTAGTTTCGCTCGTTTTCGTCGACTTTGCCAATTTACATTATGCTTCCTGTTTCTGAATTTGATATAGTTATATATTAAATACAAATCATGGAATCGTATTATAATTAATTTTAATTACATTACCATTAGTTTTATAAAAGTCTATTTATGTATTTAGTACCCTTCCATTAGCTTTGATATGACCCAGATTAAAAGATATATCGTTAAACCTTTCTAAAGAGCGATATGTTATATTTAATTCGATTACTGTCTCTTTAAAATAAGTATAAATGTACGAACGAATTCATTGCTAGGCATCGTATTTTGCATCTAGCAAAAAAGTATAAAAAGAGGCCCCAATTTATTTGCTCGTCTAAATGCAACCTCATTCACGGGTCGAATGTTTTCATTTGCTCACTCCACCAAAATATGAATTCGTTGCCTAAACAACACCTTACTATCCATATTCTTAATTTTAATTTCATGAGATTAACTCAAAAGAAAAGATTTAATTAAACCAAAAAATTTTGTGAGAACTTGTAAAGAAAAGAGACAGAACTAGGATTAAGTAGGGATCCAGGAAAAAGCTCCGCGTGTTATTTATTAATAATTTATTAGAGCTGCAAACGTCTTAATGGTTAATTCCGGGGGTTTTCCGTTTCAAGAGTAGAAAATTCCGGGAGGTTAAGTTTAAATATAATTTTAAGTACCGTAGAATGTATATTCATCAATGACGAACAGCATAAATACGCAACTTGAACGTACGTGCTCTACTTATAAACATAATTTAATTTGGCTTCACAAAACTTTCTTAACAGAATCTTGGAAATTAGCACTCCTAAAAACCTCGAAAATGTTTCAAATTATCTTTCTAAAAACATGAGATATAATTTGCATAACTCAAAAATTAAGAAGGATTGTCAATGTAAAGGTATATGAGAAAATAAACGTGCACGATATCTATAATGTTTATTATTCACAACTTTTATTATAATTGACAACAAACTAAGGTAAAATCACAATTATTTATCTACGTGTAAGATACATTTTTGTATTTAATATATGGATATTAAATACTGTTATTTGCATATAATGAACATTTTGTCACATTAAATAAGAATTTTAAAATATTTGAATATTTATAGCAAAAGATAATAAAATGCATTTTTATCACAATTCAAAGAAATGTTTTGACTGATTCCATGCTGCTTCCAATATTTTATATTATTCTTAAGAAACGTATAAAATTCCTTATATTGTAAACTAATATTGTAAAATACTTGCAATTCTGCTTTAAGCAGCTTAATCATTTCTTTCCTTACTTAAGAATCTGTCCCGTGATCTTTCTACACTAAATGATCTTTCTCAGGCGGCGTTTGAAACTGATATCGACAGGATAAACGAAACCGGTTTTATGAGTTCTTCACCTGAATTATTTTCTTTTACCTCTTTGTAAAATTCTGCATTGTCCACAGAGTACGCGGATATATTTTTAAGTCAAGGACATTAATGTGAATAATAGATCTTAATTTGTTTGATATTGATTCACTATCTTCTTTCGCCTCTTCGTAAAAATATGGAAGTGCTATTCTTATGCCACTCTCTTTGCAAAAACATTGCACAATCGCGGAAAACAGTTTTAAATTTCCTCTTTTGGAAGCATCTTAAAGCTAAAGAAAAATATTTATCTTTTTTGAGCTATAAACCTGGATTTCCTGACCTGCTGGAGCGAATACATTTTCAACGATACATTATACAATATGTTTTCAACTTTTGCTCCCCATAGGATTGCTTCGCAATAAATGAATCGCAGAAAATAATTTGAGACAATTTATTCTCAAAATCTGGGCTATTATAACTGTAAAGGTGCATTACACCATGAAACGTAGCTGTAACCTCCGCAGCTGTGATCAATTATTCTTTTCTAGTGTCTTTTTTCTTTAATAAAGATGTAATTGTACAATTTTTCTGAACCTCATCTTGTAAATTATTATGTTTTTCCGACGAAGTATGATTTTTTTAAAGCACTTATTCCGTCAAACTTTATAGAAAAGGTTTGGCCACAAATTGTACATTCTGCATACGAATTGTTCATCTTTCGTACCAAATAGAATGACTTTAACCACTCGTCTTTGAATGAACAATAGCATTCTTTTCTTTTTGGTGACGAGGAATCTTTTGTTGCACTATCCGACATGGTGAATTGAATTCGCTGTTTAAAATTTAATCAACTGAAAATTAATGTCAAAATTTCACTCGAAATATATCTAGTATTTTGCAGTGAATCGAGAGTCATTAAACATAGCTTTTACAGTTCATTTTTATTTCACTCATCAGATCAATTAAATACTTTCGCATAAATATTACAAATGGATAAAATAATTTACCTTTGCTTTTACTTAGCAGGTATCGCCAAGAAAACGGTGTAGAAGTTTCCCTTCGTTTACGTTATGATACAAAGTATGCTTTGTTCCTTTAGAATTAATTAGTGGATTGGAAAATTAAATATTGGATTCGACTAAGACAGAAGAAAATGCGAATAATTGAAATTAATACTTAGTTCCTGAATCTATATAATCTAGTAGAAGCTCAGGATAAAGGAGAACAGGTCGATGCCATAGTGATAGATTTAGCCAAAGCGTTCGACGTTGTAGATCATGACCTTCTTATGAAAAAAATTAACGTTATGGGGCTAGACAGTAGAATAGTAAAATGGATAAATCATTTATTAAAGGCAGATATCAAAAAGTAAAAATTGGCGAATCACAATCCACTGAAATAGAGGTAACGTCAGGAGTTCCGCAAGGAAGTGTGTTAGGACCGTTATTGTTTCTTATATTCATAAATGACATGCCAAATGCAGTTAAATCTAGAATCAGATTATTCGCCGATGATTGTATTATATATACAAAAATTATAAATGATGTTGATAGCGAAGAGCTGCAAAAGGATCTGAATTCCCTGCTTAACTGGTTAAGAGCAAATAGGTTAGATATCAATTCGAGTAAATGTAGAGCCATTAGTTTTAACAAAAATAAAACAGAATATACATATAGTATAGGTGATTATGAAATACCGAAGGAAAACGAGATTAAATATCTAGGGATAACTTTCAGTTGTAATCTAAAATGGAATATAGAAAAGGTAGCAATGAAAGCTAATAAAGCGCTAAATTATGTCACACGAACACTTAGAAAATAGAGCAAGAAATTAAAAGAGATAGCGTATAAATCGCTAGTTAGGCCGCTTTTAGAATATGGAGAGTGCTTGTGGGATCCGCATGAAATAGGGCTCAAGAAAATTCTTGAAAAAGTACAGAGAAGGGCAGCTAGGTTCGTCTTAGGAAGATATGACAGGCAATAGTGTGTTACGAGGATGCTGAAAGAATTAGGATGGAATAGTTTAGAGTCACGAAGAACAGACAAAAGACTAGCGATCTTCTTTAAAGTGTTTACAGGACATCCTTCATATAAGGAACTAAGGGATAGAGTGAGTAAATCAGAGTTCTTAGGCAGACGTGGTCATAGCTATAAAGTGAACTATATGAAACAAAAAACTAATACAAGTAAATTTTGCTTCTTCAACCGAACAATTGAAAATTGGAATAGTTTACCTGCAGAGGCTCTAGAGCCTTTCCCAAAATCATTGAGGGTATTTAAGAAAAATTTAAAAAAGATTTGTGAGCCTGCCGAGGACGAAAAGTAAGATGAGTAGGGGATTGCCTGGTAGAATGATGTACGGCGGGGACTTCGTGCGCCCCGGGACCGCTTCGGTAGCCGTGAAGGCCTATCAGGAACCCTGAAACACCTTACTTGAAAACTCATTTCTATATTTACTTTATGTTGGCTTGTATGGGTGAGGGTATCAAGGTAGTTTTAATACATATACGAGTAAAAGTTGCTTGCATACTGCAAGCCACCAGTTGAATGCAGTATCGTACCAGGGATTGCCTCAAAACAATGTTATAACCGTCGCGCAAATGACCGCCTGGCGTCGAACTAAGGACCCGATCGTGCGTCACAATTGCATATTAATATTAGATAAGTGCCATTCTGATCTGATCCAAAGTTTCAATTCAATATCTTATGAGGAAGTTCCTAAAATAAGAATACGCTATCCCCCTTTGAAATACACGGTAGAATAGAAATGACGCTCAGGCATAGAACCAAGAACCGTCAGAGGAACGGCGAACAGTTCATATGTTTAAGAAACATATGAATTGCCTCTATGTTCAATCCATTTTATATCATTCCCGGTAATCGGATATACATTCAAAATAATTTGAAAAAATTGACAGCCATACATTTTATACCGGAGAATTATGCACCCACTTGGCGTCGAACTCTCGGTCTTTTGGTAGCATTTCTTCAGTTAGTACAATAGATAACCACAGCATCTCCAACATCCGAAATAGTCACTGTTATATTGCTACGAGTAAGGACTCAAACAATTTTCGAAACTTCGCGCGAAAGACCGCCTGGCGTCGAACACAGGACCGGTTCGTGAAAGGCAATGGCATGCGAATGTTAGATAAGTGCCATTCTGACTTTTTCCAAAGTTTCCATCAATATCTTATAGGGAAGGTCTAAAAATAAGATTACGCTGTCCCCCTTTGAAATACATGGTAGAATAGAAGTGACGCTCAGGCATCGAACCAAGGAACACTGCAGAAACGGCGAGCATCATGAACGAATGTTCTCAAACGCCTCTGTCACTATTCTGGGTTTTATCTTTCCAGCTTATAGGTAAGGCATTGAAAAAATTTTTCAAAAATTGCAGCAATGCATTTCTTACGGAAGCATTTCGAACCCACCTGGCGTCGAACAAACGGTCATTGGTAACATTTCTTCCTTTGGTACTATGGAAGTCGATCTCATCTGCAAACACCGTGATTTTGATTGCTCTATCGCAACGAGAACGGTCTCCAAACGGATAGCAAAATATCGCACAAAAGACCGCCTGGCGTCGAACTCAGGAACCTTTTTTGAGAAAAATAGCAAAATAATATTAGATAAGTGCAATTCTGACTTCTTCCAAAGTTTCGATTCAATAAATTATCGGAAAGGTCCTAAAATAAGATTCCGTTTTCGCCCTTTGAAATACATGGTAGAATCGGAATGACGCTCTTGCATCGAACCAAGGACCACTACAAAACGGTGAGCCTCATGAAAGAATGTTTTCAAACGACTCTGCATTCATTTGGGGTTTTTGATCCTTCCAGATTATCGGGAAATTATTTTAAAAAATTTTCAAAAATTTCAGCAATGCATTTCTTATGGAAGAAATTTGCACCCACCTAGCGTCGAACTCACGATCTTTTCGTAACATTTCTTCCATAAGAACCATAGAAGACTACTTAAACTTCAACCTCCGAGATTTTGATTCCACTATCTTACCGATAAGTGCCTCAAAAAAATTTTCAGAAATCCGCGCAATGCATTCTTATGGGAAAATTGCGATTTTTGGGACATTCTAGTATCGAACCCATGTCACCTAGCGTCGATGTCTGCATTATTC
The DNA here is from genome assembly GCA_036926295.1 of Pachydiplax longipennis. Classification (NCBI taxonomy): domain Eukaryota; kingdom Metazoa; phylum Arthropoda; class Insecta; order Odonata; family Libellulidae; genus Pachydiplax; species Pachydiplax longipennis. The sequence continues at coordinate 634,655 of JAVFKF010000006.1, read as the reverse complement.
TGGCATCTACAGGGTGTGGCCAGTACGTCGAAAAAATCTGACGTCGATGGCGCTTGTGGAGCATGGTCAGAATTCGTATCCCGCTTGGTGGGCGTTGAGTATTGTTTTATGGATCCAAGGGGGCGGTGGCTCGAAAAAGTTTGGGAATCACTGCCCTAGACCCATAGACCCCCTTAAAGATGTATTATATCTATTATATATAGCTAACCTTCCGGATATCTATTATATATAGCTAACTCTCCGGATATACCTATATAGATATATAGATATAGGGGATACGAATTCTGACCATGTTCCACGAGCGCCGTCGATCTCAGATTTTTTCGACGTACTGGCCCTACACTCTAGATGCCAGAATAATGCAGACTTCGACGCTAGCTATCATGGGTTCGATGCCAGAAATTCCCAAAAATCGCAATTTTCCCATAAGAATGCATTGCGCGGATTTTTGAAAATTATTTTGAAGCACTTATCGTTGAGATAGAGTAATCAAACTCTCGGAGGTTGAAGTTGAGGTAGTCTTCTATCCTTTTCATGGAAAAAATGTAGCCAAATGACAGTGAGTTCGACGCCAGGTGGATGCAAAATTCTTCCATAAGAAATGCATTGCTGCAATTTTTGAAATTTTTTTTCAATGCCTTCCCTATAAGCTGGAAAGATATAACCCGGAATGGTGACAGACGCGTTCAAAAACTTTCTTCCATGAATTTCACCGTCCGTCTAGTGGTCCTTGGTTCGATGCAAGAGGGTCATTCCGATTTCACCATGCATTTCAAACGGGGAAAATGGAATCTTATTTTAGGACCTTCCCGATAAGATATTGAATCGAAACTTTGGAACTTGTGAGAATGGCATTTTTCTAATATTATTTTGCTACTTTATGTCACGAAAGGGTCCTGAGTTCGACGCTAGGCGGTCTTTTGCGCGAATTATTGCAATCTGTTTTGAGGCCGTTCTCGATGCGACAGAGCAATCATAATCACGGTGTTTGCAGATGAGATGGTCTTCCATAGTACCAAAGGAAGAAATCTTACCAAATGACCGTGTGTTCGACGCCAGGTGGTTTCGAAGTCCTTCCGTAAGAAATGCATTGGTGAAATTTTGGACGATTTTTTTAAATGCCTTCTCGATAAGCTGGAAAGATAAAACCCGGTTTAGTTACAGAGGCGTTTGAGAACATTCGTTCATGATGCTCGCCGTTTCTGCAGTGGTCCTTGGTTCGATGCAAGAACGTCATTCCGATTCTACCATGCATTTCAAACGGGAAGAACGGAATCTTAATTTAGGACCTTCCCGATAAGATACTGAATTGAAACTTTGAAACACGTGAGAGTGGCACTTCCCTAACATTCGTATGCCATTGCCTTTCACGAACCGGTCCTGTGTTCGACGCCAGGCGGTCATTTACGCAAATTTTTTAAAATTGTTTTGAGGTCTTTCTCTATGCAGGAGACTATTCAAAATCACATCGTTTGCGTTTGAAGTAGTTTTCTATAGAACCAGTGGAAGAAAGGTTACATTTGACCGTGAGTTCGATACCAGATGGATGAAAATTTCTCACGTAAGAACTGCATTGCGGAAATTTTTAAGAATTTTGCTGGATAAGCTCCGAAGATTATACCCGTAAGGGGAGCTCATTGTAAATTTTCACCAATTAGCTTGCAGTATGCAAGCAACTTTTACTCGTATATATATATATATATATATATATATATATATATATATGTATATCCGGAGAGTTAGCTATATATAATAGATATATATATATATATATAGAAGAATTTTGAAAAAGCATTTTTTTAAATAATTTCAAATGATGGAATAACGAATACTTTCAATCCAGAAAACTAAGTTTTTTCGTTCCCATTATAGAATTATTATCTAAAAATACAAAGACTTGTTGCACTCCGTTATTACACAAATGTTTGAGTACCTTTGTTACACAGGGAAGCTTTACTAGAAGAAATTACCTTTTTATCTCAAATAAGTTAGAGATTTCTTAAAGTAATCGAGGATGGGCATACGAAATTTTTATGCATCTTCAGTAGGAGGAGTGTGGCCTACGAGGCGCAGAGAGGCACATGTATGTACATACATAGGAATAATCCATTTTTACAATAAGGTTTTATTTTTAAGGAGCTTATTCCTAAATCGCCTCTCATCTTCATCTACCCTTTCGGCAAACACATAGCGTTTCTTTCTTCGCTTGTTGTCCTTAAAACGGCATGTTCTAGCGTCTCTCATTTTATGTTCATTGTCTGAATGGTGGTCGCATACTACCGATTATGCCCACTGCAAACGTGCTTTCTCTAAATTTGTCAAGCAGTCGCAACCTAGCTTCTAACTCCTTTCTTTCAATGATTCCCAACCTGCTTCTTTAAGTATAGAATCGACGGAGCGGCGATTCACATGATTCAACCCTAAGTTGAAAATGGCGCTTACACGCGTTGAAACAAGTCGTGTTTTAGTGTGATATCTGTAGTGTTTTTCTAAGTCAATTCCGAATAAATACACCAGTTCTTCTCTAGAAAGTGGTTATTTTTTCATTTCCTGCGTCTGAAAGCATCTTCGCAACTCTTTCCTTTTTCTCGTAGCATTTTTTAACGAAACGTATCACCTTGCGCTGAACTTTCTCGAGTTCACCCGTTTCATCCTCTGGATCCCATATACTTACCGCGTATTCAAGATGGGGACGGACCAAGGAGAAATAGCATCGCTCCTTTTCGTCGCATCTACCATCTAAAAGCATTTTCATTGCTTTACCGTAGATTTTAGGATGCGAGTGCTCCAGTTTAAGTTACTTGCAATAGCGAGAAATTCAACTGATTCGACTAAGTTTATATTTATTCCATTTAGTATGTACGGGTTACTCTGTCGACGCAAGTTTCTTTTCGAAGGAGGATTTACTCATTTACATTTACACATTGAGCTTTAATTGCTATTTTTCGTACCTCCTTTGAATGAGAAAGCTCGATCAGTTGTTGATCGCCCTCTCAGAAGATCATTAAAATTTCGTGGTGATAGCAGACGAAGCGTCGTTCGGAGGTGATTTCTACGCTCATTTAAATCCGACATATATCAATTCAATTTCCCTTCGTGGAGCCTTTGAAACCAAGTGTATGAATTGGTCTCTCGTTAACGCATCAGTCGATAAACATGTGTATTGTAAGATTCCATTGTAATTCGTTGCCAAGATGCGTGACCCATGCAACTGGAATTGAGTCTATTAAGTAATAAAAACTTCATCACTCTTTAAGATATTACTAATTCCCCTGGGAGAGGCGCGTCAGTTGATGATAATGATTAATGTTGACCCATATTTCTTTGATCGTGCTTTATCGAGAGTTTTAATTTTTATCGTCTACTCATGAATTTAACGCAGGTCAGATTCATTTCAACCCTATCTGGATGTCAATCATGATTAAGACGTGAGCACGTTGCATGACCCTGGTCAACGAAGCTTCCTTATCTGCTTTACCCAAAATTATAATCACATCTTTCAATCATGTATAAAAAGTTTTTCTTTTAATCCCTTATCCTAAAATAGGATCTCGAAATTTGTCAAATAAACCAAATTTTCATTCAACTTCAACTCTTTCAGGGGGCACTTTCTGTGTAGTTTTATGAACTTATTATGTCCGAGTGAAAGTAAACGTCTTCAGTGCTTTGAGGTATGAATCTTATTTCAATAATTGCCAAGCCTGACATCATTGAAGTTCTATTAACAAATTCTACAAAAAATTAGGAATATTTTGTGATGATTTTCTAAGCTAGAAAAACGAAGCTAGAATAATGAAATATAAAATCTAAGCTAGTAAAACGATGCTCCACATATTAAACTCTAGTGTATTAATATATACGCAATCGGACAAAAGAAATTTCTTCGAGAGCGGTCCTTTCCTTTTAACATGGCACACCAAACTACTCTTTAGTTACCTAACTTTAGTTTGAAAAAGATGAAATAAGAAGTATCCAAATAAGATATTTTAAAGCTCCTTTATGGAACACAATGAAGCGAAGAATGTCTCACAAAATAAAGCAGATAGACAGTAATGTAAAATTTGAAGAATATTGGACACAGTCGTTGCATAGCAGTATGCCACGGAAACCAGAATGCATCAAAGGGACGACCAGTTCGACAGTTTTACTCGACTTAGCGAATAGGTGAGAAACGAGAATTCCATAATTATCTATACATTTATATCTAAAGATACATGTCCCTCTTTTTTATCATTAAAAGTATCGACATATTACACATAATTATCGAAAAACGGGACTTAAAATTCAATCGACGACGATATAAAAAAGGCCCGCCGAAATTAAATAAGAGCGCTCTGTTCAACGTAACAAGTACACGCAATCAAATCAGGCGAAATGATTTATTGCTGACCAGAGCTTTTTGAATCCCCGAAAGCGGAAGTTTACGAGGGAAAAGTCGATAAAAATGTTTTTGGAGAAGAATGAAAAGAAGATGCGTCCGATGAAAGTTCAAAACAGTTCGCTTTTTTATGTATAAAAAGTATCGGAGAGTCATTCAAGGCGAAATTAGGGATCATTAAGAAGGTCGATAAGAGAGACTTCCTGTGGTTTTAATTTGAGCTTCATTTCGGTCGTCGTCTTCGGATTGATGGCGAATTAAACGATTGCTCCATATCCGGTCCATTTATTCGTTTGTAGACGATTCCAGTCGAAATATTCACGCTAATAAAATTTCTTATTCCACTTCAAGAAATCAACGGATCTTCGATGGAGTGAATCTAAATAGTGTTTTCTTTTCTAATTAGAAGTTCATTGAATCGATCGTTAATCAGGCAAGATTGTTCTTCGAATACGAGATTTACGTATGAGAAGTACGAAGAAAGCTATGGAAAGTCATAATCCTAATTATTAATGATTGGATAACTTGGAATTACAATGGATTAGATGTGATCGCAAAAATACATCTCCTTCCGGTAATCTTTGTTTAAAGAACTGTACCTCGTCTTCTTAGAATGAACCTCCATTTTAATCGAATTGTACACGTTGTTATTAAATTCATAGAATATCGAACTCGGGCTGATTAGGATTATCATCCATTTGATTCCTCGGTCGTATTGATCCGGAGGAGGGAAAGAGGAGAAGGAAAAGAGGAGAAGGAAAGAAAATAGAGAGGCCCCATTTATTTCCTTCCCCTTTGGATGAACCCATTTCCGAGCCGCCTAGCAACAAGCCCTTTAGGTGCCATATCACACTCAGAATTAGCTAAATATGTAGTAAATAAAGAAAGGTCTACAAAATTAGATGAGATGCATTCGAGGATATTACGATGTTTGGCTCCCTTCTCAGCATCGTAGAATCCAAAATAACTGTACGAGATGTTCGCTTTTAAAATTGGTATAGAACAGGTAAAGATACACACAGTGGTACAGTAAATGAAGTTGATTCAATTATTCGGGAATTGGTGAGAAATTCACACTACTGCAGAAATACTTGATTTTCGCATTATATTCACTGTAATGTAACCAAATTATCAGAGAACTATAAGAATTTCTGCATGACTTTTCAGGCATAAATGTTCTTATATGTTGTAAAAATGGCCCTAAACTATATTTGAAAGTCATCAACCTCTCTTATATACTTTTACATACAGTTCTTGCAAACCGCCAAAGGCGTGTGACAGAGTTTGCAAAAACACCGATATCCAGCTGCTTTTATATTTTCTAATACCCCGAAGAAAAAACGACCTGGAGTAGCCACACATACGACACATTTATGTCCTGGCTATCATTTCTTGGTAACACTTTTGCGTTTCCGTCAGAAATTAATTATCCTTATTCAGAGAATAAAAATTTATTCCAAGTGTGCATAAGGAAACATTTCAGGAAAACGATCTTTTGCTCTTGCATTGCCTGGTACGGACAATAACTTACGTGCGTATATTAATTTCATCATGCTGATTAACAATCATTTTCTTGATCCGATGTGTATCATTGAGGTTTTCTTGGTTGAAATTTATTCAAATAGATGAGTCCGTAAAACCAAGAAAATACCATATGATTGGATGCGATGAAAATTCAAACTATAAGAATAAGTGAACTGCAATGAAAATTATTGCTCGGCTATGATAATTATTTGTGAGGTTCAAGCAAAATACAATTACGAATCGACATGAAGACGAAATGTATAAAGCACGTCGATCTTTCCCTCAGTGTGACTTTCGCAAGAATCCCGGAATCTTCTTCACACCAGAAGAAGGGTAGCGAAACTGGTCGACATTAATAAAATGTGGAAAATTACCAGTGTGCTTCTTCTTTACCATAATGGCTTTCCACAAAGTAACGCCTGAGCATGTATTTATTTATCATATACTGCAGATTGACTGTCGCCAAATTAATTAATAATTAATTTTTAGTTATTCGCAGAGGTAGGCGTACTTTTCACGTTTACATTTCTTAGAGATAAATTACTTTCTATAATTTTAATTCCTATTGCTCATTTAATTTACGCAGTAAATTTTCGTCAGTAGAATTTAAAATATATTCCATTATTCCCCCTTAAGTTCTGATGGAAATTTTCTCGTCTTAATAAAGCATTGAGATTTTTACCTTTAATTCCTTTGTTGCTTCACTCATTGTTTCGAAACGTTCAGCATTTCATCATTTCTTATGAGTCATTCATACTTTACTCTTTCGTTTACTCATTGTCTCAATGAGTGTTGATAACGAGTTATCATGGAAGTGTCTGATGTCAAACATCACTTTATCTATTTCATTCCTTCTTTCATTCAAGGTTGTCTCAGTAAGTAAAATCTTTAAGTGCCCGGAAGCACATGTGCATACAAGTGGTGGTGGGGTAAAGATATCGTGATGAAGAGGTCGATGCTAATACCAAAGATCGCATTTTCAGTAATATCAGAAAAAGTTTCTGAGCGAATAGGACATGTTTTAAACATCGCTTTCTTAGCATTTCGCCTCCAAACCTTTTCCTCCTTCACACAAACCTCTCTTTCGTTCTCTTCAGGACGTAAAAAGCAAATGAAGATAGAGAAATTTGCTTCTTTACCGCAAGCAGAGGTTTTTTCGTTAGCCAGAGGGCGTCTTGCATAGCAACACGATCCTTTTTTTATCTCCATTTTCACTATTCATTGTCTTTTTTCATTCCCTCTCTTCCGTCCCTCAAGGTATTGTTCTGTGTCCCGTTTTCATTCGAAATTTAACATCGCATCCATTGAGTCTATTTACCACTGAAGGAATATTCGGTTTCGAATGATGTTGAAGCACATGAGAGAAGGGGAATGGCTCAACTCGCCGCCGCCGACTCGCCGCGAGACCAACTCGCCGCGGGCCTTTTTATCTTTTATATTGAATAATCGCTTTATGGCAAGAATGCTTTCTCTCAATCTAAACCGGTTGCCATACCCACTCCACAACAGGCTTGTTGCTATCGAAGATAGTATCTTCATAAATCAATTGTCATTTAAGTGCTTAAAAAGTTAATCTTTGAATATTTACCAAAACATCAAATTGCGCTCGGAACTGCTTGCAGAAGCATTCCTAAATTCAGCTAAGCGAGGATTAAAACAGGAAAATATACCCGGTCTGGTATCGAACCAAGGTCCATTACCGTAAACGTAAAGAATCCTTAAAAATTGCCGCAAGGTATTTTAGAGAGGAGAAATTAACACCCACCTAGCGTCGAACCCACGCTCATTTGGTGACGTGTCATTCACTGTTGGTATAGAAGACTACATGTGCAAAGTCCGTGATTTTGAATCCTCTATCTTACGAAGAAGTGCCTCAAAAATATTTTCAAATATTCGCGCAAAAGACCACCTGGCGTCGAACCTTTTAGAAAACGATGATGGTGTCATTACACCCCCTGCCATACGCCACTGGCGGTTTGCGTGTGCTTATCTAAATCTAAACCAAGAGTAGTTATAGAAACGGGGAACTGCGTGAAAAATTGTATTTAACGCCTCTTTTAAGGTACCCTTTCGCTGGAACTGCCAACCGTAACTTCCGACCGCGACTGCTAGTGTATTTAGATTTAGATTTAGATGAGTATCCCGCAAGCCGCCAGTGGCGTATGGCAGGGGGTGTAATGACACCATCTTAGTATTCTAATCGATTCTATTAGCTTCTCTAATAGCTCGCGGGAAGAACGACCAGAAATAACTATCTGTCCTTGCTATTTCCTCCTTATAACGCTTGGTTGATGCCTCTCGGAGATCGCGCTCACTACTAACCGGAATCAAAGTTTCATTCACCTCGTCCCTAAATTCGGAACCGAGGAACTTTTCGAAAAGTTTCCTTCGGTAATCGTTTCTTCTCTCCTGAAGTGAATTCCAACCGAGGGATTCTATCATGGACGTAACGCTACTGTCGAACCTGAAATCTCCTGTAACGAAACGAGCTGCTCTACGTTGGGCCGTTTCTAAGTCTGAGACCAAACCTACCTCGTGTGGATCCCAAATCGCGCAGCAATATTCGAGATTAGGTCGAATGAGTGAAAAATAAGCTATTTCTTTTACTCTTGATGAGCATCCCTTCAGCGTTCTACCTGTTAGTATCTGTATTTTGTTCGCCTTACCTATTACATCTCGAATGTGTTCTTTAAAAGATAAACTACTACTGAACGTGACTCCTAGATATTTATTATGACGCACAAACTCTAAGGGATGTCCTGAAATTTTGTACAGTGCGGGAATAACGTTTGTAGAACGCGTGAAACTCATAGCAACGCATTTCTTAAGATTCAGATCAAGCTGCCAATCCTTACACCATCCTGCTATAACGTCCAAGTCATTCTGTAGTATATGTATATCATTTTCTGACGAAATCTCTCTGTATATGAGGGTATCATCGGCGAACAATCTAACTTTGCTCTTTACTTTATCCGCTAGGTCGTTAATGTATATGAGGAATAAAATCGGCCCTAGGACACTTCCCTGCGGAACACCTGATGTGATACTAATTTCGTTGGATAATATTCCGTCTAACGCAACTCTCTGAGATCTGTTTTCTAGAAATGATTTTGTCCACCTGACCACCTTTCCGTCAATCGCGTAGGTACTTAACTTTTGTATAAGCTTTACATGGGACACCGTGTCGAAGGCTTTCTTAAAATCTAGAAAAATTGCGTCTGATCTAACTCCCTTATCTGCTGCCTTAGATACGTCATTCATAAAGAGGGCTAACTGGGTATCGCAAGACCTACCCTTACGGAATCCATGCTGGCTCTGACTGATTGCTCCATTTTCAGCTAGAAAGCGCATAATTGAGCTGGCTATAATATGTTCCATAATTTTGCAAAATATAGAAGTTAGTGATATGGGCCTATAGTCGTCTGGTTTTACAGTACGCCCTTTCTTAGGCACCGGAGTGATGTGTGCTTTCTTCCAAGACATTGGGACAGTACCCTCATCCAGTGATTTCTTATAGAATACCTGAAGAAGGGGGACAATATTGTCGACTAAAGTTTTTATGACAACAGCAGGAATACCTTCGGGTCCTGGCGCCTTTTTCCTTTCAATCTCTCGCAATAACTTAGCAATTCCATCAGCTGATATCTCTATGGGACTCATCTCTGAATCAATGCGCACAGGAAAGTCATTAACTTGGCCATTGTCTGCTGTAAAGCATTTCCTGTAGTGCTGGTTTAGCAAATTAGCTTTTTCTGTTGGTTCATTCACGGTGACTCCCTCTTCGCTTATTAGGTTAGGCACAGAAGACTGACCTCCTCGAGTCTCACGGACATACGACCAAAACTCTTTCTGATCTCCCCCTAGTGATTCTAACAAGGTTCTAGATTTGTATTCCTGATATTCTTTCTGTGCTTCTTCTTTAACCAGTTTACGTATTTCTCTATAATTATGCTGTTCGCGCTCAAAATTATCTTCAGAAGCTTTGAGTTTTCGTAATCGCGAATGAATGACTCTGTTTCCTATGCAACGCTCGTAACTTAGGTTTCGTCCAACGCGGCTCTTGACGTTCACGCACGTTTTTAATCGGAACGGATTTAATTAAACCTTCTTTTATTATACGGAGAAACTCTATCCAACTATCATTTACTGAATTACGATCCATAAAGCGATAAAAATCGTCCTTGCACGCGTTTATGTAGCTTTTATATTCTGAAAATTTGCTTTTCGAATTACATATACTTGCCTCCGCGGCTTAAGAGATTTAACCGCTGCTACTTTAATATGAGCCATTATGACATCATGATCTGAAATACCGTCGACTATATCGAGACTAGTTATCATTTGTGGGTGGGAAGTGGCTAGTAAATCAAGAATGTTACCTTGACCCGCCCAGTTCTTTCGAGTTACCGTCATATTCACCTGATCTAAAGCATAAAACGAGAAGGTATCGATTAATTTTTGCGAAATTTTCTTTTCTCTGCAAGTACTTGAGCATGTGAAATTCTGCCAATTAATATACGGAAGGTTAAAATCTCCACCTATGAAACTGATAGGATCTTTCATTTTCTTATAAATTATCTCTAATGACAGGGATAGGTCATCTATACAATCAATACCGCCGTCGGGAGGACGATATAAAGAGCAAAAATGAACTTTACTTCCGTTTTGTCTCAGAATAAAACACCAAACCATTTCGCTTGTGTTTTTACTTACGTACTCTTCACGTTGACTGATTAAATGATTTCTGACCGCTATAAACACTCCACCGCCTGTTCTACAGAGTCTATCCTTTCGATATACAACATAGTTGGGAGGGAAAATCTCGCTCGACGCGATATCCTCACTTAATCAACTCTCAGTTCCTAGTATGACGTCCGCGCATGTAATTTTCGTGAGATTAAGGAACTCTGGCTGCTTGTTTCGTATGCTTCTTCAATTCACGACTATTACCTTTAACTCTTTTTCCACGTTTTTACAAGTCGGGTTTCTCGTTGCTCTAACCTTCAATTCATCCGAAGCCATTTCCTCATCATTAAAACTAACTCTTTTTACCTGAATTGGTTCACATGTAACTGCATGCCTATTACTGTGGGTGTTCAACTCGTTGAATATGCTCCCTAATTTTTTATTCTCGCTCTTAATATTGTAGTCTAGCCTAAAAAATCACCCACATGCCTAAAAACCCTACCCGCTACCTTCTCCGCTGACTCGGTCGTATAATGCACTCCGGAGCCGTTCAGGGGTGCCCTACACGAATCAAGGACGTTGCCCAGGTCGACAAAGTCAACTCCCTTGCCCCGACAGAAATCCCTCAGCCGACGGTTTAGACCCACCACCCTACTCCAAACCGTGCGACCTCGGTCAATCTGCGGAACAATGCTGCATATGGACAGCCCAATGCAGACCCCAGACGACTCCCGGACGCGAGCAACCTCAGAGACTAGGTCCTTAAAGGAGTCCAAAATCTCCTCGGAGCCACGACACGAGGCATCGTTGGTGCCAACATGGGCCACCACACGCAGCGAGGAGCAACCCGTCTCCCCGACCGCCGCCCTCAACTCCTTCGTCACCTGGGGCACCGTACCTCCTGGTATACACCTGGAGAACACCCGCTCCACAACTCCCTCCCGGCGTGCCCTTCGCTGCAACGGAGCCATCATACGCCGGACGTTGGAGCTCCCTATCACTAACACTCCCCTCCCCCCACGGCTTGCCTTCGGCCCAGCCTCCGCCATGGCAACGGGCGAGTGCGCTAGCGCAAGATCTGCGGAGTCGTCCACCGACAACACCTCAAATCTATTGCTAACAGCGAGCGGTTCAGCCGAAGCATCACCAGCACACTGCTTTCGCAGCACAACACCACGTGCACCACGATCGGAGACCACCTTTCACTCGGCAGCCCTCCGGGACGGACAGGCAACGACCCGCTCGGAGTCCTCCGCAGAGGAGCCGATAGGCTTGTCTACTTTCGTACTCGAGCAAGCCCGAGGCACCTCTGAGGCGCGACAAGATTCGAGACTCTTGACGGAGGGTCCTTCGCAAGCCGAAACTAGCCCGAGCCCTTCGAGCTGGGAACGGAGGTCCGCAACAACTCTCTCAAGTTCCGTGAAGCGAGACACAAGTGCCCCACATTTAGCTGGCACTGCTCACCGCAGCAGGCAGCTTTTCTCGAACCATTCAGTTTGCTATTAGCTAAGGTGAAGGGAGTACGCACGCGAGTTCGTAATATGGATTCTGATGTCATTCTAGCTTTTTTGTTAGAAGAGGAGGATGGCATAATGGATATTTTAACGAGAACCAGCCCTAATAGCCCATATTCCAAACTCGAACAAGTGAAGGATTTTATGCTAACTTAATATCTAGTCATTTGCGGAATGATGAAGAGAAATTTAGAAACTTTTTTAGACTCAACCCATCTCAGTTCGATTTCGTCTTAAGCTTGGTGAAAGAAGATATACTAAGATCAGTTACTAATGCAGTGCAAACTCCGTTCCTATATTCTTGATCTTTATGGTCATACAAAAGACGATAAATGCCCACGTACTCTATAAATTGTTCGTCTTCATCATCCCTAAAAATTTTTCTTGACATTGTACTCGAAAAAAGATCTAGCGGACACAAAAAGACATAGCGTGTACACTTCTCAGCAGTCGCTATCGACTGCTAGACTGCTTCTTGAGCGGTCGAGAGGCAGCAGTAAGGAGAGAGAATCGATGACGTCACGAACGTCGACTGCCGAGCAGTTGCAACTAAGTATGGTCCGTCGATTTGCCTGCAAACAGTAGTCAACTGCCGGCAGTAACGTCCAGCCGCTGCGGCGGGCATTCCCAGCGAAATAGTACCTTTATGGTTTCAGGTTTATTTTTCCAGCTTATTTGGAGAGCATCCAAAAAATATTAAAAATTGCCTCAATGTATTTGATACGGGAGAATTTCGCAACCTACCTGGCGTCGAACTCAGGGTCATTTGATAACATTTTTTACTTCGGTACAATAAAAAAACCACAGCATCACCAATTTCACTAATTTTGATTCCTCTATCTTCCCGGGAAGTGCCTAAAAATAATTTTCAAATATCCGTGCAATGCATTCCTTAGGATAATTGCGATTTTTGGGACCTTCTGGTCTCGAACGCATGATAGCTAGCGTCGATGTCTGAATTTTTCTGGCATCGAGAGTGTTGGGCCAGTACGTCGTAAAAATTTCACGTCGATGGCGCTTGTGGAACATGCTTAGAATTCGTATCAACTGTATACAAGTTTTCTCCAATCCCACGAATCACAAGGGAAGCAAATTTATTTGTTTCCAGAACGAACTCTGACTTCTTCTGTGATTCAATAACGCAGATTCGCAAGAAGCTGCAGAATTCAATTTGCTAATTTTAAGTTTTTTATTATCCTCCCTTTCCTCCTCCTTTATTTATTTTTTTTGTCACCCGTTTCCAGCTCCTTCTTTAATTTCATCTTATCCCTCTTTTTGTATATACTATCACGGTTTCTTTTTTTTCCTTTCGACTTCTTTAATTTTATTTATGTTTAATATAACACAACTTAGTGGGAATATATCCTGTATGTGTTTAATAAATTATTATTATTATTATTATTATATAGGTATATCCGGAGAATTGGCTATATAATAAACGAGTGAAAGTTGCTTGCATACTGCAAGCTATCAGTTAAAAGCAGTACCGTACCCAGAAGGACCTCAAAACAATGTTCAAAACTTAGCGCAAAACAACGCCTAGCGCCGAACTTAGGACCCAATCTGGCGAAACAATTGCATATTAATGTAAGATAAGTGCCATTCTGACATGTTCCAAATTTTCAATTCAATATCTTATCGGGAAGGTCCTAAATAAGATTACGCTATCCCCCTTTGAAATACATGGTAGAATAGAAATGACGCTCAGGCATCGAACCAAGAACCATCAAAGGTACGGCGAACACCATATATGAAACATATGAATTGCCTCTTTGTACATTCCATTCTATATCATTCCGGGTTATCTGATAAGCATTAAAATGTCGAACACAGGTTCGTGAAAGGCAATGGCATGCGAATGTTAGATAAGTGCCATTCTGACTTTTTCCAAAGTTTCCATTCAATATCTTATAGGGAAGGTCTTAAAATAAGATTACGCTGTCCCCCTTTGAAATACATGGTAGAATAGAAGTGACGCTCAGGCATCGAACCAAGGACCACTGCAGAAACGGTGAGCATCATGAACGAATGTTCTCAAACGCTTCTGTCACTATTCTGGGTTTTATCTTTCCAGCTTATTGATAAGGCATTGAAAAAATTTTTCAAAAATTGCAGCAATGCATTTCTTACGGAAGCATTTCGAACCCACATGGCGTCGAACACACGGTGATTTGGTACCATTACTTCCTTTGGTACTATGCAAGACCGTCTCATCTGCCAAAACTGTGATTTTGATTGCTCTAACGCACCGAGAACGGCCTCAAAACAAATTGCAAAAATTCCCGCGAAAGACCGCCTAGCGTCGAACTCAGGACGCTTCCGTAAGACAAAATAGCAAAATAATATTAGATAAGTGCAATTCTGACTTCTTCCAAAGTTTCGATTCAATGTCTTATCAGCAAGGTCCTAAAATAAGATTCCGTTTTCCTCGTTTGAAATGCATTGTGAAATCGGAATGACGCTCTTGCATCGAACCAAGGACCACTAGAGAAACAGTGGTCGCCATGAAAGAATGCTTTCAAACATCTCTGTCACCATTCCGAGTTTTATCTTTCCAGATTATCGGGAAGGCTTTGTAATAAATCGTCAAAGACTTAACTAATGCGTTTCTTACGGAAGCATTTCGAACCCACCTGGCGTCGAACAAACGGTCATTTGGTAACATTTCTTCCTTTGGTAATTTGGAGACCATCTTATCTGCAAACATCGTAATTTTGAGTGCTCTATCGCACCGAGAACGGCCTAAAAACACATTGCAAAGAATCGCGCAAAAGACCGCCTAGCGTCGAACTCAGGACCCTTTCGGGAAAGAAAACAGCAGATTAATATTAGATAAGTGCCACTCTGACTTCTTCCAAAGTTTCGTTTCAATATCTTATCGGGAAGGTCCCAATATATGATTCCGTTTTCCCCGTTTGAAATGCATGGTAGAATCGGAATGACGCTCTTGCATCGAACCAAGGACCACTAGAGGAACGATAAATTCATGAAAGAATGTTTTTAAACGCCTCTGTCACCATTCCGGGTTTTATCTTTCCAGCTTATCGGGAAGGCATTGAAAAAAATTTTCAAATATTGCAGCAATATATTTCTTATGGAAGAATTTTGCACCCACCTGGCGTCGAACTCACGGTCATTTCGTAATATTTCTTCCATTCGTATTATAGAAGACTACCTCAACTTCAACCTCCGAGATTTTGGTTCCACTATCTTACCGATAAAAATTTTTCAAAAATCAGCGCAATGCATTCTTATGGGGAAATTGCGATTTTTGGGATCTTCTGGTATCGAACCCATGATAGCTAGCGTCGATGTCTGAATTATTCTGGCGTCTAGAGCGTAGGGGCAGTACGTCGAAAAAATCTGACTTCGACGGCGCTTGTGGAACATGGTCAGAATTCGTATCACCTATATATATATCTATATATATATATATATATATATATATATATATATATATATATATATATATATATATATATATATATGTATATCCGGAGAGTTGGCTATATATAATAGATATAGGCGTAAAAGTTGCTTGCATACTGCAAGCTAATTGGTAAAAATTTACAATATGTTCCCCTTACGGGTATCATTTTCGAAGCTTATACAGCAAAATTCTTAAAAATAGCCGCAATGCATTTCTTACGTGAGAAATTTTCCTCCATCTGGCATCGAACTCACGGTCAAATGTAACCTTTCTTCCACAGGTTCTATAGAAAACTACTTCAAACGCAAACGCTGCGATTTTGAATAGTCTCCTGCAAAGAGAAAGGCCTCAAAACAATTATAAAAAATTTGCGTAAATGACCGCCTGGCGTCGAACACAGGACCCGTTCGTGAGAGACAATGGCGTACGAATGTTAGAGAAGTGCCTTTCTGACGGTTTCAAAGTTTCAATTCAGTATCTTATCGGGAAGGTCCTAAATTAAGATTCCGTTATTCCCACTTGAAATGCATGGTAGAATGACGCTCTTGCATCGAACCAAGGACCACAGTAGAAACGGCGAATAACATGAAAGAATCTTCACAAAGGCCTCTGTCACCATTCCTGGTTTTATCTTTCCAGCTTATCGGGAAGGCATTTAAAAAAATCGTCAATGATTACTTACGGAAGCATTTCGGACCCACCTGGCGTCGAACACACGGATATTTGCTAGAATGTCTTCCTTTGGTACGATGGAATACCATCTCATCTGAGTTAGCTATATATAATAGATATATATATATCTATTATATATAGCTAACTCTCCGGATATACCTATATATATAGATATATATAGGGGATACGAATTCTGACCATGTTCCACAAGCGCCGTCGACTTCAGATTTTTTTGACGTACTGGCCCTACACTCTAGATGCCAGAATAATTAAGACATCGACGCTAGCAATCATGGGTTCGATACCAGAAAGTCTCAAAAATCGCAATTTTCCCATAAGAATGCATTGCGCGGATTTTTGATAAATATTTTGATGTACTTATCGGTAAGATAGTGGAACCAAAATCTCGAAGGTTGAAGTTGAGGTAGTCTTCTATATTACGAATGAAAGAAATGTTACAAAATGACCATGAATTCGACGTCAGGTGGATGCCAAATTCTTCCATAAGAAATGCATTTCTGCAATTTTTGAAATTTTTTTTCAATGCCTTCCCTATAAGCTGGAAAGATATAACCCGGAATGGTGACAGAGGCGTGGTACCTTCCCGATAGGATATTGAATCGAAACTTTGGAACAAGTAAGGATGGCACTTATCTAATATTATTTTGCTATCTTCTCTCACGATCGGGTTCTTAGTTCGTCGCCAGGCGGTCTTTGGCGCGAAGTTTTAAATTTGAACTGAGGCAGTACTTGGTATGATACTGTATTCAACGGATGGCTTGCAGTATGCGAGCAACTTTTACTCGTATACGTATAGGTATATCCGGAGAGTTAGCTATATATAATAGATTTCATAGATTATATATATCATAGATTATATATTATAGATATTGGATCAACATTAACTGAAGAATAATTGTCTGGGAGAAATGGTTAGATAGAGAAAAAAAACCTAGATAAAACTTGGCGACAATGGTGGTTCTAGCCGTCTCCAATAGCAACGATTCTCCGTTTTGATGCTCTAAAATAGTGGTCCTCCTCTGCCCTTAGTCTGACTTTATGATCTGAGGGAGGACAAGGTCAATTGAATCACTTCAGGGAGCTACTGGTCTGTCTCACGCATGATTTTTCAAATGGAAGCCACTGTAATGCCAACCCGTTTGAAAGTGATTTTCTAGAAATGTAAAACACAGTCTACAGCCAAAAGGGATAACTTCCGGCTGATTATAATTTAATTCGAAGCTATTCTGCAACATTTAGATGTCAATGTCATTCGTGCTCACATCGATGCATAGAGAACATTTATAGTTCGATATTGAAGATCGTCCTTAACTACTTCATCGCCTTTTTCTCTCTCCAAATGCATTATCTGTAGAAAAAGGCCTTTCCATACTTATTAAATTAATATACAAGCCTGTAGACTCTCAAGTCATAAAGGTTTACTTCATTCTATGCTGCCGTTTTTTCACTGTGGTATTTTACCTGGATTCATTGAACGACGCAAATAGTAAACATATGAAGAGCAACCATAACATTATCCCTAACCTATTACCCGTTATTTTCATCCGGTAAATCAGTTGAGATGCATAGCTAAGTAGGAAAATTAGAGGGGTCCCTTGGACGTAAAGGGTAGGCTATATTTTCTTTTGACGTAGAGGGATGTTTTTCCTCTTTTCATCTGATAGTAAATGGAAGTGAAGTTGCATCTATCGAGAGAGAGGGGATTTTTTGTTTAGGGATTGGCTCAGAAAGTGTTACATGGCTCGCTTATTAAATGATTATCCATACAGGGTATTCTTTGGTAAAGACACGTGTCCTGCTTGAGTTGGAGCTAATATTGACGATCAGTTATGGATAACTACTTCTATCGGAGGATTAGATTTTTGCGGTAAAAGTGAGACTAGCTCATATTTTAGCTCAATTTCTTTCGGCTGTCTGTCTCTAATCGAGGCATAGGAAAACTGTTGGGTGATTCCTAGCGTTAAACGCAAAGTTATTTCAGTTTAATCATTTTCGATGGGGGAGTTCCCTAGTTCACAAACGTGAGGATATAGTCACAGATGCATGAAGGAAGCGAAGCCATTTCACCTCACGTAGCTAACAGAACTTTAAATCAAAGAGTAAGAGACAAGGATGCTCTTTTCCTCGTATGCACTTTCCGGCTACTAAAATAATTTCTCTGCAAATTCGTTGTTAATTTTACGAAATGCAGCCCAATATCTGGCAATGCGATGTATGCAAATTGTGAAGTTTAAATTCATATTTCAACTCTATTACCTGTTTATCTCCGTTGTTTGATTATCCTTTCGCTTTCTAAAATACGACTACGAAATCGACATATCTACAAGATTTGAAGATTCCGGATAGATTTATTTATTTTTGATTTTCTTCTGAAATCTGATAAAGGAATGATAAGACTTAAAATAATTACAGTAGTTTTTATTTGTCCTAGGAAATATCCTTGGAGTAGGGTGGTTAAAACAAAATTCAAAGTACTCAAAAACAAAAACTAATCAAAAATAGAGAAAAAATGCAAATGAATTACGAAATAATAATAAATATGAAACAAACAATGGGAGTTCCATAATCGAAAGGAATTTGAAGAAATCGCGATCTGAAAGGAATTTGAGAAAGTAAAAGGATCGTGAGAAAAGTAAGCGTCTCAAATATATTTTACTTCATGGCTTCTCTATTATGATGGACTTTCTTTACGGTTATAGGTAATTCCGAAGTGCATCCTTCGTTTGCTACCGAAGGGATGCTGATTGGCACTCCAACTGCCGTTTTTATCTTCAGCTATAAGTTCACTTTATGGCGACGAATGAATAATTGAGAGAGCACTACTTCATCATTACTTCTTTTCTTACAAGCTGCTGGAAATACCCTACACTGAGTTACGGAATGCATGGAAAAAGTAAAATTGTCATCAATGTTGTTATAACTTATTTATGTAATGCTCCCTGTCGTAAAGTACATATTTCTTATTTTCTATCAATTCTTTCGTTATCGCTTTCAATCATTATTCCTACTTGCGCTTAGTTTATTTTTTCTCCATAAAATGCTTTCAACTGTCCAACACATACCATCTAATACTATAGTATTCTAATGCCTTTGCTTCTCCCTTAATTTTTTACCGACAAAATCACTTGGTCGTTGACCAAGGTGCAAATTACCATTAATGTTGACGCGCCTGAAATATATATAATATATAAATATAGAAAAATTTCATCGGACGCTAATTTTTCACCCAATGGAGAATGGAGATTTTGTTCACAATATTGATATTCAACCGTAATTTATTATTATGCATTATAATAGGTTACGCTAACGATAAATTTTTGCGGAAGTACGCGGTCATTAAATTACTTTAGGTTTTAGTCAAATAGCCGTAATAAAAATAAAATGTTTACTGTGCTGTGAGGAATACTTATAAGAACAGAAGATAATTACGAAATCGTGTCAGCTCATACAAAAGCAGTTACTATAGAACAGCATAATGTGAAGAAAAACAGCATCAATTCAGTTACAAATTAATTAATCTACAAAAATTAAATTTAATTTACAAATCCTTTATATTATTTTAATACATACATTTTTGGTGACCGGGGCTATATTGTATGTAATACTCCACCAATACATATAATTGAATGACCATTTGAAAGAAAAGTTTCCAGGTTCCTGCTAAAAATAGTCAGACAGATGAAAATCCACCATTTGTTAATCAAATTGAATTAATATTTTAACCATCTCGTTGCGTCCTGGACGAAAATTTACGCGGGCTGCTATATACAGATTGAATTTGTTTACTTAGATACGTTTATAGATAGTGTTTATAATCGAAAAGTAATAACTGTTCTCGGTCTCTAATGAGCGAAACGGAAGTAATACATAAACGAAGATCTCGACGTCGTATCGCATTCTAAACAGTTTAATAAACAGCCAACTTGCATCTTTTGCATCGACCACTGCAGAAACATGAACATTGCCGAATATGAAAGTTTTTGTCACATTATTTTCGTATGGTATGTTTGAACAATGTTTCATCGTCATACTTATCGGTCGTTTTTATTTAGGAACGACTATATTAATAAATTTGATTTGGGGTATCATGATTAGATTATGGAGTATTCATAGAAAAAATTGAGATTTTAATTATGAGTTATACAACTATCTAATACCGATCAAAATAATTAGATCGTTAAGTCTTTTCTGAGTTTTCAAATAAATAGCAAATAATTGCAACAAATGAAAATTTAGCGAAATTTTCATTTGTTGCAATTTTTCTATAGCCTAAACCTGGTATCAAATGATTTTTAGCGTTTATATTTCACTCACAAAATATATAATATATAGGCAGTTCCACATTAAGTTGCCCGTATTGTCCTTACGGTGAACGCCGTTGCCAAACGTACTCTCAGTCTACTCGCCTCGCGATTCCCGCGCCAAATTTGAATTGGCATCCGGATGTGTTAAGAGAAAGCCTATTAAAAAGTTCCTAAAGTAATGATTAAGAAAAGGACGGTATTTATACGCAATATTTTTCTGCTTGCAAAAGATCAAAGTTATAAATACCATGTGAATTTCTCGAAAATAGGTATTTAAAAGTATAATTATGTATTACTGGAAGGCGTTTAGCAGTTTACCATTTTTTAAAAACCTCCTAAAAGGAAAATGAAAATAAAATTATGGGAACATTAACAGGTAAAGTTTGACAAATCAGAAATTATTGGAATTGCGAACTGCTTTACAAAAAGTATGAGATATCTTGAATGTTCTAATTTACAACGGCGACAAGAACAATTTTATTAGTCTTTCCTTACAACGCATTCATACTGATCATATTTACACAAAGTTGTGAATTTTTGGCTGGAAATAAATATCTTATTAAAATAAAAATCCTTTTTTGCAAGGAAAAAGGCCAAGCTCATCACAAGTAAATAAAGTATATCGCATAATTATGTGGTTGTGTAGCCTTTTTAATTTCTCATTGAGCAATTAAATTAAGAATGAGCCTCAGTGTGCATCCTTCCTTCTCCATTGATTTCTTTGAATTCCATTTGCGGCCTCTTCGCAGAATTCGATAGCACCGAGAGACTTTCTGCAGTAGGTAAAAACGTAAACTGTTTACTTTGCAGCTTGCAACTTTTAGACTTTTTTTCTCTTTGGAAACGATGATAGCATAACCTTATAATAAACCACTTGGGAAAAATCTCCGCAACAACGTTCGATAAGTTACGACGCCACTCCACTTCTATACTCCGAGAATCCGAAGACAAACTATACAAGAACTCTAATCCTGAATTCCCAAAATTGAAGAGCCACTACGTTTGCTCAGATGTCTAATGGCTCAAGGGCCGTCCTATAACAGAGTTTTGTAGTCCCTCTCTCACAAACTATCCTATGAAGCTGCGCACCATATGAGATGAAGTGTTACATCTTCCAAGCACGCAAAATTTTCTGCTGTATTAAACAATTAATTGAACATTTTTGAGAACATTAAAGAATATTCGGACCTTTAATGAATACATATGATATGATAAATTCGATCCATATCAATAACTGAAAGATCCAGGTTTCTTGCTATGATCGTAAGTAATGACCCTTCAAAATAATCCATGTTCGCCGTATTTCGCGAAAATTACGAGAGTTGGAGAATTAATAACTACACAAAAGTTGTTTCTGTGCTGCATAGTTGCCCGGAGGGTGGCTTGATTGAAGTGTTCACATTTTAAACTTAAAAAGATAGGTTTTCTTTTCGATTCTCCATGATATGGCCTATTCCTCCTTCACACCTATAACTGAAAGCGGGCATCTACGGGCAGTATTGTCAAATTTTGGCGCGCGGAAAAAATATAACAATTTAAAATTCATAAATCCCTTTGTTATCAAAATAAAGTCCTCATTCCTTCACAAAAAATATATTTACACTCTTCTTCAAATTTCTTACGCAGAATGTTGGTGAGTATCTCGTACAAAACGAGAGTTAGCTGGCGATGGATTTTTGGCTTGCATAATTCGAAAATTTCGGTTCAAAGAATCCTAAACATTTTATAAGAGGCGTTTAAACCAAGTAATATAGAACTAGAAGTTTACCGGTATGGAAAGTAAGGTATGAAGATACTTATGTGTTAATTTTGTGTTGAATGAAAGAGCGCTTTGTTCACAACAGAGTGATAAAGATAAAGTAAGAAATTCGTCTTTCTACACGAAAATATAAAGAAATATTTTGTATCAATTTTATTTTTTTAAATATTGAAAAATAAATTCCACCACTCGATGCATCCTTTACTCCTGCATTAGTAAAGAATTTTTAAATGAAAAGAGCAATATTTCGCAACGTTTGACATGCTCCTTACATGTTTGCTCCTTACGAGGAAATACACGGGAAACGATTCTCCATAAGAACGCTGTACTGTCAACTAAACGTGGAACGTGCTGTAGACACATGATAATATATACAAAGTATAGACATTATCGGTGTAAAAGGAAGTGGAATTTAGAACGATAAAGTTTACGTTAAGCAGGCTGTGATGTTTTGTATTTTTGTCTAAAGTCATTATGTGATAAATACATTGAATTAATGAGGTATTCGTTATAGGGTAAGATTCGTATATCGTTTTAGCAATTACGCGTACTATTCGTGACTGTATTGCTAAAGAGAATTTTTAAAACATTCTATAACATTTATATTCTCACGCTCTGTAATATATCAAGGATTTTGTTTAGGTCCAAGTGGCAAGGCATTAGAAAAAGCTAGATTGAATTCTCCCACAGAATTTCAATACTGGATGCGTAGATATCGATGCAAACGAGGTATATCAAAACAGACACAGATACGGAGTATGAAGGTGCAATTTTTAGGAATGTTTGAGTTGTTGTATATTCGTTTGTAGTGATTTTTTTGAATTTTTATTGATATGTATTTAGGTGGGGAAATTGAGTATCAGTGTTCGTCTGCGAAATTTTCACAGGAGGCGACTAGTAGAAATTAATTTGTAAATATATAAAATACAGTGAACTTAGAAATTTAAAGATAAAAAAAATAATCGCAATTAATGGGATAATTTTTCTCCACGAGATGGTGAAGCAGAGCACATCCGCCTAATATTAAGCCCCTAAACAGAGTGAAAATCTCTCCAATAGCACTTCCTAAAAAATTGATTGGATCCTTATTCAGTGAAGGAAACGCAAACTGAAAATCCTTCTTTTTGGGAACTCTTTAGTCCTCTACCAAATGGTTTCCGAATAGTGCTTAACTTGTAAGACATCTTCTTTGAAATCTTTCGGTTTTTGAATGTCTCTAGGATACGGCTGACAAACAGTCCGTGCAGTGTTTTGGATTTGTTTAATCGACACGATATTCCATTTATATCCTTCTTTGAGAAATACTTCTGTGTAGACACTCATAATACTTGGGTTCATCCCGTTTATAAATAATTTCATCAAAAGTAAGACATGAATGCCATGTCTGGGAGTACGAGTAGTTTAATTAACATAGGAAATGAAGTGAAATCCGGTTAAGAATGAAAAACTCGCTCTAATAGGAATAACCTGGAATTCACGATCGTTTATTTCCTTTATATATTAAAAGGGAATGCCTCTTTCGCTCTTTAATTTTTAAATAAGTGAGTTCGTTGAAAACGAAAAGTAATCTTCCTTCGTTTGATTCACTTGCCCTGATCTTTTGCTTTGTAATACTGGTTGCATTCTATTTCTAAAGAATGGTCAACTTTTCGTACAAAGAGTGTCTTCCTTTCTTAGTTTATATTTGTCCATATTTAAATAAACGAAGAAGCATTTTTACCAGAAGGACTATTTGGGGAGAATAATTTAAATCGATTTTCGCTCTATCGAAGTGCGTCTATGAAGTAGTACGGTTCGCCGCGTTTACTATGCTTTTCGTGAAGCAAATCGCCTAATAGAGTCTAAAGCGGAAGCGTTTTTTAAATGGGTTTTACTGTCGGAAGATGCATCTCTGAAACTTGACTCACTTGACAAAAAATTAGAAGTAAATACGAAATAACAAAGCTAAAATTGCAAGATAAAGGTTTATGTTTCTCTCTCTCTCATAGATTTAAGGGTTTCCATCGGAAAAATTTTACCTTTTTTCGTTGCCCTTGAACAATCGGCTATTGAAAAGAGTGCCGTTTTTCTAAATACCACAGTCTGAATTAATTGAGATAAAAATTTCTTAATTTATAATAGAGATATAATAAGTTTTCTCTTTTATTAATGCTAATCTTTGACTGTTGATTGAAATGAGACTGACCTCTGTAGCCACAGTCTTCAATACTATTCTATATTACTACAAACCGAAGTATATATACCTTACTAACCATCCTATTTTCTCAACTTCCCCAATTTAAATACGTATTTATTAATAATTATATATATATACCATATTATATATTCATTGCCTTTTATGTATAGATTACTCAATCAAAGCATGATTAGGCAAAAAGCAGCCTTTTAGAGCATTTTCTCTTCAGGTTAGTGGAGGGAATAATCAACAACTGAGTGCAAATATCTGCAAGATTAAGTTATTTGTCTGATTTCCTTAAATTTGATTCGGATAATTTTAATTTTAACGCTTCTCATTCAACGAACAGCATGATCTTATTGACGAAAATGTTATTACCTCAGTGAAAAAATGATCTTTGCTTGTTAGGTTACAAGGTATTTTATGATAATGGGAAATTTTTTAAATAAAGACTTTCCATGTTTTTCTAAAGTTCTACTTGCGTGATTATACTTTCGATGTGCCACTTAGTATTCGAAATAGATAGTAGAGGATAGCAGTGCCAGGGCACAAGTATTAATAATCCCAAGTATTCTATAATTTTCAAATTTCATAATGTTCGTTATTTTGGGAATGTTGTGTTGTTTGACGAGAGTTCACTATTCGGGAAATATATTTTCCAATAAATGTTTATTCGTATTTATTTAAATATGAACGTGTGCTGAGAAATATGATTTATAAGTGTGCTTTGCGCGAGTGAAGGTTGAGAAATATTGTATTAGAGATGCAATTAGTACGTAAGCACGTTACTCGAAAATTAAGTTCAAATTAAAATCAGATCTGATGATGAAATTAGTCGATTCGAAATCGGTAATAAAGTTATCGAGTGAACTTTATGCAGTGAATTTATTTTTCCAGCACTGAAATAGCACAAAGTAAAAATCCATAGATTTATTTTAAGTGCTTCACATCTTACCTCCGATTTGGAATGGCCCAACTTTCACAGCGTACTCTGTCTCTATAATCTTTCCTCTCATTGGGACGCTCTCCCCTCCTAAATGTTTTTTTTTTCGACGGACCCTCGCCGACTGTTGCTAAGCGGGACTGTTGCTAAGCGGGAGCGCTGAATGGTAGCGTAGTGGTGCCGGACATTCACACTCGTCGGAAATAAAGATACTTTCCCACAATGCTCGCTTTTTCTTTATTCGACTTCTTCCATATTAAGATCTAAAGTTATTGGATGAGCACCTTACTGCGATTCTTCATAAGGATAGTTGGCGTTCGTCTTGATGCGCTCCAGAAGCTAATTTAGAAGTTAAAATTTTAGTCGAATTATCTACGCCAATGTTTACTGACTTAGAG
Source organism: Pachydiplax longipennis (assembly GCA_036926295.1). Taxonomy (NCBI): domain Eukaryota; kingdom Metazoa; phylum Arthropoda; class Insecta; order Odonata; family Libellulidae; genus Pachydiplax; species Pachydiplax longipennis. The sequence goes on along the minus strand of JAVFKF010000006.1, from coordinate 608,850 downwards.
GAATCGAATTTTGGCCGTAATTTAAAATTGAAACATTTGGACCACTTTGAGGTTAAGTTAGTTTTTTTGCTGAATTACTTAGTTAAATTGTGAAGAACACTTTATATGACGATATTTCGTTGAAAAATCTTTATTAAGTTGTCTATCGAAGAGCCTGAGGAAAATTGCGACCATTAATTGGTACAATTGGGTCCCGGAACTTTGCATCTCATAGACTTTTGCGTCCCTAGGACAACTGGAATTTTTCAGTAGCAGAATACTTATTATAAACCTTAATTATTCTAATATCTACTAAAACTTTTGACTCAAAATACCATCAGAATTGAATGGTAAAATCGTAAACGTAACATCCTCGCATATTGTTGTCAATAATCAAAGACGCTAGCTATCTTCTGCTATTTAAGGCTTCAGTAATTACGAATATCATTTAAATATAATCCTTTGAAATAAATATATGTCCTTCATTTGAGATTTCCATATATTGTTGACCTTATGGGCTAACTTAATTTATTCTTAAAAAAATGAAAATATTTTTCTTCGTAGGATCTGGGTTTCTCTTGTCACTATGCTGTAAACTACGACTCTTTATCCTCCTAAAAATAAATATAGGAAATGTATAACTTCCTGATAAAAAAATCCCTTTCATGTTGATTTTAACAGCTTTATTTAATAAATAAAATCCTTAGATGATAATATTTTCGAATAATGTATTCCAAAAAGCAATCGATTCGTCCATCCATACTCTGAAATAAAAGAGAGATAAATTCATGTGAATGAGTGTGTAAATGAATGTTATGTTTTATATGCCGTCTCCATACTTCTACTGTACTTAACTGCGAAAAGTAGCGATGAAAAATCGATTGCAACTCACTTAATTTTCAGTCTAGTAAGTTGTAATCAGGAAATATATTAGCCAAGGATTTTATCAACATGTAAGTGTAAAAAAATTGTTTAAATTCATAAATATGCACTATCAGTAGGCAATGTTGTGAAACCCGACTAACTTCGAGGCTAAAAATTCGATTGAAACAGGAAATGAACCGCTGTGACGGTAAGAATGACAATAATACCAATCTGCACATAAAAGTTACTGATAATTACCAGTATCAAAAAGTTAGTTAAAATAAGTTAAATGCTTCATAAATCTTCCTAGCCGTTATCGCCTGAACTAATCAATCATATAAGGATACAGTAGTCAACAACTTCTATACTTTACTGTTTCTATGATTATTTTCTTTGACTCGAGGTTTAACTGAACTAACCAAATTAAACTTTGGATTCTAATTTTTAAAACAATTTCATAATTATAACAATTTCTGAAACAATTTCATCTCAGTTACTTCCACATGAATTTCGATCTATCGCTAACATTTTTCTTTGTGCATTCTCTATCATGATATTCTTTCCATTTTTTTAATGCTGAGACACGATTGTTTGTAATGTATTCTAAATTCACACTTTTTAGACGTTGGTGTCCTTTTCTTGACGTTTTATTCCTTTATTTATTTGATTTTATTTCTTTATCAACGTCTGTAATCAGCAATTTTCGATTTAAAGTTCATTTCACACCTTTATAGCCGTTTCTTCCATATCGCACTCCTTTTGTGTCTACCACTGTTGAATTTTCTTTCATTGGAATTTGACGCACAGTTTCATAAATCTTTTCACTTTTTCACTTTATCAAATCTTTTGACCCCGTGAGAGTAAAAATCTGTTTTCTTTTCCTTCCAACTCATCAAATAAACTTATAAAAACTTATATTCCTAACATATATCTTTTTCCACTTAAACTTGAAAGCCTCAATTCCCAGATGTTTCCTTTTAAAATCCATCTTCTCCCTGTTATGTCTCGCCTTTCTTCATTTGTCTTTCTTCCATTTAATCTTTTCACGAATAATTCCTCCTCAACTCAGTTCTTTTCTGCTGTGCAAATTTCTCTACTGCTGTAGGTCTTTATAATGTTCCACTCTTACTTGTTTACACCTCTTCAAACACTCTCTGTTCATATCTGCAAATGAACTGCAAAAATTTCCGAATATTGCCTTCTCTTCATATATCCTATCTTTCATTCATATCAATACATTTAAATGAGCCTAAATTCCACTAGTACTTAAACGGCTTCAACAATCGCATTTGTCGTCATGGGGACCGGTTGTTTATAGCCTCAAAATTTCTCAAAACATACGTTTATTTCATCGTAATTCTTAAAATTTCGACATGATAACGATATTTAGCGATAACGGTAAGGATTTTTATTCAATTTACTTTCCTATGGTTTCAGTCATGATTTCGTACGATCATTCTTTCTAATTTAATCAAGCAAAAGAAATAAAGCCTGTAACCGTTAAAGTGAAATTGACATGTATTTCTTATGAGAAGTATTTTCCTGTTCTGGATCAAACCGTGGTGTCATATCGGGATAAAAAGTAACTTTTATGTAACTTGAGATCCATCTTCTTGTCAAATTTCTTCAAAATCCGTCGGTAGTTTTTACGTGATGCAGTAAGAGACACACAGACATGACCCTAGACCAGTGGTTCCCAAAGTGGGCGTTACCGCCCCCTGGGGGGCGGTGCTCTAGTTTATGGGGGCGAAAAGAGCCTATTATGGAAAAAATGTAGCCAAATGACAGTGAGTTCGACGCCAGGTGGATGCAAAATTCTTCCATAAGAAATGCATTGGACGATTTTTTAAATGGCTTCCCATAAGCTGGAAAGATAAAACCCGGAATGGTGACAGAGGCGTGGGACCTTCCCGATAAGATATTGAATCGAAACTTTGGAACAAGTAAGGATGGCACTTATCTAATATTATTTTGCTCTCTTCTCTCACGATCGGGTTCTTAGTTCGTCGCCAGGCGGTCTTTGGCGCGAAGTTTTAAATTTGAACTGAGGCAGTACTTGGTATGATACTGTATTCAACGGATAGCTTGCAGTATGCAAGCAAATTTTACTCGTATAGTATATACTTATATAGCAGAAGAGCCCGTTGCTTTTCAACGGGAAAGTAAAAATTTGATATTGATATAACTCATTTCTAAACTTAAAAATTTAATTTACATTATTTTTGGGAACGCTTGCAAGCTTTAAATGCGTTCATTACGCTTCATTACTCGTTTGGGGTCGCACCAGAGGTCAAATGCATTCATACAATAAAAGAAGCGGGACTTTTCATAAGATGCTCAAAGGCGAACGTACACATTCGTATATTATAATAAGGAATATTGATTCTTATTAGGGATCACATTTTGATAAAGGCAATGTATAGGGCAAGTCATACTTGCGGCTTCCTCAACATTACGAATACAAAAGATCGCCAGTATAAGAGATGAGACGTTCAATTACGTTATTATTTAAGCGAAATAAAAATATGATACTAGTTATTAGCTAATTAGAAAAGTAGAGTTCATGCACCACTTGCCACACTTCGAAAGGCGTGTTACAGGCAGGCAGATAAGTAAAATGAAATTTATTACGTAAAGCATACTTAATAGCTTCATTATAATAGTGTTGGCAAAGTCAAGGTGATAAAGAAACTTTCTCTAAATGACCGTACGTAGCTTCCTGAGAATCAACTCTGTATATTGTCTGTAAATGCAAATGTAATTTCAGAATATTTTCACCTACTAATATATGCTATCATGCATTCTAGCCATTGCTTTAATATGGACGTTTATTCTTGCGGGAAAACGAATTATCTCGGCTTAAAAAATTACATTGGTCGTCAGCGGGACTGGTTGTTTATAACCTTAAAAATTCACAAAATTTTCGTTTTATAACTAAATTCTCATCATTTTGACTCGATAACGATATTTCACAGCCAAGATAAGTATCTTTATTCATTTGTCATTTTTTTGGTGCTTCTCTCGATTTCGTAAGCCCATTATTTCTAACTCAATTTTGCAAAAACATCCTGCAACCAATGAAAGAAGGGTTTACGAGCATTTTTTATGAGAACGGTTTTTCTTGTATAGTTTCGAACTGGGGACCTTTAGGTAAATAGAAAGTAGCCGTAGGGAGTAAATATGCAGCTATCTTGAATCTTGCAATTTATGGTTCTCGTGTTTTAGGCGACCATACACGCATACATAACCACAAAGCTTACTATAATATATCAAATTATGATGAAGAAAATTAGAATTTGAAGATGTTTTTAAATAAATATAACTTTTTCAATTTTTCATTAACACATGAACTTCAATACTAAGCTTGCACATCTATAGGTCTCTGCAAGACTTGAATGATTAATTTTTTATTTTGTCACCATTTTCTGTTTATTAAATAATAGCCATAGGAATGTAAGATTTTGTTCTGTCTAAGGTTGGTACAAAGTGTGAATTTTAATGTTTGTACTTGGAATTGTAAGCCAAATACAGGAAGGGAACAAAGTATTATTATATATAATTATTCTATTGAAATTCGTTGCATGTACTTGATTATTTTTTATTGTACAACGAGGAGTCAAGAGAAATTAAGTTAAACGTTTACTTTTTTATATCTTTCTGGAAGATGTTGTGAATTAGACCTAAACTTTCGATTTTTTTATTCCTTAGCGTAAGACACCGGCCGCATCTCGAAAACTGAATGCCCCGGTGAGGGTTGTGATGAAACCATCAAATCAATAAAAATTAAACAAGAGACTCCACAGAAAACATCAAATTTTATCATACTCCGTCCTGCGTTTAATTATATATTCGTAACACTTTTGTTTCAATCATTTCGGTATCTTATCGCGATTAAAAAAGGTCAAACGGAGCGCCCAATCCGAGATCTTATATCTCAAAATAGCAATAAACACAAAAGTTTAAAACTGTATTGCTGTATGTATTTTAATCAAAATTTTAATTTTCAAATCATTTCCTTGACAAAGCAAATTAGTTTTATCAATTTTGTAAAACAACTTTGTTCCGTTATCAAGCTCTCGATTGAATATTTCACTACATATCACACACAGTAACTACAACTTAGCGATTTATTTTATACGGAATTTTATTCGGAGATTATTCAAATGTTTTCGTGGGAAAGCATGCTTTCCCGCGAAAGTGATGATTCGAAGAAGTCTGAATTTAACAATATGTTAAATATTCTCTAAAATCGCGTTCATTATATACTTTGGTGGTGGTCGCTTTCTGAACCAGGTTTTTTTATATAGGTTAAATTTTCTCCTGAAAAGAATCTCATTCTGAGGATCCATACTTAGACTAGAGCTATTGTTACATTACGAAAAGGACTGATTGTGAGCGGTACATAAGGTTTTGAAATGCAGATTTCTCCTCGCGGGCTATTAGGCCGTGGCTCCACGGGCAGCGTTTTGCTGTCGCTAGAGGCAGCGAATTACTGACCGAAAGTAAGAACCATAGGATTGAATGAGGTTGGCTCCACACGCCGCATTATGCTGTCGATAGTCCGACGACGGCTTCAAGGTCATGCCGCGCACCATGGATTATTTATTATGACGCACCAACTCTAAGGGATGTCCTGAAATTTTGTACTGTGCGGGAATAACGTTTGTAGACCTCGTGAAACTCATAGCAACGCATTTCTTAAGAGTTAGATCAAGCTGCCAATCCTTACACCATCCTGCTATAACGTTCAAGTCATTCTGCAATATACTTATGTCATTTTCTGATGAAATCTCTCTGTATATGAGGGTATCATCAGCGAACAATCTAACTTTGCTCTTTACTTTATCCGCTAGGTCGTTAATGTAGATGAGGAATAAAATCGGTCCTAGTACACTTCCCTGCGGAACACCTGATGTGATACTAATTTCGTCGATAGTATTTCGAGATAGAGTGCGTACAACGTGGAACGGGTCGCTTCGTTAAGGAGACTACAAGTTCGACAGCAGTGTATCAGAGATGATCAAAAGCCTCGGATAGTAATCTATTGAGGATAGAAGAAATGAGCATAACTAATTCGATAAATTATGATTTACATGATGAAATGCGTGACATCGTGATTCCCGTATCCAGCCAACGTAATTGAATGACGTCAAAGAGATTTAGCGAGATTATAAGGAGTACGGATTGCTATTTCTGGTCCCTCTTTCCTGATAGTATTAGGTATATAAATCGGATAGCCAACTAGGAAGATTGGTGTTTCCCTGCCATACGACGGCTCGCGGGGTATTAATGTAAATTTATTTATAATTTTATCTCCTAGATTTCCAAAACAAGCAGGTGTGAAAAACTGAATCGAAGGTAGTAGCCAATGTAGGCCATCTTTAAATTTCTTTTTTTAATTTGTGCCTACTTCAAATCATCATTCGTTAGTTGGTGTTTACAGATTTTGCGATGCACCCTTTTTGTTCCTCTGAGAACAGATGATTGGTCTCACAGTGCCGGTTTTGTTTTATCAGTGAGTAGGGCGATGAATAACTTGCAAACGACGGATAGACGGGTGATTGGTCTGTTGTTTTTTGAGTTAGTTGGATTTCCCTTCTCATATATAAAGTATGTAGTTCCTTCGATAAGATGTGGTATAGATCAGGATTCTCTAGTATATTCGTAAAACTTTCATAAAATGTTTTATGAGCTGCTGTGAAATAATTTAACCAGTAATTTTGTAGATGATCTGGGCCTGTTGATTTCCAATTGTGTGTTTTTTATTGCCTTTGATATTTCACATTCAGTGAATTCTACTGATTGCTTTGGAATCAGGTTCTTTTGTTTATTTTGTACCTCTTCAATCCACTCTGCTTCCTGATTTTAGTATTTTGGTAATGACCACAGAGCTCTCCAATTTACAGCAGTTTCCTCTTCATCAGGTTCTTTGTATTCTTTGCAATCTACATCACTTCATTCCAGTTGTTGTTTTCCTGTTATGTAGAAAATCTCCATTCTGTTTCGTGCGTTTACTCACCTACCTGGGCGTTCACAGTAATTCATCACTAAGAGTGAAACCATCCATGCTCGAGCGAGTCAAAAATTACTTGCAGATCTCGAATACATTAGGCCGTTAAGATGTACAATTGTTTGCTGTCAAGGTTACTTTACATAACTAGATTACCCCCTTTTCTTGGTATCTTGATCTCATTTGGTTGAATTTCTTGTAATTATTATTATATAATAATTATAAAACTGAAGGTGTGGTCAATTCCAAGCTAATTAGAGTCATTTTGAACCTGATATATAAAGTAATTTCGAACCTGATGTGTAAAAAAGAGCCACTTGCAGATGAGCCCAGAAAGGGCTCTGCTAGACTCGAAATTCTGATCATACTGTGATATACAATATGTATTATGTATAATCTTCAATATAGTACCTTGTGCAATTATTTTTGATTGTATTGTAAATTTTATTGTATTGTGAAAAATCATTTTCAATGTTTTTAAATATAGTGTATTGTTATTGTATTGTGTATATGTGTACTATTTTAAGTTTGGAGTCGAATAAATGTAAATGTAAAAAATATATTATTAATATTATTATTATTCGACCCTTTATTAGGAGAGGTTAGGCCCTAGTGGGCATCTCTTCCACCTAACCTTGTATGATGATCTTACATGGTGAATTTGTAAAGGAAGAACATAAGATAAAACTAAGAAAAGAGAGTAGAAAAAAACGAAAAAGGAAAGATTTCGTTGGAGGGAAAAATATTTCCACAACTGAAGGCTGATAGAGAAAAACCCACGATGCGGGAAAACACCTACACAAGAAAGGGGGTGGAAAAAACCGCGAAAACATAGTGAGGAAAAAATTAATCAAATAAAATTATTTTTAAAACCTCAAAATACAGAAAAGAAAAGTATACATAACGATAATAATAAATATAGCCCAACTCAGGAACAATTTAATTAAAAAATGAAAAAAGGGGGGCGGAAAAATCGCGAAGACACAGTGAGGAAAAAAATAGTTTTAGTAACATTTAAACGTTAGCATAGTAACATTAACATTTAAATTTAGTAATATTTCTACAATTGGTGCAATATAGAACCACGGCTTCTCCAACCTCCGTGATTTTGACTGCACTATCGCTCCGAAATAGGGCTCAAAACAATTTCCAAAATTTCGCGAAAAGCCCGCCTGGCGTTGAACTCAGGACCTGTGGTTGAGGGGCAATGGCATACTGATGTTAGATAAGTGGCCTTTTTCAATTCATTATTTTATGGGGAAGGTCCCGAAGAGAGGTGTGAAGTAATCAGAACAGGAAATGAAAGGAAAAAGAATTTGTGGAGACTCTGCGTCGTGACGAAGTTAATTCATTGGTGAGCCAGAGTTATTTTATTTAATCGCTAGCACATTAAAATTATAAGAAATTAAAGTATCATAATTTTGACAATGTCTATATTTTGCAGAATTGGAAGAAAATTAAATCAAACCCTTAATGTAACGCAGTAATACACTTCTGGAGGAACAATATCTTTTAATAGAGAAAGATATCGAATAATAAATAGTACGACTCAAGTAGTTTCCGAAGGATGAGAATGGAAAAATCCCCTTTTTTACAGATTCATGGACTAACAAGCGCATTTAACCGAATGAGGAATTTCTTGGGTTCAGTCGCAAAACTTAATGTGCTTAGTTAAATTTCAATTCCATCGCTTGCGAATGAGAAACATTTAACGAACGTTCGATTGGAAATTTATTCCCATAATACTTGAGAGTCTCCCAGCCGAAATGATCTACAATTCATTTTCACGATAATTCACATGCGCGATGTTTGCAAATACCAAGGATAGAAATGGGATGAAAAGTATCCGATTGTCACGAGAATCGTATACGTAAAGAGGTAGAAGGATAATTCCATCGGAAGGATAATTCCAAGCGGCGGATAGTTGTAGAAAGAATGCGTGCGTGGATTAAAGTGGTGGTAATAAAACCTTTAATCTTCTTAGGGCCTGGATGCGATGTTTCTGTTCCTATTGGCAGCTCTTCGATCCCTAGCTTCACTGGGTCACCAAAGTCGAACTTGGCTATCCGCGAGTTTTCTGACCACGCTAGTTAGTGCGAGCTCAGGATGACTTTTAATCATAACGAGAAGATAATATAGTAGAGCGCAATGAAGACGGCGTCTTAAGCGGACTGGGTTGAATAATTTTAATTGCCTTCTGGTCATATTTTTGAAAATGGGTCTGCTATTCGCAGTAATAGAGCGTCTTAATTGTGGACAGTTTTCACTCTGCAATAAAATTATCACGATAATACTAAATATTCCCTTACTAATTAAGTAGTTTTGTATTTGGAAGAAATTACTTAAAAATAATAAAGATGAAATTCGAGAAACATATTATGACATAAGGTGCAATAAATTTCATCATCACACTATTTTCACTCGTTTTTTCGAAACTGCGTCTCATCTGTTTCCTCTCTTCAACGTATTCATTCAAATCACTACCTCAATCGAGTCAATACAGTTTTGTAGCGAATATCTATTCTTTAATATTTTTTGCTTACATTTTAGAATCTTGTGTGCCCTATCTTCGAATACAGAGTCTGTTTTAAAACAGCTTTCCTTAAGATCCCCAAAAGAAATCCTAATGAAAGCTGATCTTTCCCTCATCTATAACATAATGATAGCCCATATCGATTCTCCTGAATTAGTTTCATTATTTGGTTATTATGTTCCACCTAGGGCAACTAGGTTAACTCCTCCATGTTCCTACATTTACATTATCCATTTTTCCCTATTATACAGACTACTTCAAAATTCCCTTCCTTCCTCCACAGACCCTTTTAGGCTTCCACTCGACGCATTCTTAAAAGATTGCTTGAATATAGACACCTGTAATAATTCCCTCCTCAGTTAGTTTTTGTTGATATGCTTTTATTGTTATTACATGCTATAATGTATATTTACTTTAAATTTGTTTGCATTCGCTATAAATTGGCTTCATAGCTGTTAGTGGTCTACGAATCTTTAAATAAATAAATAATATGAAAACAGTTGAACACAACAAATTTACAGTACATGCACATGATTGCATGAAATAAAAAACGTAAACAAAAAATTACCCCAAGAAATATACTCGTATACAAAATAAGATTTAAAAATAAATTATTGACATGAATCTTTTTAGAAACATTGCTTTGAGAATGCGAGAGTCTGTAGAGGGAGGTTTGGAGGTATATGCATTAGGAAATAATATTCTAAATACAGGAGGAGTCAGTCTGTTATTAAGATATGTAAAGAGCGAAGCTTATTCTGGAGAATCAGTGTGGTATGTATCTAAGTTGTATAATGTTCCTTTATGTATCCAAGTATGGGATCTTAAGAAAATGTATTTTAATACATAAGCAATGGTAGAAATTCCGTCGTTGGGATGCACGAAATTTACTATAGTAGTAAAAAAGTTGAAGATTTGGTAGAAAAGGCTGCGCAGATAGGGATTACAATGGAAGAGAAAAATAACTTCAGAAAGGTTTGGTGCTTCTTTTAGGTGAAAAATTCTTTAGAGAGAAAGCCCCTTTCTTAATATGTGGTTGATGAAATGTAATTTGTCGTATACTAATACTACTAAATCATTATGAGAGTATTAAAAGAAGTGGCGATAAACAAAAGTCAGAGCGAAACGTGAATGTATCAAATCATTTACTTTCTGTGTTGGACATGCTCCTGAAGGACAGCGGATCACAGCGACCCAGTGATAATTTCATCCTCTTTTCAAAAAGATGGTATCTTACGAGATAGTACTTCACAGTGCATTCGTGAATGACTGTGATGCTATATAGGATGCAACTTCGTAATTATAGGTCACTAAAATGTTGAATTTCGATGAAAATTCAATAATATACGAGGGTGGTCTAAAAAGTTTCCGACCCCAGATTTTTCAGAAATTTTCAGAAAACATGTCGAGAAATGGCGAAATGTCGGAAACTTTTCAGATCACCCATATACATAACACGAAGCGAAATCCGCTAGGTAAAATAAACAATTATAGAGATTTGTTTATGAAATTTAAATATATTATAATAATATATTTCGTCATTACGAAAATTAAACATATCAACCGCTTCAAATTTGCTTCGTACCAAAAAGTTATGTCACTGTCATAACCATCACTCTTTATTCTAATTTTTAATTTGTGAACAAGCTTTCGCCTTTTCTAAACATATGTTACCTTTTAAATCTCTCAATTTCTCTCTCAAATTAAATTATCTTAAGATGAAATTATTTTTCGTATGATTTGGATATCTAATCAAAAATAACTTAACGGGGGGTACCCATAATAAATGTGGGCGAACTCTTAGGAAGCCAGGCTTCGTCAAGAGAATAGGTGCGAAAAAAAGTCCGCCAGCCATGTTATTTCGCGGTCTCACCTTGAGTATGCAAGCATTGTATGGGAACCTACGGAACCAGTAGATTCAAATTTTTTTTCAATACGCCGAAGCAAGCGTCATGAACTTTTGCATTTTTGCAAATGCATTTTGCAATTGCATTGACCTTCTACAAAAAACAAGTGTTCTTGTACTTTGTACATGTGTATGTTTGTACTAGCTGAGGCGCCCATTGATTCTCAACGGGTATATACCTATAAATAAGCAGTATATAATATATTCGCTAATAAATTGTGCAGAGGAGAATCTAGGGTCTCTCACTTAGCTTGGATCAATGAAAATGTTATCCTAATTGAAAATATTTTCTATCTTCTTATCGTTTGAATGCAAATCTAGAATCCACGATAAGAAAAGGAATCGTCTTAGATTTTCTTTCCTTGGGATTTTTCCTGGGTGCACGTCGTCTCGTGTAATTATTACCCATTTCCTTATGTTTCTTTTAAATTTACTTATTAAGATAGTATTGCTTAGCTTTACATTGAATCCTATAAGGGAGAAAGTTTTGATGGAGACAATACTACTTGGGGTTAGCTCACAAATACAAAAGATCACCCGTGTAAAAAATGAGACGTTTGATTAAGTTAACATTTACCCGAAATGCTAAGGTAATACGCGGTATAAGATGATTAGGGAAGTAGGGTCATGGTTCAAGCACCCACTGCCACAACCTCATGCAGTATACATTAATCAATTTAAAGTTTTTTCAGTGTGAATCACACGTAGCAGCTTCATTATTTTCAAATAGAGTTGGCAAAGTCGAGGTGATGAAGAAACTTTCCCTAAATGATCATACGTTGCCTCCTGTAAATCAACACTGCAAATTGTTCCAAAATGCAAATGCTGAAATTTCAGAATATTTCCTGCTATGAACATGTACTATTATTCATTTTCAATCATTACTTTCATATGGACCTAAAATACCAGTGCATTCTTATGGGAAAACGGAATACCTCGGTTTCAACAATCGCATTCGTCGTCAAGGGGACTCGTTGTTTATAGCCTCAAAATTTCACGAAATTTCCATTTATTTTAACCGAATTCTCGCCATTTCGACCCGATAACGATATTTTGAATAGAACTTGAGTCTTTGACTTTTATATCTAAGAGCGTAATTCGCGCTTCGAATCGCCGACGCTTCGAAACCTCACAGCTTTACTACGAACCGAAATCGAGGAAAACCGGCCAAAGTTAATGATATTCAATAGTTTTGTGTTGAAAATATTCTCATAAATGAGAATTTCCTATTTCCGAAAATTTAAACTGGAAATTAATTATTGGTAACACGGCACAAGGGTTTTCGCAAAGCAATCGCAGGATTACGAAATTATGCTGGATTATGATCCTTGCTCTTCTACTCTAAAAAGTTATATAGTTGCGCAAAACTCAAAAAACGACTGCGTAAGATAACTCCTTTTTCGCGATTCGAAGCGCGAAGCGAATTATGCTCTTAGATATAAAAGTCAAAAACTCAAGTTCTATTCAAGATATCGCATCGAAACAAACTGCAAATGAAAATTACAACATTTATCTCGATTTCTCTCGAGACAAGTTGTTCCTCACGTGAGAAACCAAAAAGTTTTAGGCGACGTATAAATTGGACTGCACGACGAATTTTTCTTGAGTTACGTTCCAACTAAATAATTTTTTACTAAGATTTGGTTGCTCTAAAATTAATCTCATGTATCTTTTATGAATTCAGATGATACAATGAGCAATGGAAGAAATAATCAGCATTTTATGTTGGAATGTAAGAGAGTAATGGCAGTTTCAAAAATGTTCACGGGTGAAAACTCTCGCTTTTAAAAGAAAATTTTCGCTTTTAACTTTGTTCTTCTTGCTATAAGAGCGTAAAGATTTCACTATTGTGTTGATAAAGTTATTTGCATTCAAATTTCATCAGAAATTGAGTTTGAATCGGTCAATGTTAACTATGAATCTTAATTTTACCCTTCCGAATCTGCAGCCCCGCGTAAAGGCGACCCGGCGCGAGGCTAACTTCTTCGCTTATGGCAACTTACATTGAATTTTTCCCCCGTAAGCGCTCCATACTGACTGGAATCTTGAAACGGACCTTAGATCTTAATGAAAGTCAATAGAAATTAAGAATATTTTAGAATGGGAAGCCTTCCCCGTTCATAGATGACAATGTGTCGCTCCTCTATTTTGGATATGAGAATTTGGCTTAAAATGGAGATATTAAAATGGCGACGAATTTAAAATTTATATCCCTCAAAAACGATCCTCTTCCCCTTTCTCTCAATCGGCGAAACTAATTTCGGAACCCTCCTTTCCGTTTTCTACCACCAGAGAGCGCCAGATTTGCCAACTATTTTTGGCATCGAATTCCTTCTTGAACGAGTCAAGAATGCCAATCTCACGGGTTTTATTACAAACTAACTTGATCAGACCATCTGAAAGGCCAGAATAACCAAATTTCAATTAATTTTGTCCAAAAAAGTAAGCTTTCCTCCGCCTATGAAATTAAATGGATTCATACGGACGCTATTATCATAATTTTCAAGTTGAAGATTATTCATCTACCAATAAATTAGCATTTAAATGAAATTTTAATATAACATAGGATCAAACTACTTTCTGACTTTGCTCAAATTGAATATTTTATTCCGAATTTTAAAAATTGACAATCTGTTGCTTAGGAAAATCTGGTCTTACAGCTCCAGAACAAGAAACAGTCTTTACAGAATTAAACAAACCGAAGTAATCTAAAAAATAAAAGAATTTACAACGAAAATAGGGAATATCAAATAAAGAACTAAATCTTAATAACGAAACGATTTAAAAATCACATAATTCACATTCAGAGATCTCATGAACTATAATGGCATATGAAATCGTACGTTTATTTAAAATAAGCCATTTGCTCTTTATGTGATGTATTGAGGTGCTCCGAAAGAGTCACAAGTACACAACCATTTAGCAAAAGAATGTTATCTCTTTTTACCTCATCCTTCTCCGCGAGGAAAGGTATTTTTGGGAAATTCCCGTATTTTTCGCGAGATTGAGATCAGCATATATACTAGTGAAATCACAATGACGGGGCAAAATTTAATTTACATAAATACAACCATTGGCATAAATCTGATTCTTCTAAATATTTAAAAATAAAAATTATCACTTTCCAATAATAGTACGGTTTATGTATTGTAAATGAAAGACAAAGATGAATTGTTTTCTTCTGAAAATTTCTACTCATAGTGTGTCATATCCCTTTTGATGTTTATATATAGCTTATAAACAAAACTTATGTCTGTTTACTTTTTGTTTATTTGGTTGCTGAAACTATATCGTATACATTAGTTTACTCAAGCAAATTTCGCAGACGAATACTGATACTCAATTTCCCCACCAAAATACATTACAATACAAACACTCTAATCGCTAAAAACGATTACACAAACACTGAAACATATAAAAAAATACACTTCTCTACATTCCGTATGAATGTCAGTTTCGATATACCTCGTTAGTAGATATCGACATCTACACATCCAGTAACGGGAAAATTCAAAGTGTCGCATTTTCCTACGCGTAACCGCTTGAACCTTAACTAAATCCCTAATATATGTCAGAAAGTGTATGTTAATGTTATAGAATGTTTTAATTTTTTTTCTTTTAGCACTATAATCACGAATAGTACGCCGCATTGATATAACGACGTAGTTTATCCTACACCGAATACCTCAATTCACTTAATGCATTTATTAAATTATGAATTTAGGCAAAAATGCAAAACATCACTACCACATTTACGTTAACTCTGTTCTTCTAATTCCCACTTCCCTTAATGATGTGTCACTTAAGGCTTCGTGTTTAACATATATAACCAAAATAAAACAAAAGTACATACCTCCGTCATCCACGTTACTTATTTATTTTATATTTTTTCTCTTCGTACACGAAATATAAATATAACTACTACTCGTCTGCAGTGAAATTGCATCTCATCCATTCACTGAATCAGAGTTTTTCAAATACTGAAAGATATCCATCCAACAATGATCTGTAATAAACTTTGTTTGTGTGAATCGCCAATAAATGGCAGATTCAACTGCTGGGAACGTGTTTGTTTTGTTTTTCTTATGCTGTGGCTCAACCACGCGGGAGTCGTGGCGCAGCCGCTGTAGAAGACGGTCATAATACTCTTAAAATATACCTTTCGCCCGAACAGCTCGTCCTTCGGGCAGGATAATCTTCGTTTCTACGTAGGATCTTTTCTGCGCTGGATATTCTTCGTTCCTACTTCGGATCTTCTTCTCTATGCCAGATCTTCTGAATTTGACTGAGAGTTACGAAGGTGGATTTATACTGTCCGTTCAGACACGGAGCGTTTCCGTCAGACAAAGATAAGAGCGTTTATATTACGGAAGAATTATTCCACCGTTTTGCAAGATTCAGTCCACGGAGTTCACTGGAATAATATTCAAGCGGCATTACGTCCCTTCGTAGTATACTAAAGAAGTGGTTTCATTATTAAAAGCAAGAGTTCTATTGCTATTTCAGAATGCTTATAGCTCGACACTATAGCTTTCCATCTATTCCAAAGAAAGTTGATTTCCTTCCCAAAAGAAAAAATAGGGAAAATATTTAAAATTCTGTACTTTTCGGATGGAGCCGGCTCCCAGTACGAAAATTAGAAAAAATTCGTAAATCTTTGCCCTCACGTGTGGAATCAAAGCAGAGTGGCATTTCTTTGCCACGTCTCAAGGCAAGGGGTCTTGTAATGGAATAGGAGGCACAATTAAGGCGCGTCTTTAGAGTAACCAAATTTCAATACCAAACGTGCTATATACTCGTATGTGGGCGTCCGAAAATTTACAAAACGTAGAAGTTCACTTCTTTACAGAAATAGATCATTCAGAGGAGTCTGTGATTTTGAATAATCGATTTAAAACAGATAAAATGATACATGGTACAAAACATTATCATTCCTTCATACCCATTTCGAAAACTCAGATATGTGCTATTTTCCATTCCGACTGATTATAAAACTGAGGATGTATCAAAATAAGATTTTGTCAAGAACATAAATCCTTAACAGCAATCTTTTAAATAGAAAAATGATTCTAGTTCTTTTTTCACCACTTTAACCAGCATCTAAGTTATAGAAAAATATCGATAAATGGAGTGGAGTGTACGGACACGTATGTTTTGAGTAAAAGTGACCTCCGACAGATTGATACTTGGGACTAACAATGAGTGGAGCATTCATCGCGGTAGCGAGCGGCGCGGCGCCTTGACCCAGAGGTAAATCATGTTCTTTTAATTATACTTAATATCCGATTGCCGTTTTTATACTTTGACCACTTAAAGAAAATTTAATGACAATTTCGGTGATATTTTTTTTAACGCGGCAGAAGTGGATTTTTTAGGTTAAAACCTATTCAAAACGTTTCATTGCCTAAAAGTGAGTATTTTCTCGTAGAAATGGAAACAAGTTCCACATTTAATAAAAACACCGTTTAAGAGCTTTAGAATGAGCGTATTTAAAGCATCGTACGTTTTAAGCTCTCTGAGAAATGGGCGTTCAACTGAGAGCGCGCGCGCCGGATTTCGAAGTTTTCTACGAACTTTGTTTAGCCACCATTTTGTAATTATTCGGATTGTTGGTCTAAAAATTGTTAAAGGTGACTTAAATGTTACTATCAATAATGTGGCAAAGTTTCAGGAAGATACAAAAATGTCATGTTTTTTGTTCGATTTGGCGTGGAATGACCCAGCTGCAGTAAATCCGAGAGTTTTCAATCTCAGTTGACAGATGAAGAGGCTTTACTTCCTTCAATTTCTTCGGAGTTGACTAAAAACCAATACAAAGTTCACCGTGAAACTGCCTTAGGTCATTGTCATAGGTTGTAATCTAATTAGAAGACAGTAAGAGAGGCCAAATCCACAGCGTATCCAGATGAGATTCGTGTAACGGAAGATGAGCGTGAAGTGAATTTGCAAGCATTATGTTGCACATAGCATCCCGTGTTGTAGCATCAGCATTGTCAATTTCAAGAAGAAAATCCACGCTTACGTCAAGTGCGGATTTCATTTCTCAGCCAAGGTTTAGAGATAAAGAAAGCTAATTTTTTAGACATACAAATAGTTAAATGCATGTCTTTCTTTAAGAAATAGAAGTACAGCATAATATTAATGAAATAATTGTCGTTTGGATCGTGCGGCGTCTTAAAACTTCGTTATTTAAAATACAACAGATTTTCTCTAATCACCCGCCATGAAATCCGGGTTTATTCTACCTAACTCTCACCTAAAATATGTGTGGAGTATATATCTTGCTCGTTAAGTACAAAAAATACCTTTGACAAGGGCGTTGATTCGTATTTCCTCCCAAAACCGAGAGTGTTATTGAGAGCGGCTGAGGGCTTTGCAGCGGTTCTGAAAAGTTCGTTTTTTATTATTATTATTTACAATGTCAAGTTACAAGTGGACAACCGTCCGGTGGCAACTCATAAAAAATATACAGAAATTATAAAATCAAATATTTAAACATATTCAGTCAACACAGTCCGATTTACAACTCTTACTACAATATAAAATTATCAGTCACCCATAGTACAAACAAAAATATCTGTGTTATTAATTAATGGTGGCAGCGTACACATATGCATTAATTATATAACTTTACAAAAATGCTGAGAACAATATCCAATTAACCTATTGATAATCTACATCTACAATATTATTTCTTTTCAAATCATTTGAGATTAGCTGGAAAGGGCTTCAAAAGCGATTCAGGCAACTTATTCTACTCTGTTATGCCTCTGTTCAAGAATGAGTATTTAGGTATGTTAGTTCACTGCGGTCTAAGTTTTATTTTCTGGCTGTGACACCTTCCTAAAAATCATGCTCTTTGATTAAATGTTTAAATCCTTCCCATCCCTTCCTGCCTGAAACTATCTGATAAATGCAACCTAGCCTATTTATTTTCCTTCTCCAGTGATTCCCATCCGAGGGCGTTTGGCATTTCTGTGACGCTATCTCTTTTTCTGAACCTACCCATAACATATCGAGCTGCCTTTCTTTGTACTTTCTCTAATTTCTTTACACGACAGTTCTCATGAGGATCCCACACTGTAGTCGCATATTCTAAGATCGGCCGAACCAAAGTTAGATACCCCAATTCTTTTGCTTTCCTGTAGCTTCCCTGTAAGTTTCTCATGACGTGATGTAGTGTTCTAAACGCTTTCGCTACTAAATAATCTATGTGTTTATCCCAATTCAGGTTTCTGGTAAATATAACTCCCAAATATTTACAGTGATCGGACGTTGGCATAATTTCTCCATTGAGATGATATGAGTTTTCTTGATGGGTGAAAATGTTTTCTTATTTCAAAATGTGATGTGTACACTTTTACTCACATTAATGCTCATTTTATGTTCATTAATCCATTCTTCTAACGACATTAAATCCCTCTGTAATGCATCCCTATCCTCGTTATTGTTTATCCGTCTATAAATGATGCAATCATCTGCAAATAATCTAACATTGGATTAATTGCAATGTGGCAGGTCATTTATATAGAATAGGAAAAGTGAAGGAGCGATGACACTTCCTTGAGGCACTCCCGAGGTTACATTAACTTCCGTAGAATATTCTCCATTCATCCTTACCTTTTGAGTTCTATCAGAAAGGAAATTTTTTATCCAAATTACCCTTTCATCAATATTTCATTTTCTTAGTTTGAATATAAGTGTTTCATGCGGAATCGTATCGAATGCCTTAGTGAAGTCTATGACAATACCATCTACAGTATCCTTACTATCTATCGCGTTGGCTATATCCTGATATAGTCCCAGTAATTGAGTTTCGCATGAGTATCCTTTACGAAATCCGTGCTGGCACTCGCTAAGCCAATTGTTTTCATCCCAGTAATTTCTAAGGTATTCCTCTATGATTTTCTCCATAATTTTGCTAACAACGGAAGTTAAGCTTACTGGCCTGTAATTTTTAACGTTTGTTTTAACTGTCGCTTTCTTCCAATCTGTTGGCAAGCAATGGTTATTAAGGGATGCGTTAAATAATAATTTTAAGTAGGGAATGATTTCTATCGATCCTAGCCTTAGAGCCTCTGTTGATATATCATCTGGTCCTCTAGATTTGTTGTTTCCTAATTTTTTAACCCTTTTATGAATATCTCTGCCCAGAATCTGTAAAAGTTTAGGTGAATGTGCTATGTCGGATTTCGTGGCGATATTTTCCTCATTAATTACGACGGGCATGTGATTTTGATAGATGCTACCGAACCAATTGTTTAATACGTTTGCCTGATTTGTACTATCAAAAATTTTATTACCTGATTCATCACAAATCGTTGTGACTTTTTGCTTATCATCCCTCCAACGCCCAATATATTTATAGAATTCATTGGAGCCTTTTCTATCTAATATTTTTTCTAGAAAATTATTTTTTGGTTTCCTTTTTTCTAAATTTAACTCCAGAAGTAATATTTTATATTTTGCCAGATAATTTTCTCCCTTCCCTTTTTTCTGATGCTCATTTCGAACCTTTCGTTTTAAACTACGTATGTTTTTGTTATAAAACTCTGGATCTGGGTTTTTCTTGAGTTGCTTAAAGGGTACCCACCTTTTAATTCCTTCTTGCAGTATTACATTAAAGCCACACCACATTTCTTCACATTTATCAGCGTCGCTAACGGTCGCAAAAGTTATCTTCAGATTACTCTTCAGGACCAATCAAAGAATAGTATGATATAAGTTAATCTGTTTTCATCCTTGTCCATTTTTACTATTTTCCTCGCTTTAAGCAAAATTTTGCTCTAAAATAAGGGTCCTTCATTTTGTTATGTGCAAATCTTCAGCTGTGGCCACCAAAATCAACCAGTATGAAAGATAAAGGATAGGTTTATAACATAGTATTATAATTAAGCTTTATATGGGTTCAGCACCGGCTCGAAGTTGAAGAATTTCGCGAAAGGTCGAGGACCAGCTTTTTTCTCGAAATTTGGTAAACTCTGACTCTTGTATAATTAAAATACGCAAGAATAAACGCAAATGACTTGTGAAGTTGAATGCAGAATTTATTCCAGAATGGCCATGTGAAATTTCAAATTCCTAACTTAAAAAAACCACTTTCATGCTTTTGGCCAGCTTTTTTCGATTCTGTGCGTTGTAGACGGAATTACCATCTGAAGAAGAGATCGCTTTTTGAAACAGCGCCTGGCGTCATCGACATTATTGTTGATTCATCTCATAGCTTTAGAATATTAAATACATTATTATCCTTTCTACGAGGAATGACCGTAAATCCTGTGAAGGAATTCTTAGTCGGGGGAACGTGGTCTGGGATTTTACCGGTTTTTGAAGAAAGATGAATGGAAATAATTCAAGACAGAGCTCTCCCCCCATTGCTTAAAAATATCAGAAAGCTGCGGCCACCGACATATCGGCTATTGGAGTTTTTTTAACCTCCTCACATCCTTTCTCTCGGAAATCGAATGATACATAATCAATAATTACCAAAAAGTTCTTGTATTATTTGAAATATATCTTTTTAGTTCCAGATGAGTTGGAAACTTTTTAAATAAAGAACATTGTGACGACGAAATGGAATGGGATGAGAGAGGTGACTGTTTACTTTCAAAAGAGAATAACAGAAAAATAATGTATACAGGATGTTGTGAAAAGGTCAAAAGAAACTACATGATAAGGCTAGAATCCGTGTGGAATCGTCAATAAATCTGCGTGTGCCAGTGGCAGTCCCGACGTCCAATGTGATAAATTCACTACCCTGAGCTCACGGAAAAAATTTCCGTCCGGACGAAACCGGTCTTCATTCCCGATTAAGTCACTGGACCAAGAAGAAACAAAAGGAGTCCATTCAAGGCGCATTTTCCTTGTCTTTCTTTATTTTTGAGCGATAACGCTGTTGTGTGCACGATTTCCCGACAAATGAGTTCGTCCCAGACGTCGCAAAGTCCAATGGAAAAGGACTTCCTAAAACCTGAACTTCAATCGAGACACGTTACTTGGAATTGCGGGAATTTTCCGCTCCAGCTATTTTAAAATCCCAGCACAAATTTGATATTAGAGTCTGACGGTTTTTTTTCCCCAGTGTTGCGATGTGTCTTAACTCGGAGCAAAATCGGAAAGGTAAAGTAAGTGCGTTTTTGCCGACAAGTTCGAAGCGAATTAGTTCTGTTGTTCGTGACCTTGAATTTAAAGCCTATGTTGTTGGATGTTTTTCCATAAATAAAATGTCTTTTGATAGTCTTAAACGCGTCTAATTCGACAATGAGTAGCGTTTCTTATTAAATGATTCATTAAGACACAACATATATTGTCTTTTATTTTATTAGCTGGAGTTAATACATTTTAGTCGTAACAAAGCTGTCAACTTAATTCAGTTAACTTATGCACATTTGTTCAGGAAATAATTTATTGAATGGTGCATAGAATCACGCATTGTCGCTGCAATGTAATGTGTAAGGTTACATACACTAGAGTAGAGGCTTTTCCAAGAATTGATATGAATTACTAATAAAATCAAACTGTGATCTATGATCTCCTCATTCCAGATTCCTGTTACAGTGAACATGGCTTACATCTCCCCAAAAATGTTAATAACGAAATGTTTAATAGCTACTTTTCCAGTTTTATTTGTCTGCATAAATTAAAATTAATCCATGCAATGTTTAATTTCCTTTGGTCACATATTATTATAAAAGTAATGCAAAAGAAAATTGAAAAGCAAGATATTTATTTATTAATGAGGGATTGGAATAAATTTCCTGGAGAACTTCTCACGCCAATGCCGAGAAATGATAAAATTTTCAAAAAAGAAGTTCAAAATTTCTGGATTTAAATAATACATTTATGATGTCCTCTTTATTGTTATGATTTATATTACTAATTTATGTATAAATAAGTGTTCTTTTTAGAATATCTACTTTTATTTTCCAGAGATGGAGATAATTAATCGTGTATAAGCGATTGCGTTCCTTACAATTCAAATAATTTGTATTTGAAGGCGCTATTTAGTTAGCGAAGTCAATATCATTGGCGTCTCCATGGGAGCTTGGGCGGTGAGATTGATTTTCCTGCTTTCATATTTATACTTTCGACTTAAAACCCGAACGAAGGCGAGTTTTGATGTACGAGTATTTATCGTATTTCCTAGTTTCTTTTGACAGTGCGAATTCTTCCAAATTATCGAAACATTAACTTTTGTGAGAAGCTCATTTTCATTAGCAAATGTTATTGTTAATATTAATATTGTTAAAAGTTCTCCGACAGCTGAAGTATTTTTGCATGTCCCAAATCGAACGTGCTGCTCACTTGGCTATCCTGGATTAAAATAAATTAGACCAATTTTAAGATTCCCAGGAATATTTTCTTTCTGTTCTCTAGTTTACCTCATCGAATGATAATATTATTCGTTCCATTTTTTTCTGAGATTTGCGAAAAAGAAAAACATCATTTCGTTTCGCTCCGTCAGTCGAAATTTGGTTTCATCCGTTTATTTTAGTTTTCCCAAAATTCTTCAATTCTGAAAGTTTTATTTCCTTATGCGCAGCTTTACTCAGTTTCTCTGAATGAAATTAAATTTTAGAATAGAAATCGAGGCGAGAAAAGCAAAGGAATAATACAATAACAGAATAGGTGAACATTTACATTCTTATATTTTGTTTCAAATGTCTGTTATATGTGTTTCCTAAATTGTTCTTTTTATAGACACCAAAGTGGGATCGTATTCTTCGAAATCGAAGATCAGAATGAATAAGAAGTTTGAAAACTAAATATTGTATAAAACCGCATCATGAGTAAATAATAACTCATTGGTAGCAGCGATTTCAACGGAATGTCTGATTCATTTCCCAACGTATTTAAAAATCCGCTTCTTGGTCACCCACTGGGTTCTGTTTACGACTGTTGTGTTTACGTCACATTCCTCAAAAATTTTAAGTCTGGTAAATATCCTTTGTTCGTCGACAGAGTGATGAAACGAGCTAGAATTATTCCTTCCATAAATTCAGCTTTCGTATTTGAACACTATAAAATTATCACGCATCTTTTCATATTTACGTCTGCGCAGTCGGAGAAAATAGGATCCTGCTATTTGAAGTATCGTAATCTCCGTATGTCTTCTGACTTCAGTCTATCACTATTGTGTTTTACATCTCTGTCTTCTTTTCTTAATGCTTCACATGGGTTTCTCATATTCGAGGTGAATGTGAAATTTTAGGCCGATTGGCGAACATTTATCTTTGCTAACGTAAGACTTATCTGCGCCTCCCCGAATTTTCACTAAAAAATCTCAAATACAAAGTCCTTAAATTTTCTATTTTAGAAATTGCTGAGTATGAAAAATTTTCAGCATATATTTTTATAGAAATTTTGGTGATGATTTTTGAAAATTATCATTTTCAACGATTTCGTTTTAGAAAACATGTCTTACGATTTTGTGTTAGAAATCGCTGCATTTGAGATTTTGTAATAAAAATACAAGTATTGATTATTAATACCCAGTGGTAGACCGAGTAAAAGCTGTTTAGCGAACGGGAAAAACAGGCCGGTCTGGTATCGAACCAAGGTCCATTACCGTAGTCGTTGCCGCCGATTATCTTTCGGACCCTCCTTATCGACTTTTGGGTCGATATAATATCGAGCAGGATCTTAAATTCCTATTTCCCATTTAATTGTATGGTAGGATGCAAATGATACCCTGGTGTCGAACGAAAGACCATCAGAGATACTGTAAACTCCTTTGATAAAACAAATTCAGGGCTGCTGTTCATATGCCGGGTTCTTGGGAAATGTATCATTAAAAAATTTCAGTTTCCCGCCGTAAATTTCTCATGGGAGATTTAGGACCGCCTGCAGACCTTGAGACTGAAGACCTTCTCGTAAAATCACATTTCGCATTTGATAAGAGTAATACCGGCAGCACCTAATTCTAAAATTTCACGTCTATATCATATCTTGAAGAGCCGGAATCCCCTTTTGGAATGTATGGTAGAATCGAAATATCATCGAACCAAGGAGCATATGAAATGAATTTTCATCCGATCGGAATCTAAAAGGAAGGAAACGGCTATTTTGTTCTTGCAAGGATTCATCTCAATTCCAGCTGTCGATCCTATTCTTCGTGAGGAGAGAATTTCCATTTATGATAGACTTTACCGGGTATAGGTCGTTTTCAAAATCTGCGAATAAAAAAGAGAATCCGTTTCATTTCTAACATTGGAGGTCTTCTGACACTACTAAACTTATTTTAAAGAAGACCCTGATAACGTTAAATGGGATCAAAGAGCTTATTTGTTATGGGTCCAATGCGTTGCCATTATGAAATCTCGCCATTTTGGGTATTATGTTTTAGTTTTCGGTGAAAGAATAGAAGGTCACCAATATATAGGTCAACATTTCGTATATTCAATTTTTTTCTGAGGAGATTTTCATTTTAAAAACTTTAGTTTCTTGTGAGGAAACAAATTGCTAACAGGGCAGCTCTGTTAATACCGAGTTCGGTAGATTCTCTCTCCGACCTCTTGTCTGATAGACAACTCCCAATCAACAGCTCGAACGTTTGAAGATCGTATCGAAGATGAAATAGAGGATGAAGCAAAGAATTACTCTCTTGAGCAATATATAAATACCTTAGGATTTTTCGTTACATTAATAATATCTTTTACACACGATAATTATATCTTTTGCAGTTTGGTTTTACCGAAGATGTTTCTTCTCCAACAAAGTTACTATTTATATAATTTTATTGTTTGCAGTCAGTCGCAATGTTTTAACGAAATATTCAGACATTGAGAGGTTGTATTCCCTCCATTCACTTTTCTTTTTCGTTATCCCGTCACGATGTCGTCTGACGCAATCATACTACCGCTCGTGACGTCTTTATGCACAGGATTCCTATGGCATGACGGTGGACTATCAGATTGGAGTTTTGGAGGCAGCAAAAGAATCCTTCCTAAGCCATTGGATTCACGAAACTAAGGAATAACTACAGTCGATTCCTCTCAATCGACTTTGCTTAAATATGCATCTGTACATATTAATGCATTATATGAGTAAGAAACCAAACGCTATTCCTTATTCAATGCTCGTCTAAACATTCGGAGGACTAGTGCATTCATTAAAAGGAACGTCTTACTTGATAACTTTTGTTGTCTCAATTTGACCGTAAAATCTATATCACTCGAGTTATTAATTTTCGAATTATTGATAAAAATTATTTATTGTTATATGATTGATGATTCTTTTAGTTACTGTCTGATTATTTCTTCACAATATTCTTATCCCTCAATAATGACGACCAACTTTCCTGTCGTCAATAAATGTAAATATATATTCAGCGGCAAAATTAATTTCCTTTACTTATGAAAGGAATGCGGCAAATTATGTACATACCATTGAACACCAAGTAATCACTCTTATTGAATCGCTTCATATGTTAAGACTGACGTTCAATTCACTCAAATTCTCCCCTTCTGATACCATTTTGACGACTCGAATTCTTTCCTTCTAGAAATTTCTATCATTACATTACGTGTGTTTTTTATTTTGCTTTCTATCATTCTAACGCTTGTAATGTTTATATTTAGCTTCCTTTTAATAATTAATTTAATTTAATATTAATTTAATAATAATTATTTATGACGCACATTTTTGTAAATTGATCATCAAGTAATTACCGTTATTGAATTGCCTTTTATTCCACGATTGATATTATCAGAATAATAGCACTAACATTTCATAAATCAATAATAGAAACTCACCACCAAGTCAAATTATTATATTCTATTGCAATGGCAGAATGCAAGTGATGTAAATAAATAGCAACAGCGCTCATTCCTTCCATCGAAAAGCTTATGCAACTTACGGATACTGCGCTTTCGTCATTCCCAGGTTTCGTGCACGAAAATTTCTTATCGCTGTTTCCTTTGAACCTAACGTATCTTAGAAGCCACCCAAAGGAATTGACCACGCCGTCATTTTTCATATAAACCTTTGTTTTTAGGTTCTGTGCAAATTCTCAATGGCTTCCCGGAGGCGAATGCGACTTACAATTTCGTATACTTATGTGACAACATAATTATAGGTTAATTCAACGTTACAATTACCAATACATCTACAGCATACAATATCATCAGCTTATAAAATACACCGAATTAAACGGAATAAGAAAGAGACAAATTAGTAATAATGATAATAATAATAATATAAGAGGACTATGATAATATACAGTTTTAATTTAAGAATTTTATGCTACTTTTGAAATTTGACCAATAACTAAACTTGTATGCATCGTATGGAATGCTTGTTACTCAAAAAACAAAACATGCTATCATCGAGTTCATCGAATAACAAAAACTTACCTGATATTAATAGATTTTACGATTTTCAACTCCCTTTAAGCATTATAACTGGGTTTGGTTGCCATTACGTCATATTTTTTTTAAGAATGAGTTTCTTTCCAATCACGGAGAGCATCTTTGTTTTTCAGTTAAATTTGGTTATTTTTCAATCTACAATGAAACAATTTTTACCGTACGGAAAATTCGTGAAGGATAACTATATTTCAAGGGACCGAAAGTAAACATCGTATCAAGTGGGATATGCATTATACTGTGTATCACATCCTGAATTGAAAAAATAAGGATCCATGATGCAATTTACTTAATTAGGTTACGTTTCTCATTTGTTTTATTTATTTCATACGGACAGGGAGCCCCAAGAAGTTTAAAAGTTTCTATAAGCAATATATATATCAGGAAAATATGCAAGGAAATGATAATTAAATTGCTAACAAAATCAGCTGCTAATTCCAAATTTAAATTTAACACTTATAATATGTACGTACCATTAGAGTCGCCTTTTGGCGTGTGGCAGTGGGTGCATCAATCCAAATCGATTTCCTTCGCATTCTCGGAAAAGAACCAATTCTTGAATCGATGAGTTCTACAGCATCTATTTTTCGGATCTTGTTCGCAGTTTCGGCCCTCTCTGATATAGCGTTGGGTTGAAAATTCTGAATATCAAAATGCGGAATATTTTTCAGTAATATGCAATTGCAACATAATATGCTCGTTGCGGGTGATTCGTGTGAATTTAAATTAATTATTTTATGTTCTGATACTAATTAATCATATACTAATATTATATTACATTCTAGTCTCCGCTTCAGACCATAAAGTAATTCTCGAAATTAGAGAGAGGAGATTCTGAAACTACAATAATGTAAAATTCCTTAAAATTTAGTAAAGATTATTTAGAAATATATTTAATTTACTCTTTTTTTCTCAGGTGAGCGTTGAATCACTTTCTATAACCACGGCTCTCTGCTATTTATGTATATTTGTGGATTCGTGAATTTGATATGATTGAACCCGTTTCTTAGACGCTCATTTGCTGTGAAATGGACGACACGGATCTTGTATTGATATATCTGCTTATTTTAAATCAATATTTCGCCATCTGTCCTTATTGATAAACGAAAATCATACATTTCTCCGAGCTCAGCTCTCTTGCTGCATAATGGTAATACATTTGTTTCTATCTCTTGTTTCCAAGGAACAGGGATACACTATTTTTATTAAATTTTACACTATTACATTTTTTCCTATATTAGTGTTCCTTTTAATTGCCATCATTTTTACCTCGATTCCATCTAAAAATGAAAAATTTAAGAAACATTCAAAGAACTTTTTAGCTCCCACGTAAAGTTGTTTTAATATAAGAACCGACCCCTTATAAAAATAATAAGATCAGATATCAGATCAACTAGAGCTAATGAGAGCTTATCAAGGTCAGATTCGGGTTTTTTAATATAAATTAGCTGAAATGAACTGATTACAGCTTTAAACGTGAGGTCATTCTTTTGACTAGAGCAAACCACTATTAAATGGCCACATAACGGTTTTATACCAAAATTAAGTATGTATTTCCACCACGATGTTTCAATGGGCAGAAAGAGGATTTCCGGAAGTAACTCATGTCCCCGTTTGAGATCACATGACTCATGATCTGCTTATAGCGCAGCAAACTGCTTTAGCAAATCGACGTTGTGCTTAAAACTGCTTCATTGTTGAGTGAAAACTGACTAGAATTCAGACGCTGACTTTTTGTGAAAAGGCTATCGTTCTTCCAAAATAGGATGTAATACATTAGTTAGCATTAACTAGTATTACACAAATATGCTATAACGCTTAAGAGGAGAGAATCAATAATGTCACACCCCGGGATTGTCTCCTTGTATTATGGAAACATCGCTTAAGACATCTTTGGAAATTATGATTGAATGAAATTCTCAGGAAGCGATCCACCTCCTTTCCATTATCTGGCGGAAAGGATAATTGTAAAAATTAAAAGGCAAAAATTATATGGAAAATGAGACAATAGCATTAGGAAGATAAGAGCTATTGGAATTCTTCTAGGGAAATAATGTTACGCTTGCCGGTTTTATTTGCAGAGTCACCTCTTCCGATTTGCCACATATAATGAAGTCACAAACAGCCGATCATTTTTATTGCAACTTCTTAAGCAATAAGCAAGTCACTCCACAAAGCGTTCTTTAGAATTTTGCATACGCCGTTGCCATTTCGATTTAGATCTTAGATATTATTCTAAGAAACATGGACAATTTATTTTCGGGGTCAATATGAAGTAAAACCTCATTAACACGAACGCAAAGAGACCGACAGTTCGTTTTAAAAAGTTTGTGTTATCGAAAATTACTTGGATCTATCCCTTCTTACATAACCGGTTACAAAATTGAATTTATCTAATTAAATTTATATAATTAACATAATTTATATTATTTAAAGTTTTAAACGGTAAATATAAATTAATATCATATTTTATTTTAATTTTAGCCGCGGTCTCAGAGACCAATATGCGCCCGGTGCCAAATAGGATACATTTTTTTGAAACCACCTATCTTCTAACCTTATAATTTGCGTAAAATAGTTTTATCACGTCCATGACGCTGTTCGTTTTATCTGAGCAATCGTTAGTGAGGAACCAATGCTTGTTTATATTTTTTACCAACTGAATTTCTTCTTAAACTCCACACGACGCTATGTATCTATACTACATATATACCTGGCACGGATACTTAGCAATTTGGATTCGTGCAATGGAGAAATTCATGTTAAGCGAGTACGTGATAATGAGCTTTTACTGTGTTTTGTTTTCCATATAAGAAAATTCAATTTCATTTCATCTTTCTTTTATCTCACTAGATGCATCGGCGTAAATGTGGAAAAAATTTACGCGCTCTTTTATTATTTTCCATATCATCTTTATCAGTGTTGCGTTATCAGTTATTTATTCTGTATAGAATCGGTTGAAAGCGTAAGATATTACTCTCATTTTTAACGGAAAACGTCAGATTAATTTTCAAGAATATTGAATCGAGCTTTCAGTCTGTGTATTCTACAAGTTGATAATCGTTGATTGTGCGTAAGACCCTGAGTCGCCCGAGGTCATGCTTTCGATTGCCTTCGCTCGATTGAGAACCGACAGAAGTAAACATTCGATTGTGATCAGCTTAAAAGTTGTGACAGCAATTTTTTTTCAATGAACAGTTTTTGCGAAAAACCCATCATGCCGTCATTGAATGATATCGATTTCAGATGGACTTTACGAATGAGAGGATGCAATTAACTTAGAATCCCAAGGAAGAATAGACTTGAAAAAACCACCCATTACCCATTCCTTGTAACTTAGAATCCTAAAAGAGGGGGTCACTGCAGCAGCATTCATGGAGTAATTTGAGGAACAGCACCACGACAGCCGAAATGTTTCTTTCGACACCTTCGTAATCGCATGGTATAAACAATAGGTCTTCAATCAGTTGAACAGCAGGCACGGGAACATGAAATTCACCTTGGAGATAGAGGAAAATGGTTGCCTGCCATTCCTTATAAAACGAAATCCCGATGGTTCTCTCGGCGTGTATCGAAAATCAACGCATCTCAGCGGAATTCCGTTCAATCATATTCAAGCATATGCCGTCTCAGACGAAGAAAGCAGTGGTCTCCTGGGATCGGATCGCTGCTTCCAATGAAGTCTCGATATTTTTGGGGTCGGCAAAGTTTAAACCATTCGCTAGGACAAACTTCGTGGTTGCGTAATTATTTTTTTTATTTACTAATCAAAAGATTGTTGAAAAAACGTTGTTGCGAAAAAACAAACTAAAACTAAATATACATAACAATATGAAATAAGAAAATCAACAAATAAAAATAAGACAAAAATATATACAAAAATACAAACTAAGGAAATTATTTACAAGAATCTTTATAAAAGCATTCTTTCAAGAATGCATCAAGTGAAAGCTTGAAAGGGTCTATGGAGGGAGGAAGGGAATTTAAAAGATTAGGAAGTCTGTATAATAGGAAAAAATTGAGCGATGGATAGTCTAAATCTAGGGACATGTAAAAGAGGAGTTAGTCTGGTTGCCCTAGGTGGAACATGATAACTAAATAATGAAATTTTTTCAGGGGAATCAATGTGGGCATTGATTATGTTATAAGTAAGGGAAAGATCAGCTTTTGTTAGCATATCTTTTAGGGATCTTATGGATAGATGTTTTAAAACAGACTCTGCAGAGCTATTGTGTAGATAAGGCACACGAGATTTTACAATATAGGCAAAAAAGTTGAAGATTTGATTGAGGGAGGAAATATTGCTATTGGCTGCCATGGACCAGATAGGGGAGCAATAAGAAAAGACCGGTAATACAATAGATGTGAGATATAATTTTAGAGCGTTTGGGTTCTTCATTTCCGTGAATCGGTAGAGGATCCCTAGTAAAAAGAGAGCTTTTCTTTTGACACACTGGATGTTCTCAATTGGAGTCGACTATTATACCCAAGTCTTTATGGGAGCTGCCTCTTTTAAGTGGATGGGAGTTAAGGGGGTATTCAAATTTCAAAGGGGACGCAGAGATATGGTCATCACCGAACATTTAAGCGGGTTTAGATGCAGCCTCCATATTCCACACCATTTATTTGTTTTATTTATTGCATCCTGGAAGTAGTAACAGTCCTCAATATTATTAATTTCTGTAAATAGTTTGCAGTCATCCGCAAATAGCAAAGAATAGATTTTGGTAGAATTAAATAGAGTATATAGATCATCTACATATAGAGTAAAAAGATATGGACCAAGCACATTGCCTTGAGGAACTCCCGAAGAGATCACAGACCAACAGGATTTAATATGATCGATCACGACAGATTGACTGAGAAGTGACAGATAGTTGTTTATCAGAGAGAGAAAGTTTCGATTAATATTAAAGCGGTGTTCAAGTTTACGAAGAAGGTGAGCATGGTCAGCAGAATCAAATGCTATAGAGAAGTCTAAGAAAACGGAGTCTAATTGGGATTTGCTAATTATAGAACTTACGGCGTGGCTTTGGAAAATTGAAAGATTGGTTAGTGAAGATCGACGTGGTAAGAACACTTGTTGATTAGCAGACAGATAGGGAGGAGTGAAGTAAAATAAGCGATTTAGAATTATCTTTCGTGATATATCGGCGTAAGGATGGCGGATTTCCATTGTATTGGATATTGACCTAGAGCAAAGCAGCGGTTAAAAATTATCGATAAAGGAATACTGAGGGAGAGAGCACATTGTTTAATGAAGATAGGTTGGATTCCATCGGGGCCAGGTGATCTGTGGGGTGATACCTTCTCTAAGAAGTTCAGCACTTCCTCAGGAGTTGTTTGAAGAGAGGTTAGAGAATGATTGCAAACAAGCGTAAGATCGCAATAATCGGAAGGATCACTTTGAATATGACCTGACGACTGCACAGTAGAACTAGAGAAGAAGTTAAGGAAGGCAGTAGATGTTTCACCTTCACTCACTTCATCATCATTATAAAAAAGGGTACCTGGAATACGAGTATATTTACAACGGCTATTTACCATACCCCAGAATTTGCATGGATTTCTTCTAATGGATGAGGACATGGAGTGAACATAGTTGGAGTAATCCCGTCGGATTAAAGATTTTGATACACACCTTAGGTTGGAGTATGATTTCTGCGTCTCTGGGCTAGGGTATGAAGCCCACAAATACCAGGCATGATTTTTATTTCCGAGCGTGCGAATCGTATCCGGCATGTATGCATGGAAACTTCCTCGATTTGGGTGTTTTTGAAGGTACAAACTGCTTGATGCAGGAAGTAATAATGTCATACAGGAAGTCAACAGCATGGTCAATGGGAAGAGAATTCAAAACACACCACTCAAGGGCACGGTTGACCTCCTTCCATTTAACTTTTGACCAGATTGGAAAGGGTCTATGAGAGGGTGGCCCCCCCCAGCTACTTTTACTGCTTGGTAAACGGAAGGATACGTCAAGGGACTGATGGTCAGAGTCGAAAATGTTCCTGGAAGGCGTGATGTTTTCGGGGGTGAAAGATGAAACATAGTAGTCCAGCGTTGCCAGGTTTCGTGTAGGATGAGGGTTGAATTGTGCGAGTCCCAGAGCATAAATAAAATGATCGAGAAAAAAGCTGTCCAAGGAACTATGTGGTACACCAGTGGTAGGGGAATCCCAAGATATTTATTGAATCCCAACACAAAGTGAAGTCACCAATTAGAATTATGGGGCCAATCGACAAGACCTTAAGTATAAAAGCTAAGAATTCTTCAAGTACAGACACTCAATGGGTGATGGAGGCCTATATAAGCATCCTATATACACTGAATACCTTTTTTTCGCGATAACGCGAGACACTTCACACCATAACAGTTCACAGCAAGTCTCTAGGTCTATTTTCCATTTAGCCCAGAGAGATGACTTGATTGCTATCAGCACCCCACCAGCCAGACACAGTCTTTCCGGAAAACATTGTGCGTACTCGCAAAGGAAAACTCACTATCATTCACCGCAGGGTTTAGCCATGTTTCCGTCAGAGCAATGATGTCAAAAGCTGATAATTTGCCGGAGAAGATATCACACATTTCAATTTTACACTATAGACTCCTTACATTCTGATAGTATAAAGTTATCTCCTCGCCACAGTTGTGGTCAGAACTAGAAATAATATCACCAGGTAGTTTAATAAGTTGAGGACCGGGATTTAGTTCGATATCACCACATAAACATAGACACAGCACAAACACATAGGAAAGGGCGCAGAGAGAGAGAGAGAGAGTGCCCAAGAAATCGCAGGGCGGTGACAGGTCGACGTCGAGGGTGGCAAGTACGTCCAGCAAGTTGACAACTATCCGATCAGGGTTTAAGGGTGTCTTGAGGAGTCAAGGCAGTCGTGCTTCTTGGTCTGTCTCGACTAGGTCGGTTTTCTTGATCAGTAGTTGATCTTGAGCGACGGTTGACTGGTTAACGTAATCCCAGCCTCTCGGTGCGAGTATTGCTGCCAGTCGTAAATGGCCAGCGATTAGTTCTCGGGAATTCTTATGTAATGCATACCTGGTGTAAAGTATGCGTTCTCTCAGAATGGCGGCGCTTGCTCTCTGGAGTATGCGATTTGCTGCCGGTGATTTCACCGAGGGTCGGATTTTGGCCAATTCAGAAATATTTCTATGGTCTCGGCATCTTAATAAAAAGGCCAACGAACACACTGGTTGGGCCCTTTTCTTCCGCTTGAAGCGTAGGAGATGAACTGAATGATCTGAGGACAAGTTTCCTACAAAATGGGATGAAGGAGGTAAACGGGGCCCTTAAAGAGGCCATTCACGGAACAAAGAAAGAACAGAAAAAAGAAGAAGAGAAACTCACGGCTACGGCTTCTATTCCCTATGCCAGTCTCCGGAACAATTGCACGGCAAAACACAACTTAGGAACGATCCATAAACCACCAATGAAACAAGGGGCTCAACTGACGAGGGAGCTCAAAACACCTGTCCCATGAGAGTGTGGAGCTGCATAAATCGAAGGCAATAGAGACTCGGAACATTCACGTCACATCCGACTTGAAAATCTGCGATTGCCTAGAGTCCGTACATAGATTCAAATTCGAAAGTATAATGTAAGGCGCCACGATTTTAGGACTGACTCATCAAGGAGTTCATTGAGATCCAACTGGATCATAAACAGAGATGGACAAAACGTGGAAACCGATCCTTCGAGAGAAGACAAACCTCCTAGCCAATCAGATCCCAGCGGCCAGTGAGAAAAGTGAAACAAAACCTCTAAACCTCTTTTAGTCTTTCTTACATTGATTTGCATCCCAAACCCCTTTGCTTTATCGTTTAGTGCATTTACTAGGATTTGCAACCCCTTTCAGAACCTCACACAATAGCCTTGTCATCCTCATATCTTACTGACTTCACTACTTCCCCACCAACTTTTACTCCCTTCTCTATTTCATTCCATGCTTCTTTAACCATAATATATTCAGCATGTATGTCAAAATAATGTGTGAAAATTCTATTATTATCCTAATTGATTTTACTCCTAAAATTAATTTTTTAATTAGGTCACATCAAACGGTAAATCTTCATGAAACGAAGGAACTCGTGAATAAAAGAAAGAAATGAGGAAACTCTTATTCGGTCAAAATTTCAGATGCAAACGTGCTAATTGTTTAGATAATCTTTAGTTGAACAACGAAAATAAACTTAACTTAAAATAAAATGCACGGAGTTCTGATGAAATTCGAATGAAAATAACTTGATCAGCTCAATAGTGATAATTTTACGCTCTTATATCAGAAACAAAGTTAAAAGCGAAAATTGGAAGAATTGCCGAGTTTCCACCCGTGAATATTATTGAAACTGCCATTACATTGGAAAGTTATTATTGGTAACACGATAAAAGTTTTCGCAAGACAGTCATCGGTGTACGAAATTATGATGGAGGATGGTCCTTGCTTTTCTACTTTAAAAAGTCATATAGTTGGGTTTGTACCTTATTTGTCTCTGGATTGGACTTTCTGTTATGCATTTTGTTTATATACAAATCGTCGCTCAAATATACATATTTGGCAGCCAATACTTATATTTCCTCAAGTCTTTAATTATTTGCTTCCATTGTAAAATCTTGTGTGCCCTATCTTCGAATACAGAGTCTGTTTTAAAACAGCTTTCCTTAAGATCCCCAAAAGAAATCCTAATGAAAGCTGATCTTTCCCTCATCTATAACATAATGATAGCCCATATCGATTCTCCTGAATTAGTTTCATTATTTGGTTATTATGTTCCACCTAGGGCAACTAGGTTAACTCCTCCATGTTCCTACATTTACATTATCCATTTTTCCCTATTATACAGACTACTTCAAAATTCCCTTCCTTCCTCCACAGACCCTTTTAGGCTTCCACTCGACGCATTCTTAAAAGATTGCTTGAATATAGACACCTGTAAATAATTCCCTTCTCAGTTCGTATTTTGTATATATATTACAGTCTTATTTTTTATTGGAATTTCTTAATTCATGCAATAATGTATATTTAGTTTTAGTTTACTGTTGGCATTCACTTTAAATTGGACGGCAACGCTGTATGTGAATCTTTGGATTTATAAATAAATAAATAGTTTAGAGAATGCGAAGGGGAATTGAAATGTTAAATATCGACTTAACGTGTTTGTTACTCATTTTTTCATGTAACATTAGCATTTATAAAATTCATAAATAGAGCCAAACTATTTCACGCACTGGGGATAATTTGTTTGTGGCACGTTAACGTTGAAAGGCAATTTTAGGCTAAGTATAAAACAATGTTTATTTACGTCAGATATTAAATCATATTCACGATAAATTGTTTATTTTCAGGATGCCAAAAATTCGCGTGATTGGGGAACGCTATAGGGGACGTGCCCCTTACTAATATGGCTTGGATGAATTCCATGCGAACGATAAACCAATAGAAAAGTTTCAACTTTGATCCACTATTTATTCTATTATTAACCCCCCTATCTCTTGTCCCTTCTTCGGGGCACCCACGCTGCAACGCTTCCCGTAAAATCTAATTGAACATTAATCGATAATGTTCATACTGAATTATCAGTAACTTTTATGTGCAGATTGGTATTATTGTCATTCTTACCGTCACAGCGGTTCATTTCCTGTTTCAATCGAATTTTTAGCCTCGAAGTTAGTCGGGTTTCACAACATTGCCTACTGATAGTGCATATTTATGAATTTAAACAATTTTTTTACACTTACATGTTGATAAAATCCTTGGCTAATATATTTCCTGATTACAACTTACTAGACTGAAAATTAAGTGAGTTGCAATCGATTTTTCATCGCTACTTTTCGCAGTTAAGTACAGTAGAAGTATGGAGACGGCATATAAAACATAACATTCATTTACACACTCATTCACATGAATTTATCTCTCTTTTATTTCAGAGTATGGATGGACGAATCGATTGCTTTTTGGAATACATTATTCGAAAATATTATCATCTAAGGATTTTATTTATTAAATAAAGCTGTTAAAATCAACATGAAAGGGATTTTTTATCAGGAAGTTATACATTTCCTATATTTATTTTTAGGAGGATAAAGAGTCGTAGTTTACAGCATAGTGACAAGAGAAACCCAGATCCTACGAAGAAAAATATTTTCATTTTTTTAAGAATAAATTAAGTTAGCCCATAAGGTCAACAATATATGGAAATCTCAAATGAAGGACATATATTTATTTCAAAGGATTATATTTAAATGATATTCGTAATTACTGAAGCCTTAAATAGCAGAAGATAGCTAGCGTCTTTGATTATTGACAACAATATGCGAGGATGTTACGTTTACGATTTTACCATTCAATTCTGATGGTATTTTGAGTCAAAAGTTTTAGTAGATATTAGAATAATTAAGGTTTATAATAAGTATTCTGCTAATAAATTCAATATTTAACACGCCAATTCCAAGGGATGCAATTGTCCGCAGGGTCATAAATGTGAAAACCGTAAGTGATTCATATACTATCAGGAAATAAAAGTAACTATTCGTTCTTGCGGAATGACATCTGGTCTCGATAATAGCTGAGTATGGAATGTCGTGTATTGCATCATGTAAATTACTGGTCATTTATTAAACAAGTTATTTTAGCTTTGTTATTACTGGTCATAAATTTATCTTAACTCAAGAGATTCGCATCCCAAGGGTCTCTCCAGAATCAATCCCTTCTCGTTTGAATTCCACACAACGGACGAACCTCAAAGTCAGCTGACGCAACTATGACTTGAATGTGCTAACGATAAATTTCTGCTGAAGACGGCACTTTAATATTTATATTGACGATTTCTGATGTCGTGAATGTGATTCTTTCATAGAAGAAATATTATCAGTGAGAGTGCAATGACCTTTGAATGCGTATTTCTGAGATAAGTTTTTCTTTGCAGTCCGAATTCTTATTCTTGTGCGGTTATTTTTTTGTCTCCGACTGTGTAAGAATAGACACTTTCTTCATTGTAGTTTCTCAAATCCACGTAGAAAATCAATGAAGCGACGCATCAATAAATAAGCGCGATGCAATCGAAAATATTTCTTCAACCGACCGCTGAGCTTCACTTCTGAATTATACCTTGTAAATGATATAGTTGAAATGAATTTGATCAGATTTTCCTCCATTGTTGCATAAATGAAATGCACAACTCACAATTACAATAAGCTGATCACCTTCACAAAATCCAAAACTTCTTCTAAATGTACATATCAATAAGAAGATATGTTGGCCCGGTATTCTGTAGGAATCTAAAATATAATATGCGTTGTTGATTTCTGCATCTCGAGAGAACCACAGCAGATTCGACATCTAGTGTTTTCATCTCAATATGCATGTATCAAAGACTCGGTGATGCTTTTCCTAACAGGATCAATGGAGGAATTGAATCACCACTACTTATTAAGATCACTCGATGCAGCCTAGCAACAGCACATCAATCGATACAAAGGCCACTACGACAGCCATCTTAACTACACAAGAAATCGGGCATAGCAAATGCCGAAGGACGCATGAAATTCGCCGCCAGAGTCCGCCCCGAGCGCTCGAGAGGACTGTTTCGTTGCTAGGCACCCCTCTTCATCCTCACGGACCAATAGCAGTCCCTCTTTAACTCTTCCCCTCCGAGCCGAGATGATTCCAGTCAGTTGACTTCGAGAGCTTGTGGAAACAGTGTTACTAAGGTGTCGTCGCACTTAGAGGAGCTGCCAAAACAGAAAGGAATTTTCGTACCTCGATTTGCCAAGTAAATCGGTAAAAACGGCGCTGTCTGTGGAGAGGATATCGAGGCACCCGGTTGCACACCGTCCGTCGGACGGTGATGAACCACGAGCGGCCTGTTGTTGCCCGTTGCGGCCGACGGCCTCAGGTCGGAGGAATAGGATGGGACAGATCGGTCATGATGTGAGTAAGGGTGTTTATCTTAAATATTTATTCTGAAAAATATTTGTGTTCGTCTCCTAAGCGTCAGTTGTAATAACAATTTATAAGACTGCGTGTAAACTATGGCTTTTTTGTTGATTGATAGCAACGGTAACATTTTTGTTCACCGTTGGTTGTAGCAGTTGGAAAAAGTTGTGATTTTTTATGTGCCCGTGCTATGTGGCACATGCGCTTTTTCGATAAACTAGGAAATTCACAACAGTGATAGCTTACACTCAGCGATACCTAGGGTCCTCATTTTTGTGAGGCTATTTGTCTAAATTAATTTGTTCCATCTCAAGGATTAACTTTTGTTGCATTATGTATCGGGTTAATATGCATACTCAAGTATTAGTAATGACGTATTCGAGGAAATGACATTCAAATTCTGCTGTATTTTGCGTTTAATATTTCGCTAATTTTGGATTAGGCGCGATACCCTTTCCAGTTTTCTAGTGTTCAAATCGATTTTATTCCGATGGGTTTTGAAGTCAGTGTGGAGTTGGGTATAGTTGTGTTATCAAATGTAATTTTGGACATCGCTGCATATATAATACTTACACATTAATTGGCTTGTATGGATTACAACTGTTGATCTGCCGCTCTTCACAGATGTTTGGTAAATTTCGTTGGTAAAACTACGGTTCCTGAAAGTCGTCACTACGTGTTTTTGTCTCATAAGCAACTCGATTACATTTGACAACATTGCCCAAGATTTCCGTTACGGTATTAAATCAGCTTTTATTTTAATGTCGACTATTGAACATTTTTGGGAGTACTCATGCTAAGGTATGGGGTAAATTTGTTTTACAAGGGTCTGTATTGGCTTTATGAAGTGAATATGATAGGCTATTTTAAGTTGATTCCCTGTTGCTAGGCAGAAACTGAGGCCGGTGTGTAGTCACCTAGTAATAAAAACCCCCGCTAAATGACGGAACTGAAGTTTACTTGAATGTACATCTATTTCTGCTTATATTTGATCCCTCTGAATCGTCAGCTTCAAAAATGATCGATCTTAATTAAAAATGCGATTTTATAAATTGTAAATGAGCGACAGTCCGAATT
Organism: Pachydiplax longipennis; assembly: GCA_036926295.1. Lineage (NCBI taxonomy): Eukaryota > Metazoa > Arthropoda > Insecta > Odonata > Libellulidae > Pachydiplax > Pachydiplax longipennis. The sequence goes on along the minus strand of JAVFKF010000006.1, from coordinate 569,165 downwards.
ATTTTCAAGTACAAATTTCTTCTATTGTGTCCCTTGTAATGTTTACAAACGACCAGTGCTATTGTTGAAGCTGAGCTTCTCATTTTCCCGTAAGAATGCACGGGAAATTTAGATCCAACTAAAATTAGAACGAATGATTGAATAGGAGGCAATATTCTCAAATTTTAGTTTTTTTTGCAGCTACGAGCAAGTTGTAGTGTAGAGTTGCAGGGAACGGCCATTTAGGAGTTTCTCTAAGTTAGTTCGACATTGCTAACGCTTTTTTGATATAATGAAACTACCAAGTGTGCTTTTTCGTTCCATAAACCTTCAAATCAATATGTACGAGAGTCTTCTTTCGGCATGTACTTCGCCTTTCTATTTAGTTAATGTCACATATTGTATTATTGCATACTTACGTAATTCCATGTCTCTTAGGTCATATTATATATGTACTGTTTTCGTAAGGATAGAGCAATTCAAAATTAGCATGGTAAACATTAACTGTTACCTAAGATTGAGAATCAGCTACTCTACATTGCAAATGAGTGTCAGTTATATACCAAAACTCAACTATCAGAAGTTACGAAACTTAATAACATCCATATTATGAAAATTCTTCTCCTAACTATGAATAGAATTTTTTTATCTGTAACTTTCCTCCCCAGTTCAATTCCAGGTGAGTCACAGCGTAATGTAACGTAATAAACTTAAATAAAGATAATTTGAATCGTTTTCACACTCAATCTCCATAGCAAATTTTAATTCAAGGGAATCATCTTGTGACTGAACTTGTGACAAGTTTCATGAGAAGCACATGTTCATACTTTCAATCAAGATTCATATTCTTATAACCAATTTTCTAATTTTCTCGGTTGAGGGGCACAGGAAAGAGAAATTATAAAACATAATCTCAAAAATCCAATTTTTAAGACAAAACCTATATTTGCATAGAAATATAAATGTCTTCAAAACCTTCAATGCCCCTTCGTAGGAAACTTAAAGATATTCTGTGGCGAAAATTAATTAATTTTAATTGTTTGTCAATTCCATTTTTTTAATATTTGTAAATATTTTAATTTATCATTTGTTATAGAATGAGAAATTTAAAGCATTTGAAAGAAATTTTAAATTCAGGACTGCAATAGCGATTGAGTTTTTCCTCATATATGATGGACGAAAAATATGTAGGTGAAATAAGATATTCAAGGGATGCTACCCTCTATCATAAGAATTCCTCGATTGCAGAGGAGATATTAATCTTAAAGATGAGTCAGAACATCGTTCAAGACGCAATTAATATGATAGATGGATACTTGCGATGATAGCTTGCGTCAAAGTCTGAATTATTCTGGTATCTATAGGTTAGAGGCAGTACATCGTAAAAATTTCACGTCGATTGCACTTGTGGAACATGCATAGAATTCGTATCCTATAAAGATAGATAGATATCTATTGTACGAGCAAAAGTTACTTGCATACTGCAAACTAATCGGTGAAAGTTTACCATAAGTATCTGATTATTCTCCGATACGTATATATGACCACTGTTCACATTCCGGATTTCATCATTCCATGTTGTCGCAAAAGCATTCCAACCAATTCTTATAAAATCCCAAAAATACATTTTAATATTGAGTTGGCATCCACATGGCGTCGAAACAACATTCATTTGGTAACATTCCTTCCACTGCTGGCAAAGAAGACCTCTTCATCTACAAATTAGGTGATTTTGAATAATATCGTACCGAGAAAGGCCCCAATACTGTTTTCAATAATTCGCGCAATACACCGCCTGGTGTCGAACTCAGGACCCGTTCGAGAGAGATATTTGCATACTATATTCGGGTAAGTGCCACTCTGACCTGTTCCAAAGTTTCAATTCAATATCTTATGGGGAAAGTCCTAAAATAAGATTCCGTCATTCCCATTTGAAATACATGGTAGAATCAAAATGAAGCTCTGGGATTGAACCGAGGATACTAAGAGAACCTGCGTAAAAGAATGTTTGCAAACGCCTCAAATCCCATCCAGGCTTTATCTTTCCAGCCTATCGGAAAAGGATTTTAAAAAATCCTGAACTTGAAACCGTCATGCACTTAAAAATAGAGAATTTTGCGCCCACCTGGCATCTAACTCACGGTCATTTGGTAACATTTCTTCCTTCACCTGCAAACAGAGTGATTTTGATTGCTCTATCGTACCGAGAACGGCCTCAAAACAATTTTCTAAAACTCGCGCAAATGACCGCCTGGCGTGAAACTCAGAAGACGTTCGTGAACGAAAATTAAAACCGGAATGGTAACCGAGGCGTTTGGAAACATTCTTTCACGCGGTTCACCGTTTCTCTAATGGTCCTTGGTTCGACGAAAGAGTCATTTCGATTCTACCATGCATTCAAAGGGGGTTAAAGGAATCTTATTTTACGACCTTCCCGATAAGATATTGAATCGAAACTTTGGAATATGTCAAAAAGGCACTTATCAATATATATATATATATATATATATATATATATATATATATATATATATATATATATATATATATATATATATACATATATATACATACGAGTAAAAGTTGCTTGCATACTGCAAGCTATCCGTTGAATACAGTATCATACCAAGTACTGCCTCAGTTCAAATTTAAAACTTCGCGCCAAAGACCGCCTGGCGACGAACTAAGAACCCGATCGTGAGAGAAGACAGCAAAATAATATTAGATAAGTGCCATCCTTACTTGTTCCAAAGCTTCGATTCAATATCTTATCGGGAAGGTCCCACGCCTCTGTCACCATTCCGGGTTTTATCTTTCCAGCTTATCGGGAAGGCATTTAAAAAATCGTCCAATGCATTTCTTATGGAAGAATTTTGCATCCACCTGGCGTCGAACTCACTGTCATTTGGCTACATTTTTTCCATGAGAAGCATAGAAGACTACCTCAACTTCAACCTCCGAAATTTTGGTTACTCTACCTTAACGATAAGTGCCTCAAGATAATTTTCAAAAATCCGCGCAATGCATTCTTATGGGAAAATTGCGATTTTTGGGAATTTCTGGCATCGAACTCATGATAGCTAGCGTCGATGTCTGAATTATTCTGGCATCTAGAGTGTAGGGCCAGTACGTCGAAAAAATATGACGTCGACGGCGCTTGTGGAACATGGTCAGAATTCGTATCCCCTATATATCTATTATATATAGCTAACTCTCCGGATATACCTATATATATCTATTATATATAGCTAACTCTCCGGATATACCTATATATATCTATTATATATAGCTAACTCTCCGGATATACCTATATATATATATATATATTTATAGGGGATACGAATTCTGACCATGTTCCACAAGCGCCATCGACGTCAGATTTTTTCGACGTACTGGCCCTACACTCTAGACGCCAGAATAATTCAGACATCGACGCTATCTATCATGAGTTCGATGCCAGAAATTCCAAAATATCGCAATTTTCCCATAAGAATGCATTGCGCGGATTTTAAAAAATTATTTTGAGGCACTTATCGGTAAGATAGAGGAACCAAAATCTCGGAGGTTGAAGATGAGGTAGCCTTCTATGGTTCTTATGGTAGAAATGTTGCCAAATGACCGTGACTTCGACTCCAGGTGGGTCCGAAATTCTTCCATAAGAAATGCATTGCTGCAATTTTTGAAAATTTTTTTCAACGCCTTCCCGATAACCTGGAAAGATCAAACTCCGTGTGGCGACGGAGGCGTTTGAAAACATTCTTTCATGAATTTAACAGTTCTGCTAGTGGTCCTTGGTTCGATGTAAGAGGGTCATTCCGATTCCACCATGCATTTCAAACGGGGAAAACGGAATCTTATTATAGGACCTTCCCGATAAGATATTGAATCGAAACTTTGGAATAAGTCATAATGGCACTTACCTAATATTAATTCGCTATTTTCTCTCACAGAAGGGTCCTGAGTTCGATGCTAGGCGGTCATTTGCGCGAATTTTTGCAATCTCTTTTGAGGCCGTTCTCGATGCGATAGAGCAATCAAAATCTCGGTGTTTGCAGATGAGATGGTCTTCCATAGTATCAAAGGAAGAAATGTTAGCAAATGACCGTGTGTTCGACGCCAGGTGGGTCCGAAATGATTCGGTAAGAAATGCATTGGTGAAATTTTGGACGATTTTTTTAAATGCCTTCCCGATAAGCTTCAAAGATAAAACCTGGAATGGTGACAGAGGCGTTTGAGAACATTCTTTCATAAGGGTCAACATTTCTCCTGTGGTCCTTGGTTCGATGCAAGAGTGTCATTCCGATTCTACCATGCATTTCAAACGGGAATAACGGAAACTTATTTTATGTCCTTCCCGATAGGATATTGAATTGAACCTTTCAAACACGTCAGAGTGGCACTTTTCTAACATTCATATGCCATTGTCTCTCACGAACGGGTCCTGTGTTCGACGCCAGGCGGTCATTTACACTAATTTTTTAAAAATTGTTTTGAGGCCTTTCTCTATGCAGGAGACTATTGAAAATCACAGAGTTTGCGTTTGAAGTAGTTTTCTATAGAACCAGTGGAAGAAAGGTTGCATATGACCGTGAGTTCGATGCCACATGGATGAAAATTTCTCACGTAAGAAATACATTGCGGAACTTTTTAAGAATTTTGCTAGATAAGCTTCGAAGATGATACCCGTAAGGGGAACTTATTGTAAATTTTTACCAATTAGCTTGCAGTATGCAAGCAACTTTTACTCGTATATATATATAGATATATATATATAGGGGATACGAATTCTGGCCATGTTCCACGAGCGCCGTCGACGTCAGATTTTTTCGACGTACTGGCCCCGCACTCTAGATACCAGAATAATGCAGAAATCGACGCTAGGTGTCATGGGTTCGATACTAGAATGTCCCAAAAATCGCAATTTTCCCATAAGAATGCATTGCGTGGATTTTTTAAAATTATTTTGAGGCACTTATCGGTAAGATAGAGGAACCAAAATCTCGGAGGTTGAAGCTGAGGTAGTCTTCTATGGTTCTTATGGTAGAAATGTTGCCAAATGACCGTGACTTCGACTCCAGGTGGGTCCGAAATTCTTCCATAAGAAATGCATTGCTGCAATTTTTGTCATTTTTTTTCAATGCTTTGCCGATAACCTGGAAAGATTAAACTTCGTGTGGCGACGGAGGCGTTTAAAAACATTCTTTCATGAATTTCACAGTTCGTCTAGTGGTCCTTGGTTCGATGCAAGGGGGTCATTCCGATTCCACCATGCATTTCAAACGGGGAAAACGGAATCTTATTTTAGGACCTTCCCGATAAGATATTCAATCGAAACTTTGGAATAAGTCATAATGGCACTTACCTAATATTAATTCGCTATTTTCTCTCACAGAAGGGTCCTGAGTTCGACGCTAGGCGGGCTTTTACGCGAATTTTTGCAATCTGTTTTGAGACAGTTCTCGATGCGATAGAGCAATCAAAATTACGGTGTTTGCAGATGAGATGGTCTTCCATAGTATCAAAGGAAGAAATGTTAGCAAATGACCGTGTGTTCGACGCCAGGTGGGTTCGAAATGCTTGCGTAAGAAATGCATTGGTGAAATCTTGGATGATTTTTTTAAAATCCTTCCCGATAAGCTGGAAAGATAAAACCCGGAATGGTGACAGAGGCGTTTGAGAACATTCTTTCATTACGTCCACTGTTTCTCTAGTGGTCCTTGGTTTGATGCTAGAGCGTCATTCCGATTCTACGATGCATTTCAAGCGGAAAGAACGGAATCTCATTTTAGGACCTTCCCGATAAGATACTGAATTGAAACTTTGAAACACGTCAGAGTGGCACTTCTCTAACATTCGTATGCCATTGTCTCTCACGAACGGGTCCTGTGATCGACGCCAGGCGGTCATTTACGCAAATTTTTAAAAATTGTTTTGAGGCCTTTCTCTATGCAGGAGACTATTCAAAATCACAGCGTTTGCGTTTGAAGTAGTTTTCTATAGAACCAGTGGAAGAAAGGTTACATATGACCGTGAGTTCGATGCCAGATGGATGAAAAATTCTCACGTCCGAAATGCATTGCGGCAATTTTTAAGATTTTTGCTGGATAAGCTTCGAAAATGATACCCGTAAGGGAAACTTATTGTAAATTTTCACCAATTAGCTTGCAGTATGCAAGCAACTTTTACTCGTATATATATATATAGATATATATATATATAGGGGATACGAATTCTGACCATGTTCCACAAGCGCCATCGACGTCAGATTTTTTCGACGTACTGGGCCTACACTCCAGATGCCAGAATAATGCAGACATCGACGCTAGCTATCATGAGTTCGATGCCAGAAATTCCCAAAAATCGCAATTTTCCCATAAGAATGCATTGCGCGGATTTTTGAAAATTATTTTGAGGCACTTATTGTTAAGATAGAGTAACCAAAATTTCTGAGGTTAAAGCTGAGGTAGTCTGCTATGGTTCTTATGGTAGAAATGTTGCCAAATGACCGTGACTTCGACTCCAGGTGGGTCCGAAATTCTTCCATAAGAAATGCATTGCTGCAATTTTTGAAAAATTTTTTCATTGTCTTCCCGATAAGCTGGTAGGATAAAACCCGGAAGTGTGAGAGAGGCGTTTGAAAACTTTCTTTCATGAATTTAACAGTTCGTCTAGTGGTCCTTGGTTCGATGCAAGTGGGTCATTCCGATTCCACCATGCATTTCAAACGGGGAAAACGGAATCTTATTTTAGGATCTTCCCGATATGATATTGAATCGAAACTTTGGAATAAGTCATAATGGCACTTACCTAATATTAATTCGCTATTTTCTCTCACAGAAAGGTCCTGAGTTCGACGCTAGGCGGTCATTAGCGCGAATATTTGCAATCTGTTTTGAGACCGTTCTCGATGCGATAGAGCAATCAAAATTACGGTGTTTGCAGATGAGATGGTCTTCCATAGTATCATAGGAAGAAATGTTAGCAAATGACCGTGTGTTCGACGCCAGGTGGGTTCGAAATGCTTCCGTAAGAAATGCATTGGTGAAATTTTGGATGATTTTTTAAAAATCCTTCCCGATAAGCTGGAAAGATAAAACCCGGAATGGTGACCGAGGCGTGTGAGAACATTCTTCCATGTTATTCGCCGTTTCTGCAGTGGTCCTTGGTTCGATGCAAGAGTGTCATTCCGATTCTACCATGCATTTCAAACGGGAATAACGGAATCTTATTTTATGACCTTCCCGATAAGATACTGAATTGAAACTTTGAAACACGTCAGAGTGGCGCTTATCTATTATTCGTATGCCATTGTCTCTTACAAATGGGTCCTGTGTTCGACGCCAGGCGGTCATTTACGCTAATTTTTAAAAATTGTTTCGAGGCCTTTCTCAATGCAGGAGACTATTCAAAATCACAGCGTTTGCGTTTGAAGTAGTTTCCTATAGAACCAGTGGAAGAAAGGTTGCATATGACCGTGAGTTCGATGCCAGATGGATGACAAATTCTCACGTTCGAAATGCATTGCGGCAATTTTTAAGATTTTTGCTGGATAAGCTTCGAAAATGATACCCGTAAGGGAAACTTATAGTAAATTTTCACCAATTAGCTTGCAGTATGCAAGCAACTTTTACTCGTATATATATATATATATATATATATATATATATATATATATATATATAGGGGATACGAATTCTGACCATGTTCCACAAGCGCCATCGACGTCAGATTTTTTCGACGTACTGGCCCTACACTCTAGACGCCAGAATAATGCAGACATCGACGCTAGCTATCATGGGTTCGATACCAGAAATTCCCAAAAATCGCAATTTTCCCATAAGAATGCATTGCGTGGATTTTTGAAAATTATTTTGAGGCACTTATCGTTAAGATAGAGGAACCAAAATCTCGGAGGTTAAAGTTGAGGTACTCTTCTATGGTTCTTATGGAAGAAATGTTGCCATATGACCGTGACTTCGACTCCAGGTGAGTCCGAAATTCTTCCATAAGAAATGCATTGCTGAAATTTTTGAAGATTTTTTTAAATGCCTTCCCGATAAGCTGGAAAGATAAAACCCTGAATGGTGACAGAAGCGTTTGAAAACTTTCTTCCATGAATATCATCCTTCGTCTAGTGGTCCTTGGTTCGATGCAAGAGGGTCATTCCGATTCCTCCATGTATTTCAAATGGGGAAAGCGGAATCTCATTTTGGGACCTTCCCGATAAGATATTGAATCGAAACTTTGGAACAAGTAAGGATGGCACTTATCTAATATTATTTTGCTATCTTCTCTCACGGAAGAGTCCTGAGTTCGACGCTAAGCGGTCTTTTGCGCGAATTTTTTCAATCTGTTTTGAGGCCGTTCTCGATGCGATAGAGCAATCAAAATCTCGGTGTTTACAGATGAGATGGTCTTCCATCGTACCAAACGAAGAAATGTTACCAAATGTCCGTGTGTTCGACGCCAGGTGGGTCCGAAATGCCTCCGTAAGAAATGCATTGCTGATATCAGGGACGATTTTTTAAAATGCCTTCCCGATAAACTGGAAAGATAAAACCCGGAATGGTGACAGAGGCGTTTGAGAAGATTCCTTCATGATGTCCACTGCTTCTCTAGAGGTCCTTGGTTCGATGCTAGAGCGTCATTCCGATTCTACCATGCATTTCAAACGGGAATAACGGATCTTATTTTAGGACCTTCCCGATAAGATACTGAATTGAAACTTTGAAACACGTCAGAATGGCACTTCTCTAACATTCATATGCCATTGTCTCTCACGAACGGGTCCTGTGTTCGACGCCAGGCCGACATTTACGCAATTTTTTAAAAATTGTTTTGAGGCCTTTCTCAATGCAGGAGACTATTCAAAATCACAGCGTTTGCGTTTGAAGTAGTTTTCTATAGAACCAGTGGAAGAAAGGTTGCATATGACCGTGAGTTCGATGCCAGATGGATGAAAATTTCTAACGTAAGAAATGTATTGCGGCAATTTGAAAAATTTTGCTGGATAAGCTTCGAAGATGACACCCGTAAGGGGAACTTATTGTAAATTTTTACCAATTAGCTTGCAGTATGCAAGCAACTTTTACTCGTATATATATATATATATATCTATATAGGTATATCCGGAGAGTTAGCTATATATAAGAGATATATATATATATATATATATATATATATCATCTTTTTAGCTTATCGGGAAGGCATTTTAAAAGATAGCCCATGATATCAGCAATGCATTTCTTACGGAGGCATTTCGGACCCACCTGGCGTCGAACACACGGACATTTGGTAACATTTCTTCGTTTGGTACGATGGAAGACCATCTCATCTGCAAATACCGAGATTTTGATTGCTCTAACGCATCGAGAACAGCCTCGAAAAAGGTTGCGAAAATTTGCGCAAATGACCGCCTAGCGTCGAACACAGGACCCTTCTGTGAGAGAAATTAGCGAATTAATATTAGATAAGTGCCATTATGACTTATTCCAAAGTTTCGATTCAATATCTTATCGGGAAGGTCCTAAAATAAGATTCCGTTTTCCACGTTTGAAATGCATGGTGGAATCGGAATGACCCTCTTGCATCGAACCAAGGACCACTAGACGAACGGTAAAATTCATGAAAGAATGTTCTCAAATGTCTCCGTCACACGGGGTTTGATCTCTCCAGCTTATCGGGAAGGCATTGAAAAAAATTTTCATAAATTGTTGCAATGCATTTCTTATGGAAGAATTTTGCATCCACCTGGCGTCGAACTCACTGTCATTTGGCTACATTTTTTCCATGAGAAGCATAGAAGACTACCTCAACTTCAACCTCCGAAATTTTTGTTCCTCTATCTTACCGATAAGTGCCTCAAAATAATTTTCAAAAATCCGCGCAATGCATTCTTATGGGAAAATTGCGATTTTTGGGAATTTCTGGCATCGAACCCATGATAGCTAGCGTCGAAGTCTGCATTATTCTGGCATCTAGAGTGTAGGGCCAGTACGTCGAAAAAATCTGACGTCGATGGCGCTTGTGGAACATGGTCAGAATTCGTATCCCCTATAAATATATATATATATATAGGTATATCCGGAGAGTTAGCTATATATAATAGATAGATATATATATCCGGAGAGTTAGCTATATATAATAGATAGATATATAATATGCATGCAGTATCTTACGAAGGAATGCCTCAAAACAATGTTCAAAACTTCGCGCAAATGACCGCCTGGCGTTGAACTAAGGACCCGATCGTGCGTCAGAATTGCATACTAATATTAGATAAGTGCCATTCTGATCTGTTCCAAAGTTTCGATTCAATATCATATGAGGAAGTTCCTAAAATAAGAATACGCTATCCCCCTTTGAAATACACGGTAGAATAGAAATGACGCTCAGGCATGGAACCAAGAACCGTCAGAGGATCGGCGAACAGCGTATATGAAACATATGAATTTCCTCTATGTACAATCGATTTTATATCATTCCCGGTAATCGGATATGCATTCAAAAATATTTGAAAAAATTGACCGCCATGCATTTTATACCGGAGAATTATGCAACCACTTGGCATCGAACTCTCGGTCATTTGGTAGCATTTCTTTAGTTAGTACAATAGATAACCTCAGCATATCCAACCTCCGTGATTTTCGCCGTTCTATCGCTCCGAGTAAGACAAAGTCCGACAAAGGCTTCAAAACCATTTTTGAAAATTCGCGCGAAAGAACGCCTGGCGTCGAACACAGAACCCATTCGTGAGAGACTATGGCTTGGGAATGATAAATAAGTGCCACTCTGACGTGTTTCAAAGTTTCAATTCGGTATCTTATCGGGAAGCTCCTAAAATAAGATTCCGTTATTCCAGTTTGAAATGCATGGTATAATCGGAATGACACTCCTGCGTCGAACCAAGGACCACTGCAGAAACGGTGAACCTCATGAAAGAATGTTCTCAAACGCCTCTGTCACCATTCCGGGATTTATCTTTCCAGCTTATCGGGAAGACATTTAAAAAAATCGTCAAATATTTCAGCAATAAGTTAATAACTTTGGGATCTGCACGAAGTGGGATTAACCTCCAGCCTTGAGATGGTTCAACGTAGGGCAGCTAGATTTGTTAAGGGAGATTTCAGATTTGACAGCAGTGTTTCAGCTATGATAGAATCCCTCGGTTGGGATTCGCTTAGTGATAGAAGACTTGATTACCGTTGGAAGCTTTTTAGTAAATTTATCTACGGATTTCGGACAGGAGGTAGTTGACATTGTCATGCCAGTTAGTAGCGTACGTGATCTTCGAGACAACACGATGAAGCATTACAAGGAAATAGCTGCCAGGACAGATAGTTATTTCTGGTCCTTTTTTCCATAGAGCATTGGAGAAGCCAACAGCAGTCAAGGGTAGATAGGGTTTCGGTGTTGCACACCCCCTGCCATGCGCCAGTGACGGTTTGCAGGGTCTAAATGTAAATGTAAACTTATATCTAACTAAATGTAAATGTAAACTTATATATCGTCGGCACTTGTGGAGCATGCTTCGTATCCCCTATTGAGAGATAAAGGAATATAAATCTCCTAAATATATTCACTCTTTCATATCTATAGATACCGTTCATGACTGCAATACAAGAGGTTGCAAGAAACTCTTGATTCCCCAACATAAAACAGAAATTTTCCACAAATCCTTTACAGTGACAGCTAGTAACCTTTGGAACTCACTTCCACAAGGAATAAAAAACTCATCCTCCATCATTAGCTTAAAGAGTAAATGCCACAATCATCTCTTGGCCGCACAAAACAGATCTTAATTGCACTGAAAAACTCAAGCATATGACATCGGCAGCTCATTATTATATTATACTTATGTCATTACTCCATTTTTATTACTTTTTTTATTTTTATTGTTTATTATTATTATTTTTCATTTTTTTGTATTCTTATATTTTTTACTGTACTTTTTGTACTTTTATCTATCATTTTTGAATTTTAAAAATTATTTTATTTATTATATGTTTTCGTGGGTTTTTTTCGCCCCTCTTCTTGTGTGGGCGTTTTCCCGCACTGTGGCTTTTTTCTCTATCAACCTTCAGTTATGGAGATTTCTTCCCGTAAATCAAATCTTTCTATTTCGTTTTTTTTTCTCCTTTTTTCCTCTATTTCTCTTTTTTTCTCTTAGTATTATTTTACATCTTGATTACCATTTATCTTCATACGAGGTTAGGTGGAAGAGAGGCCCACTCGGGCCTAACCTCGCCTAATAAAGGGTCCAATAATCCCTTACCCCACTGAGATCACGAAATGACTTGGTCCTCTATTACCATCCCTTTCACCTTCAAAAATATTTTCCTTCCCTACCTAATCCGCTGTCTTAATAATCGAATGGTTTTTAATTGTATTTTACCTTAAAGAATTAATTTTTAAATGTTTTTTATTATTTTATGTGAATATTTTACTTTTTGGTATTATTTTTATATATTTTTCAAATTTTCTTTTCTTCCTATTATCATATTAATATAACTATGCATCATAACGACACTGAATGTATATATGTAAATTTTTGTTCTTTTTTTATATTTTTGGTATGTCTTCTCGTGTTTTATAATCTGTTTTTATGTGATTTCCCTAATCTTAGCTTTCCTAATCGTAGGTTTCGCAGGTTTTTCACACCCCCCTTCTTGAGGGTGTTTTCCTGCAGTGGAAATTTTTTCCTAAGCACTTAGCTTAGGTTTTTAAATCCAAAAATTAGTCTTCTTCTCTGTTCTGTTTTTTCAATCTCTTTTTTAATCTTATATGACGAAGGGTTAGATGTAAGAGGAGAATTAATAATCTCAATCTCGCCCTAAATAAAGTCTTTTTATTATTATTATTATATTGGTGTATCGGAAGATTCACTCATCAATTTAATTAAATACTTTCGCATAAATATTCTAAAGTGATATAATAATTATCTTTGTATGTAGCAAGTATCACCCAAGAAAATGGCGTTTCCCTTTGTTTACACCATGATATAAAAATATGCTGCAATTCTTTAGAATTGCAGCATAAGGATTAAGGAGAATTAAATATTGGATGTGACTAAGACAGAAGAAAATGCGAATATTTGATAGTAATACTTAGTTCCTGAATAGATAAACTTCCATTCAAAGTTATTTCTTTTAATTGATGGAAATTGTAAGGAGTACTTGCGACTTCAATTGCCAACGAGTACTTTGAGACTAACCCTTCGGTATCTGAGTTTCCGAATTCAAACGGGAGATTGACCATTTGCAGGAATCATTACATTAGAATGATTTCTATTCATATTAGATTCTTGTTAAGTAAAAGCGGGAGGAAAAACCCTCAGTCTTTGAAGTTCTCCTTGAGAAACCTGTAGTTTCCAACCGTAGCAGGATGAGGATGCACTACTAAGTGGTTCAAAATGTTGGCTATCTTTCGCTTCGCGAATGTATATGCTGGGAAGATTACAGAACGTTAGTATGTATTTTTTATGTGGAGCATTTCGATAATTCATCGGTTCCAAACAGTTACTGATTATTTCTGAAAGTTGATTCAAAATGAAATACATGCAATGGAGAAACATTTTCGCCTCTGAATTTGGCTCCTCCGAAATAGTAAAATGGACAAGTTTCCTATAGAAGAGGATTTCTCTTCAACTACCAAAACGCCATCGTCCTTGCGGCGGCGATCCGAACTACTGCCGTACGAGGTTTGCTTGCGTCATGCGTTGTTAAGAGCCTTCTTCTGAGCACCTGTTCTGTGTTGTCCAAGCAATTGTCTTCTGAGGACGATCCGCTCCATCTATTGTCGGATTTTAATTATATGACATGCATATATTTACCGTAATTCATCGCATACTTATTCGTTTAAATTTTTAATAACCATTATGTCGCACGTTTTCTGTGTACGAAAAGTACGGCTGTATCGCCGATCACCAAAAATGTTCTGGAGAATAAGTTCATCCCAGGATTGAACTGCCGTCGTTTCTTTGCAGTGGCCTAAATAAGCTCTTCCTCGTCTGTGCCAGAGGAAACTCACTATAAAAATTAAGGATTGCCTATAATTTAGTGTAGGATTCATTTCTATGTGTTTTGTTTTAAGGTTACTATAAAATCACTAAAACCAGGAGCGTATAATTGAAAATTCGACCATAATGCGCGGTGAGAACATAATTATGAGCAGTAAGGGAATGATCTTGAAATTAACTCTTTCGAGTGCGATTACGGTTGGTCTCTCTGTTCTGTAGCTGTAAAACCAAGTTCATTCGATATGTCGAACTTGTTTATCTGTACTCTTTGGACATTCTCGATTTTGTTGAAATTCGATCACAGTGGAAGAGGTCATACAAATCCTCCATGTCTCAGAAAAAGTCGTTTTCAACCCGTTGGCTTTTCCCTCGTCATGAAGGCCTACTAATAGATATAAGAATTTTGATTTTACTATTCAATGCTTGATAGATGTGGCTATTACCCACTGAATGCATATTGCAAACCACATTTGGAAGAAGAAAACATACCAAATTTTGGTCGTTTTCGACGGGCTGCTACTTTGCTGTAAGATGTGATGGTTACATCAACTTTCTCTTGTAACAAAGATCCATCCTTTATCTTTCAATTCAGAGATTTCTAAAGTACGGCATTGCCATGAAGTGAGGGAAATAGCGGAGCATGTTCAGAGCTTTTTCGAAGGCAAAACTAGAGTGGCGCTTCCCGTGTGAGAGCCCACATTCCATCCTCCTTCCAACCATCGGGGCGAAGCGAAAAAGTAACTATAGCCCGAAAGTCCAGTCAGTATGGAAAGTAGAGATGGGCGAATTCGATCCGATATACTTCAAGATCGATTCTTTTAACCCGATTGTCGATTATTTTGAATCGATCTTTTAGAACCGATCTTTCGATCCGATTCGATGCATCCAACCGATCCATGAACCAATCTATGTGAATCGATTCGGACGTACGCGATAGAGGTCTATTTTCAGCATGTTTACGACTTTTATGCTTGTTTAAAATAATAATGTACGAACTAATCCCATCATTTTTAAATTTGCATTTAGATCATTTATTAATGTGATTGTCTTTTCAAATTTCAATACTCTGACGGACTGATTCTAAAGCTTCATATCGTCTTATAACTGTGTGAATTTTCGTTTACTGTCACCTTTGTAATAGAAGATGCCTAACAATACTTCTTTATAATATCTTCTTATTATCAATACTCAAATGCTGAAACTAAGCATAACTAAGAAAAATTGTTCAAAAGTTTCGTTTTAACAAAAAATACGATAATAACTTAAAATCTATTAAATGAAAACTTTATTTACGTAACGTTCAACTTAAGTAATATCTACAGGATAGATATTACAGACACAGATGCTGAAAATCCAGTGTAACTTGACCATTCCAGCCAATAAACGTCGTTGTAAACAATTCAAAACAGCTAGTAAGAGATAGCATAACCGATCTCATTCGATCCGATTCGATCGATCTTTCGAATACGATCTCGAGCTACTGTTTACCGTTCAAATACATTAAAACTTAATCATATTTACAATAATATCCGCACTCAATTTTATTGTAGGTCGATGTAATTTACAGACTCAAGCTTTGTTGGGTGTTTCTCGCGTTTTCTATCGGCTACCGTATCGAGCTTCGTATTTATACATATTACTTGGATATTCTGGAGAAGGGTACGACAGTTTAGAGCGAAATGGATTCAAAGTAGGAACAGAGTATTTAAAGAATTAGCAGAGAGCGTAGGCCCTTTTCTTAAAGTATTATTTGAAAAATCTATGAGCGTAGGTAAGGTCCCAAGAGATTGGGAAATTGCGAATGTCACCCCAATTTTTAAAAGCGGCGTAAAAGACGATCCATCGAATTATAGGCCCATATCTTTAACTTCCTTGAGTGGTAAAATAATGGAAAATATAATTACTAGTTCCTTAATGGGCTTTCTCGAAACCTCTAAATTCAAAATTAAGAATCAACATGGTTTTCGTAAGAAACAATCCTGCGAGTCACAGCGTTCTTAATTCACGTTATCTTGAAATCTGACGAAAGTAAAACACAAATCGATGCGATATTTTTGGGTTTTCGAAAAGCGTTTGATAAAGTCCCACATCATAACCCCAAAAATAACCATGTAAACTATTTTTGATATCTTGAGGTATATCATATGAAGAACAAGGCACCTAACTATAACACCAACCTCATATTCACTCAATGGCCCAGGATATTGCATAATACCCAATAAAAGGGGGTTTTCTTGAGCCAGACAATAAGGAAGAGGGACAAGAAGCAAGGGCAACTCTTTATATCACCTTTGTTATATGCATCAAATGAATTTTCAATAACCTCCTCCATAATGTGAATTATAAATAAACATTCAATCAAATTTTTTAGTGGAGATGATGTTGAAATATAAAGGTAAAACCCAAACTGTTCAAGTGTAAGTTTGCATCTATTCTTTCCTCATAAATGAGGCTAACACTGGTGCAGGGAACTTGAACCCTAACTGGATGCAGAAGCTGCAAATAATGCTAGTTACACAGCTGTTTAAGTAGAATAGCTGCTGAAAATCATCCCTGTGATTGACTAAGAAATGCTTGCAATGTGATAAATACAATACCTTACCTTTGACGTAGAAAATACAACAACATATCCCAAAGAATTTCCCCATAATAAGAACGACTCACCAAAGTCATAGAGAAATTTTTTCTTGCAATTCCATGTAAAGAATTCTAATTAATTCTAACTAATTCAGATCCACATCATATTCCACGGCTGCACTACCATTGAAAGCGGAAAAGAATTAAAATCTGGAACTGCCTTAATTAATCATTATAGTTTCACATTGTCCCCACACATACAGTGAAAAAGACACACTCAAGCTTTAAAGAGAGGAATTGCATTAGGAAACAAATAGACTCAAATGAGGATTGTACAGCTAGTTCTAAAGAAAACTTATCACCTAAGCCACATAACAGGCAGTGAGTTTCCTGCAAGCAAGCCTCAAGAAGTGAGAGAGAGGGAAAACATGGAGGAGACAGTCTGCTTTTGTCCTAAGTCCACTTGCAAAGTTGAAATGGATTTATTTGCATTATTGATATTGCAAAGATTTGCTAGTATCCTTAGTTTGGTGGCATTGGCGTAGCAGAAAAGTATTAAAACAATATGGATGTCGTAATGCAAGAATTCAGTTATTATAAAATGATTATCACAAATCAGCATGTATTCTAGCTTTCCTTCTCGCACAGAGGGAAATGTCGCACACGAGGTCCCGTTATTCCGAGGAAACTGAGGCAAACACCCTTCTCTTCCTCTCATAAAATTTGAGTCTGAGGCGAAAGGCACGAGTAGCATGAAGGAACTTTTTGCAAAACCTGCCTCTGAGTCACTCTGAGCTTATATTTAGGACTGAGATGGGAGAAAGAAAATTTCCATGCAGTTTGAATCAGTGTCGGACCAAAAATATATAGACCTTGAATTCGACGCCTTCACTTGCAAAACTCTGTGGTTATAATGGGTCATATTATATAATATAAAAGTAGGTAATATTATACATCCTTCAAGAGAGCAATTATTAGCCTTTAAAATTATATACTTAAGGTGTCCATATCGATTACCTGTTTTATCACAGCCTGTGTGAATGCAATCTAGACAAGTAAAGTAAGGCAAACTCATGGCCATATCTAGGCTATTACTTTATATGCATTAAAGAACTCTGAGTAAACGTGTAGTATGTCTTGTGGCATTCTCTGTGTATTTTAGATATGTTTTGTTTCATTTGATAAGCATCGAAATTAAAACTCGATCTGTAAAAAGACAGTAAATTTCATCATCTATGCAGTTGGAATTTTTACAATACCGTCTAAATCAATTGAGAGAAAATTGGCTAGGATCGATTTTCCTGAATGAATAAAGATGACAGATACAAGACGACACCCTTTCACATTAATTTTGAATCCAAAATTAATTTTTTTTCGGTGTCATTGAAGTGTGAATTGAATAAACGTGATTTCTTCTGTGGATTCCTCTTGAAATTGTTGCAGTTACAAACCATTACATTCTTAAATGTTCTTCTCTCTACATTTATCACCTTTAAAAGTTCTAAAATACACAAAAAGATAGGGCGAATGAGGTTTGGTCATAATGCTTATTGAATGCTACTGTTAGTTGTAAATGTAAATTTTCAATTAATTTTGAATGCATACGAAACTACCAACATTATTTATATTTCAATTGTTTATTATAACGTTTACAATTATTATAATGTTGATAACGTTAAAAATATGCAAATTAATAGGGACTTAGTGAAACAGTTTTTCCCAGGGCCTTTTTACCTGTAATTCGAACCCTGTAAGTAATCACATGGGGATAAAAAGCGGATATAAGGCTCATGTTGAAATTTGACTCCCCTCGGTTGATGGCTGGGCCTGAGTAACTCTCATATTTTTCGGCAGAATTTTGGTGGTTTGGTATGGATATTCTATCTATATATTTATTGCTCTGTGATAATGAAAATATTCCTTCATATTTAAACTTTAATGGCTATGAGAAACTTTTCATTTCTCCACACTCCATAACAAATTTGAAAAGGTACAGGAGTGATTGGAAGAAGTGAATAAAGAAAGGAATTCATTAGGACTTCAAGAAAGGGACTGTTTTGATAGAGATAGGGAAGAGAGAAGCGACGGCAACAGCAATACATACACTCACATGAATTGAACAACCAAAAGTGTAAGAGGTATGTTAATTCCAGATTTTTGGATAAATCACAATAGGTAATGGCATTTCTTGCGTTCCTCGTCGACCAATTGGTTACTTAGAGTAGAAGCAACGACCTCATTCAAAAGTATAACGCACTCACTCACCTTCTCAATTTTCTCATATATATAAAGTGTTCTACCTTTCGGTAGGTTCATGTGCCCCCACATTCCCTATTTAATTCACGCTCCTTCAATTCCCGATAACTTATCCCATCCCTTAATTCGTCTATTAACTTCTGTCTTTGTCTTCCCCTCTGTCTTTTCCCTAGCATTCTTCCCTCGATCGCTTTCTTTAACAATCCCTCCCCTCTCAATATTTGACCCACCCATCTCTTTTGTCTATTTTTAATTACTTCAATCATTACTCTTTTCTCCCCGACCATCTCTAGAACCTCCTCGTTCGTTTTTCTGTCGACCCAACTAACTTTCTCCATTCTACGCCATACCCACATCTGAAAAGCCTCCAGTCTTTTGACATCCTCTTTTCTTAACGTCCACGTTTCACACCCATACAACACTACACTCCACACCAAGGATTTTACCAATCTCTTCCTGATTCCTTTATCAAGTCCCTTTGTCATTAGTTCCCTTCGTTTCATTAAAGCTTCTTTTGCTAATGCTATCCTTTTTCTAATTTCTGTCGAACATCTTCCATCCTTAGAAAGAAGGCTGCCTAAGTATGGAAATTGATCTACTTGCTCTAGTTTTTCCCCATCCACCCTTATTGTTAACTTAGCTTTCGTTCCCTTTGAAAACCTCATAATCTTAGTCTTTCTTACATTGATTTTCATCCCAAACTCCTTTGCTTTATTATTTAGTGCATTTACTAGGCTTTGCAAACCCTTTTCCGAATCGCACACAAGATAGCTTTATCGTCTGCATATCTAACCGACTTCACTAGTTCCCCACCAACCTTTATTCCCTTATCTATTTCATCCCAAGCTTCTTTGATCATTTCTTCTGCATATAAGTTAAAAAGAGATGGTGATAAAGGACAACCTTGTCTTACTCCCCTCCCTAACTCTGCCCATTCCGATTCCCCATTAGCAACTCTTACTCTTGCGGTCTGATTTAAATACAAATTTTGCACTAAACGCCGATCTTTCCAATCCAACCCAACTTTCTTTAGTATCACCATCAGTTTTGGCCATTGAACTCTATCGAAGGCCTTTTCAAAATCAACAAAACATGCACAAACGTTCCTTTTAAATTCTAAGCTTCGTTCTACGAGAACCCTCATGACCCCAATTGCGTCCCTCGTTCCTTTCCCTCTTTGAAAACCGAATTGATCATTCCCTATGAATTCCTTAGCTTTTCCCTCGATTCTTCTATTCAAGACCCTAAGAATAACTTTTGCCGCATGAGATATTAAGCTAATTGTTCGATAGTCCCGGCATTCTAAGGCATTATTCTTTTTCTGTAACGGAATCAGGATAGACTTGGTAAAATCCTCTGGCCACTTTCCTTCGTCGTAAATTTTCCTACATAAATTATAGAATTGTTTTTTACCCTTTCCCCCAAGATTCTTCAGAAATTCTACAGGAATCTCGTCCACACCCGTTGCTTTCTTCCCTTTCATGTCCCGCAATGCCCTATCAAGTTCACTATCTAGTATATTCGGACCAAGATCATCTTCCTCTACTTCTTGTATGCCCTCAATCTTTATGTGGGTAGGCTTCATGTCTTTCGAATACAATTCTTCTACATACTCTTTCCATCGTCCCCTTATGCTAGCTGGTTCCTTAATACGTTTCCCTTGTTATCCCTAATAGTGGCCATTTTATTACTAATTTTATTCCCCGTTAATTGTTTTACTTTTCTGTATAATAGGTCGACCCTCCCACTTTCAGCCATCTTCTCTATTTCGTTACACTGGCCCTTCCACCACGATTCTCTTGCTTTATTTGTTACCCTCCTCAGTTCGTTGTTTAGGGCCCTGTACATTCTACGCCCGTGTTCTGTGTTAACACTTTTCCATTTCCTTCTTTCCTCCATTTTATTTATCATTTCAACCGTCACCCATGGTTTCCTAATTTTGCTTTGTGTGACCCTCCCGATGGTTCTTTGGGCACTATCTTTAATGCTAGTTTTGATCATTTCCCATCCTTCATCTATAGTGAGTTCCCTTTCCTTATCTTCTAGAGCCCTGTTGACTGACTCTTGAAATTCTCTAGCTTTCCTACCCTTGAGGGCTTCTACGTTCCATTTGGGTGCGGTTTTTGCCCTATAAATCTTTTTGAATCTAAGCTCGGTCTTCATCATTACTAAATTATGTTATATATATAAATATAAAAAAGAGTGTTGGTGATACAGAAGTTATTCCTTATGCAAAAATCTACCAGTTTTTGTCCTCTGTCGTTTCTTTTTCCTAGTCCGAACTCTCCCACTTCGTCCCCATCTTTGCCCTGCCCAACCACAGCATTCCAGTCCTCCATTACAATAAGGTTTTTATTGCCCTTCACCCTTCCAATTACCTCTTCTATTTGTTCATAAACTAAATCTACTTCACTCTCAGTGTAATCGCTAGTAGGGAGGTACACTTGCACTATCACAGTGTTTACTGGTTCAGCCTTAATTTCTACGGACATTGCTCGGTCGCTTATCAGTTCGGTGGTTATCACGGCATTTCCTGCTCCCTTGTCCAACACTACAGCAACCCCTCTCTGGCTATCATTTCCTCCACTGAATATAACCCTCACATCATCGCTCCAAAAATCTCCCCCATTCTTCCACCGTACTTCGCATAGCCCCAGAATGTTTATGTTGGACCTCTTCATTTCTAACTTTACGTTTTCTAACTTCCCTTTCCTAAGCATCGTTCTAACGTTCCAGGTCCCTACTCTGGTTTCCTTGGTCATCTTCTTCTTCTCTTGTGTCGTTGGGTAAGGGTTTCGTGGAATGACGACCGGGGTGGCCTTACCACCATCCCTGCCGGGCACGACACTCTCCCTAGTGGGCTGAGTCCCGTTTTTGCCAGGGACAATATACTTATTGTGGCACATCATATTCATGGGATAGATAGTCGAGGTGGTTTCCCCTTGCCTTCCTCAACAGTGTTTTTAACGTGACACCATCACTCATATAGGCCGCCTCACTGAGGTACAGACGCTGCGTGGACTACCTTTCGTCTGGCCCCTACCTATTGACCTTTCTGGCATGAGTGACCCTACCAGGAACAAAGTTCCAGCCAGTATAGCTCTCTAGGTCATAGGAACACGCAAGCCCCTTCACCACGTCAAGGTGTAGTCCTTAGAAGGGGCAATTTTCTCATCCAACATATATTTTTTCCGTTTATGACAGCCTCCAGAGAAACTACTCATTTATCCAATTTGAGTAATATCTTAGTCAAACATGGTTAAGATTGAAATATACAGGATATTACGTCGATGGCTTATCACACTTTCAGAAATTTCCTTCTGATGCATCAGTTTATTCCCAGGATTCCGAAATTGTATACAATAGCGATGTTCAATGTTTTGTAGCAACCTTCTTTTAATTCTATAAGAAAGTTCGAGCAGTTCACTAAGCCAGTACCTAAATCATCTTCTTATCAGCAATTTATTTTGGAAAGAGATTTAGAGGTCTTTTCAAACCGATAGAAATTGCTAACATTAGTATTACTATCTATGCAAGCCAATGGTTTATTCTAAATAACTTTAGAGATATAATTTATCGGTAATCGGCGTGTAAACTTCAAGTTTCTGCGACATTGAATATGCGGAGTGTTAACTATTCCGTATATACGTTTCAATTCATATTTTATTGACATTATAATAGAAACTTTAGTCGATCTAGTAAGATCATCTTCAACGCTCTATCAACTTTGTATCATAGATGTTGTAAGAGAAGTTAAACGATTTGGTTCTCGTAAGCGTAAGGAATAAGTATTAGATGGCATTTCTCTAGTTCATTGTTCTTTTCTCAAGTTATTTCAAACTATGAAATTTTGAGCTCAACATAGAGACAAAATTAAGCATAAAAAAACAATATTTATAAATAAACAATCATTGACGAGGAGGTTGATTCATATAAATTGACGATAGGCAGCATTTATTATTTTTTAATTTTTGTTGTTGTATTAGTTATTTAGTATAAGCTAATACAGTTTATGTCATTCACTTTAAAAGCAGAATATAGATATACTATAATTCTGAAATGATACACCCAAACATTGTCAACTTTATGTTATCGTTCAGATTTTCCGAAGGTCCTTTTTCTACCGGAATGATCTTCCTTGCATTACTATTTTTAAAAATTCGAAACATCTTCGCAAAGTTCGTAGAGAATTATGGTGTGCCTAGGATGAAGGATGTTACGAAGGTCCTTGGAGTGAATGTTGGAGTAATGGATTACATATAGAACCTAGAATATTTAAACAGCTAAGGTATGAATCATGAGAATTAGAGGAATATTCTCACCTAAGTCTGGTTACCATCCGTTGGTTTCTATTTTTAACGTATTCTTCCATGACTCATATTACCCATCATTCATAATTATTGACGGTGATTTTTCTTTTAATTATTATACATATTAAGCACCATTCAAATAATTCGGGTTATATAGTTTACTTGAGGCATTCAGAAACCGAAGCAGCGATCATTAATCATTAGTCTCACTTTCACTTAGCGCATAGTTCTGAAAATAATTTCAGTATAACAATGGAAATCGTGTTGTGGGTGTTTTCACACCCCCTGAAATACGTCATACGGCGGCTCGCGGGGTATTAATGAAAATGTAAATAAACCAGATGTTAACATGTAAACCTGCAATATGCAAGTATAGAAAACCTAAAATTATATGCAATATGCAAATCAGTCTTAAGGTTCTGACTTTCCATACTAACTGTTGTTTCATAACCATCTTAAACTGTATTCCTTGCAAGAAGTCCTGGAAGGTCGTCTACCTCAAAAATAGAGTTGAATATCTTCATTCCCTAAGGAAATACCCGGGGGGAAGATTACAAATCGCGGATCCACCATTTCCCACCTTACTTGTGATCGGTCGCCGCCACCATACCCTAACCTTAGATACCTGCTCAGCAGGGGTGCGGTCGGGAATCCTCATTAGCGCTTTCAAATTCGCTACCCTGGATACATACGACCATCCACAATAGCCGAAAAGGGGGTTTTTCTTCTCAGAGCGGAGTTCACCTTCACCCATCGGCCGTTTTATGGGTCCTTTGAGAAAATAGACAATACCTTTCGATGGACGAAACAAAAGAAAAAGAAACAACAAAGGAATGAATAGGGGATACGCCTAGGGCCAGGGTGGAGGGCCTCCCCTCTCTCTGAAAGACTTAGTAAAACCTCAGACGCGAATTTGTCAGAAACAGCCAGATCTCATCTCAAAATCATAATGCTTCATCTGATACCGTCATCACGAATGCCTGGTGGAGGAACAGAATGACGTGTTGACACATATATTCTAAAATACCTAATGCTCCGTTATTTGTCGTATCAGGCAAATTTTATACTTCTCTGTATTGCAGAATAATTCAACTGCAAAGAAATCGAGTCAAAATTTACACCACGAGGCAAGGAAGAGATTTAGCATCAGATAAAAGTTGGGACAGCATAATTTTGCAAGGAACATGAACTTGATTTAATTAAAGGGATAGTTTTTCTTGGACTGGCAATGAAAAATATTTTCGGAAAAGTTTTACGAGATGTTGGCGTTAATTTCGTCGTAAACTAATTTTTAATTCGATACGTGAAAAAAATTTTGTAGTCCTCAGTATTTAAATTAAGAGTGCTACTATTCTAATATCTATGTTATTTTCTAAAATACTAAATTAGCAAGTTGAATTGTAAAAACTTGCCTTAGAAAATGACGATAGCTCGCCAATTAATATTTTACTTTCTATCAATTGATTTGGTGGTATTTAAAATTCTTATAATATTTGATGTAATTATCTGATGTAGTTGATCGTAATTTACTTGGTTTACTTTATTGTAATGAGTTTTGGGTCTAATTTTCAGAGCTCTTTACCAGGTTGACTTAAAATGATTCTTTCTCAGTGTATTCGCCCAGATAAAGTTTCTTTTCATCTTTGCTTTCCTTAGTAGGTTTCGCAGTTTTTTCTTGCACCCCTTCTCGATAGCATTTTTCTGCAACATAAATTAGTTGAAATACAGTTGATTGTGTTCTTATTCATAATTATTCTTCATCTCCTTACAGAGTTTTCGTTCATATTTCTATTTGAGTCATAGTCGTGAATTTCCTCTAAATAAATTTAAAAGTTCGTCCTGTAGGCGTCAAGAGCATAAAAACGTAATAATATAATCCTTTTTAATCTTGCAATGACATAGTTTCCTATTGGATAATTGAAGCAGCTAAAGTAAGTTTACCCGATGCCTCTAGAAAAAGGTGAATTACGCAGAAATCCCCGGCCGAAATATGGAAATCCGATTTTCATTCATTTTTTAATACTATGCTGCTGACATAGTAAAAAGTAACACTAAATTTAAATTAGATTTCGTGCTAATAAAGACGGTACAAATACTTTCAACGCGTTTCACAACGGTTTAAAAAGGCGCCGTCAGAATGCTCCTCCTTCCAAGAGCCAATAGAATGCGTGGAAAACTCTAGACTCGCTCTCATCGAGCTTCACGTCTTTTATGCGGGTTGCGGCTTAGGTGGTAAGTTTTCTTTGGAACTAGCTGTACATATGTAGATGTAGATGAACAAAGCTGTATGCTCGTATTTCAAATTTGCGTGTCTTTGTTGACGAAATGTCGTTTTTCGCACGCGGACAAATGTTGTTAAATATCAGAAGTATAGGAAATGTCCGAAAGTTAACGGTTGTTTTATCTGCAGCCTATCTTTCGAATACCTGATTGACTTACTTCAATCTCCAGACGAAATTTCTACGAGAAAAAAGTTAGTTTGATGTCGTTCGATAGAATTACAGTGAAACCTCTGTTCACGGACACCTCTGACTTAAGGACAGTATTCAATTCTCCGGCAGAAGGATATGCATTTGTATAAGGAATGAACCTCTAGTATACGGACACTCCCACTTAAGGACACTTTGTTCAGCAGAATTTTCCCTTATACGGACACCATTGCCTTGGGTTTTCTGACCTATCTCTCAAAAATGATAAGTTTTTCCCTTTAGAAATAGGCTTTATGAATAGCTGGGGGAAAGAGAACAGCGAAAATCGTAAAACTATAAGATACAACAATGTGCATATAGGGAAATGAACGAAAATGTATCCTGAAATGCATTCTTGGAAATGCTAATCCCAAACGAAAGAGCACTTCGACCGCGTTGGTCCCTCGGGAAAGCGTTTGCCTATGATTCGTACGCAGATGTCTACAGATAACAGAACTTGTAGAGAGGCAATAAACAAAATGATGCCCAAGCGGGACACGGCCACGAAGGAGGCCCCGGTAAGAAGCGCGTAGGGTGACCGCTGCTGTCGGACAATCGGCTGCCAATGATTCATACTCAGCCAATTACAAGCCATCTTCTACTGGTGGAAGTGAAAAGGGCCTTCAATAGATTCATGAACTTTTAGTACCTTTCAAACCTCTCCACCTTGCCATCAGTTGTGCGTTGTGACGGTTCATACTCTTTTCGGTACTAGGGAGCATCTCGATTTCATTACGCGATGCCGAAGGGTAAAAGCCTTTCCTTACGGGAAAAAGTGCAGGTGTTGGAACATGCGGATAAAGTAAAGAGTGGTGGCCATTAATTAGCGGTTCATTTTGGTGTGATTAATACTCAGATCGCTGATGTTCTGAAGCAGGAGACCATCGTTAAGTTGTGGACGAAAAATCACAATGAAAACGCTAAAAAAGTGATTCCGACCAAGGACCAAGGCATCATTAAGTCCTAAATATGCTATCTTAAGTTGACCAGGGGCATTCCCACACTCGTGCGGGGAAATTGATTACTGTTCTCGAGGTAGTATTTTGGATTGATCGAGCGGTCAAAAACATAAAAAGTTCAACGGTGTGTAATTGTTTTGTTAAATCAGGGTTCTGCAACGCTGAATTGTCACCAGAGGTGGAAGATGGCTTGCAGTTAGAAATTATGTTAAACGATGCAGGCGAAAGTACCGAATATGTGAGCATTGACTCTAATCTGTTGACCGTGGACCACGAGGTTAGCATAGAAGAAATTATTAAAAATACTCTTGAAGAAAGTGATAACAGTGAGTCTGAGGCTAAGGTGGTTGAGATGCCTGTGCTATCGTATGCCGGTGCGTTGCTCCAAATTGAATTGTTAAAAAAATTTTGCATTTTAAAAGGCAACAGCGAAGCATTAAGTAGCCTTATTGATGTACGGATAAATTTTGAAAAGAATTTGTTGTAAATAGAAATAAGCATAATAAAATAAATGATTTCTTCACGTCTAAGGAGCTATATAATTGTACGTATATACTATATATATTGAAATGTGAAAATGCTCGAAGAATTTTAAATATACATTTTTGAGTAAATGTGTTACGTTATTTTATTATTTCCAATTTATTTTTAATTATTCAAAAGCGATATTTGAAATAAAAGAATTTCTTTCAGCTGCCTTTAATTTCTACAGAATTCATAAAAATAAGGTTTTCTTTGGGTCACCTCTAACTTACGGACACCTCTCACTTCCGGACACATTTTCTAGGACCATTAATGTCCGTAAGTGAGAGGTTTTACTCTACTTTCCTAATCGGAACTCATGGAAAGACTTGTATTAAAAGTACTTAGGCAAATTTATAATTAGCTGAGGGCCTTGTCTAATTGATGGACCCAACGAACATTGGAACCCTCAATATAACACTGTCCTTTAAAATAATTATATTCCTTGTTATATGTCACATATCTCGGACATCTGCATAAGATGTGAAGTTAATATTTATATTTTGTACTACGCATGTATATAAATATATGCTTACAAATTGTACGATTTCATGTACGTTGCACAACATGTCTGATGGTAACATGGTTCTTTTTTTCCTTTATTTGCGCCCTTCTATTGAATTAGCTCTTACGCTTTCACCTCGCAATTAGCAGCGTTTCGGTCATTCACCTTCCGCTGAACGTGAATTTGCCGCTTCCTGAAAGTGGGTTGGAGAAATCTAACGCCATCTTGTCGTTGGTGGGATTTCTTTTCTGGAATATCGAACCCATAAATTGCGTCAGCCGATAAAATAACTACCTGATAACCCGGTTAACTTTTGAATTTGTTTTCTATCATCTCGTCGGAAAGACTTATGCAGCAACGGTCAGTAATATTGCGTCTTAACGAGTCTTGGTTAGTTACCATCTAAGGTTCCTATAATTTAATTAAACTTTATATCTGTACTTCAATGAAGTCGCGCCCACACTTAATGCCGCCGCTAGTTGTGCTACACTCATACTTTCCTGATCGATCACATTGGCGTATCGTTTTCGGAAAAAGATGAACGCCGTTCGTTGATCTTGAATCCACTGGTTATAGCATCCATTTATCTGGTCTCTGTCGCTGCATCAGAACGGCTTATTTAACAAGGAGGGTGCAAGATGTTGGCTAAGTCATCTGTAGACGTACTCTGAATTTATAAAGCAAATAAAGTCTCTGAAAGAGATTTCTTTCTTCTGAAGATTCCTATCCTGCCTCCTGAAGCATTCGAGTAAAGGTCTAGCCACTATCGCCGTGCCGTAGCTAGGTCGAGTGTCGGCCGTCATACGAGAACGAATAATACATTGTTTTACAATGTGCTAAGCTCTCCGCAACGACGCCGGATCGTCTCCTCCGTGCCATTACCTCACCGTGCCCGAATAGTTTGGTTTAATTTTTGACGGACTCGGCAAGGACACGGAAGGGAAGGATTCCAGTTCTGTCTTTTCAAGTGAGGCATTTTTGTGAAAAATCTTCTTATATATAACGATATCTAACATAATTATGTTAGATATGGAGAAACTAATCGAAGAAGTTGGAAAGTTTTCCGTTATTTACGATCAATCAAGCGAGAGATATCGTAACCATGAATACAAGGACAAGATTTGGAAAATAATTGCGACGAATTTGGAAGTAGAAGGTAAGTACGATATTTTTAATCATGAAAGTATTTCAAATTAGGCGAAGATATAAATTAAACATGTTGACTCGCGTAAAGTAAAACCGCAGTAACTTTCTGTTAGTAAAAAAAGAACATAACAGTTATACCATTTTTAAGTTTTGAAGAAATTAATAGTTTCACTATCAAACAGTAAATTCAAACAGTGCCTGTAAATTCGATGTCTCTCTAAATGTTTCACTTTGAATCCCAATGTTCTCCGGCAGGTTGTAGCACTTAGTTTTTCGAATGAAGTTGTGTAATACATAGGATGCGAGAACAACCATTGTTATATTTTCAGGCTTTCCTTGAAGTCTTCTTGTGAATATTCGAAGCTTTTGTTGTAAAATACCGAAAGCATTTTCGGATATTCTCCCTACTCAGTCGGTAGTTATAAATTTTCTTATCGTTTGTCAAATCCCTCCCAGGATAAGGTCTCATCATGTAGGTTTTCAGAGGGATTGCTTTGTCTGCAACAATTGTCAACAACTTGCCAAACAATGGCAGTTCAGTGTGTTTTCAGGGCCCTCTTTTTGGAAATGTTAAGTTTATCACTTTTTAATGCTCTTCCAAAATTTGAGTTACAGAATATTCCTCCATCAGAGTTTTTTCTATAGCCTCCTACATCTATGATTATAAAGTTACAGCAAGGATCAACTGGAGCCAAGAGTACAGTGGAAAAAGTTTTCTTGTAGTTCCAACAGAGACTTCCCGATGATTTTGGAGCTTGAATTATGATGTGCTTTCCATCTAAACCCCAATACAGTTTGGAAACTGCCACTTTGTCCAAAATTCATCGGCTATATTATTCGAATATCCTTCCTTTGGTATTGGCATCACTTCGTTCAACAGATTGTTCACTATTGCTTTGCAGGTGTCATGAACAATTGCTGCAACCGTTGATTTTCCCATTCTGTAACTAAAAATAGAAATAGTCATGAAGGAATCTCCTGTAGCAAGAAAGCTGAAATGAAATAGTATTTTGAACAGTTCATTCCAAATCATAGAAATGTGAAAGTTAGGTATTGAGATAAGAATAATATGAAAAAAAATATAATAGAATAATTACACCATGCAAAAAAATTTAAGTTCAAAAATACTTTTTTCGAGGATTTGGCTGTTCTATATATGTTTAAATCTCCTGAATTTGAAAATGATTCTCAAAACATCAAGTCAACCACTGTTTTTGCATAAATCGTATTAGTTGCCAATATTGATTCTCACACTTAAGTAAAACATTAGAGTGGACCAAAGAAATATGATTTTACAAGTATCGAATTCTAAAAGCATTGATGCAAGCAAAAGATGCGTATTAGTAGCCTAATTGACAGAAAAAAAGAAAGAATCTTTGTTTACATATTTAGTTTTTGCTACGATTGAAAAATACCTAATTCAGTGAAAAAAGATTTTTCGTTGTTTCATGGTGTTATCAAGCATCTTACAGATTAAACATGTAGTAAAATCAACACTGATTTCCGTTAAATATTGTGTACTTCAGGTGTAGCCGAAGAATGTAAGAAAAAATGGAGTTCCATTAGGGATCAGTTACGTCAGACAATACAAAAAAGGAAAAAAAAATTGGGACAGACTGCTAATAAAATGCCAAGATACAAGTATGAGGATATTCTCAGTTTTCTGGTTCCTCATCTCGGAGAACGCGAAGCGATCTCAAATGTACCAAAATCACCAGAGAATGAGAAAGATATTAACAATGAACCTTTGAATCATACAGATACCAATAAAGAGCATTATCTAGAATGGCCAGCAGACAAACCCATCGATGAAGATGTAAAAATTCCCGTTGATTCCAGTAATTTTAGTTTTCAATCAAGTCATGACTTAAGAAGCAGAGGTAAATTTGCTAAAGTAAAAGTGGTTAAGTGCAAGATTCCACGTCCTGAAGAGAAATTGTTGGACTCCCCATCGCAACAGCTGATGGCTTTTATATTGGCAGAAAAAGAAGATATTTACAAGATCCAGTAGATGATTTTTTGGGTGGAATAGCACCTTTACTGAAATCACTGAATGCCCACTTTATAAATGAAGCAAAAGGAAGGATTTTTGAGGTGGTGCAAGAAATGGAAATGAGACAGCTCCAAATGAATGGGAATGGCCATTTGTCTCACTTCACATTATGTTTATCTTTATCATCAGATTCATCATCTTTAGCACCACATGATGAAACAAGACGTTCTAATGATTCATTATCTTATAAAGTTTTTGAAAGTCTTTGATATTGCTATCTCATAGGTTTTATTTCTTCAGAATATTTTTGTTCATATACCATTGTGTATTCTCTTCATTTCTGTGAATAATTATTATTCTAAGATGTCTTAATAATTTAAAAGACAAAAATAAAATAAGTTCTAGAGATTATAATTAGAATCATTACTTACCACAAACGTTCTTTTGGCGTTATTGAAGGTCTCAAAAGTATCTTCCTTTTTCAGAGTGTCTTGAAGTTTAGCCAAAAGTTGTTGGAATGTGTATCTTGTCATTCTAAAGTATTGATAAAATTTTGTTTCGTCTTTGATTAGATGGGGCATTAACATGCAAAGCTCCTCTTCGATGGACCTATTCTTCCATGTGCTGTGAATCCACTTTCTTTTCCTCATAGTGGTATTTCTCCTTCCATTAAAATCTTCTTCCTCTAGTGCCAGCGCTATCATTGCTAACTCACTAACTGCGAAACATCTTGTCTATGAACAAGGAACTCCGAAGTCAAAAAGAATACTAAACACGCAGGGTGGAGATTGCGCTAGCATACAGATGAGTTACGGGTGTGGCATCACATAGGGCAAACCATGACTTCCGCAAAACTCAAGTTAGCTATCGCACTGTTATGATGTGGTAAAGTGTGGCCAGACCTTAACACTCACCGTTTTTCATAGCAATTATCTACTAATCAGTTATTCATTGTACTTTTGCAACATGCATTCTCAAGGGCTAACTTGTCAGTCAAGTGGCCACTAATAATTGACCGGTTAACCGCTGATTTTCAATCCTCTTTTGCATAAACAAAAACAAAAAACCGAATAATAATCTTGCATTCCGGTATTAGCTGTAGTTAGTGACTTGCATGGGTGATTTCAACTGTAGATTACCTATTATACTTACTGCAATAGGTTATCTGCTGTTAATATTAGCAATTAGGAATACTTAAACCTACAGTTGTTCAATCAATTGAAAATCTCCTGTCTCAAGTAGTTTGCAATGGGAGTGTTCTTTCTTTGATATTTTGAATCCCCTCCTTTTAATATTACTACAGAGTTGATCTCTTCGTCATGTTCTTCTTCCCTTCAAGTTAGGCGCCGTGTCATTCCCAATAGGAACTACCCTATTTCGTGCTGTGCTCACTGTTGTTATCCTGCCTGTATCTAACTGCCCTCGTTTGCCATTAAAGTTACTGTAGCTAGCTCAATATCCTGGAAATCATCACTTTCGGCATTTCAGAAACCATGCTTTACCTTTGGTTTAGATGTTGAGTCTATTCTGCACTTCTCTTTGCCCTGTCACCCCTGGTAGTCATAGTCATCAACAAAAAAATTGTACAATGTGCGGGTTTGCATAAGATTAAGGATAACCAAAATTATGCGTCCCCTTCAAATATGGCAACCTTGTAAACCTCTTCCTCCTCACCCTGAACCTTTGCCCCTCCTTCTAGGCTATGGCTCCACTAGCGGTAAACAGCCAGTTTAATCCCATCAATGATAGTAAGGCTGGTGGTAAATTGAAGAGAAAATTGTCACACTTTCCCGAATTTAAGTTCCATTTGCTTTCTCCATGAACCTCTTTCATTTCTGCTTGGGCATACCTTCGATGCCTGATTTATATATTCATAACTCGGCATACCATCAGATGAGGCTCTTTATAAAAGACACTTTTTAAACATTTTGGCAGCATTCTTGGACAAAATATACTCATGTATACTAATAATATTCATGTAAATGGGAGAGTATCCCTTAATATACTATAGTCACGAATATATGGATATTATTTTCGTGGATCTTCATAAGATTTTCCACCATTTTCCAGAAGCTTAGGATTACAAAGAACCTTACCCAAAGAAAATTGTCTTGAGGACTAGAGATGATAACTTTGGGCGGACACCGCTGGTCGGCCAGGTGCACCTAAGCTTAGGGAGAGCAGTGGGGAGTTTTGCTGGTTTCTTTCCTTTTATTTTTCCCTTTTTGCCAAGTGGTAATACCATGTCCTTTATTTTATCAAATATGGAGTCGACGTATGGTTAGCTGTTCCTTCCTTGGCTTGTCTCGCTGCCTCGGCTCTGTTTGTGAACTAAGCTTCCTTCTCAGACATCGAATAGTATGTGAAAAACAAGAATTTCTTCATAACTACCTTATGAGTGAGAATATAATAATTCGAAAAGAAACGCATGGATAACACTCAATAGAATTCTCATACTATCAATTTTATCTGTTTCCACGATATTAGTCTCTTTATTTTGTGAAATAGCTATCATCTCCAGTCCTCAAGACAATTTTATGGGTAAGGTGCAATCCCAAGCTTCCGGAAAACGATGGAAAAATCTTCTGAATATCCACTCAAATAATATCAGTATATACTCTTGGATTCATCTAGTTACAAATATATTTTAGTCATGAATATTCTCCTTTACTCATGAGTATCATTAATTTGATACTCAACTTCTACATAGTCGGGATAATATGGTTCTTGTTTTTCCTTTCCTGGAAGAAACTTGTCTTTCTCATAAGGAAGAAAGGCTCTATTTCTTTTGCAAAGTTTAATTAGAAGGATAAGTCTCACGTAAACAAGAACATCACCAAAAAATGGGAAATTGAACAAAAAGTTTACTTTGGTCGTGGAATATCGTCATTGTATCAAAATAGCAGGAATATAGACAAAATACACGAAAACTTTGTAAAATAAACAATTGGACTCCTTTACTGCAGATGTGATTGTTGAAGCTAAGCACATACTTTATTCCTAAGCAATACAGGGGAAAGAAAGAAAAAGGAACTCGGTGTTCAATGACTAAGAAACTAAGGTTTCTCCAATCACCGGCAGTGGCAACCATCGGATCGGATCACGGGGATTCCAATACTGAGTGAGGAGTGCCATTAGATGAGGCTCTGGGCTCTTCATTCAGCATTGGACCCCCTGTGATCATGGAAGCGTAGTTTTTGAAATGCACATAGGGATTTCTGAATATTTGGTGGCCGCCCGGGCGATAATCCTGTTCCGAGGAATTGCCATCGACGGTTGCCGGTGATTGGAGAAACCTTTGTCTCTTACTTAATACAGGGGATGTTTAGGTGTGTATGAAAATAATGGATGAAGTGAATGATAGAATATATGAATGGGGGCAATAATCTCAAA
Organism: Pachydiplax longipennis; assembly: GCA_036926295.1. Taxonomy (NCBI): domain Eukaryota; kingdom Metazoa; phylum Arthropoda; class Insecta; order Odonata; family Libellulidae; genus Pachydiplax; species Pachydiplax longipennis. Next base: position 535,040 of record JAVFKF010000006.1, on the reverse strand, counting down.
TTTTAGCATTTTGCTAAACAATTTGCATCATCGATTTGCAGGGAACAGTGTACTGCCATTTAAGGGAAGATTCTTAATCATCTTGTCTTTGTGAATGTTATCTCAAATTCCAAGTTACTAAGTATGCATTATATTGAGAAAGTATGACTTTACATACTTATCATGAGAAAGCTTACTACAGTCACTAAGCCTACATACTTATCGAAAGAAAGCATGCTTACTGCCTCTCAGCATGTAACAGGGGGTGTATCAAAGCTCTACTTCCCTAATTGGCTAATAATACCATGTGTCATTGTAGCATTTCAAGTAAACTGGAATGTCTAATTTCTTACACTGGCTATCTTTTGTTTACATGAGAATCGATTAAGTCTCATTTAGAATAGTATCGATCAAATTTTGCTTCCCAAAATCAAGAGACAGTCTCCTATTCTGTATTATATTATTGAGTGTGGCTGTCTATGATCGCTTAAAACCCAAGAGGCATTTGTTACAAAACTTGATCTTTATTGAAAGTCAACAACTTACCCTTTTTAATGTATGTATTTGATGTATGGCTTGATCCCAGATGAGGCAAAGTGTTCCCAAAAATGCATATGATGTTCATTTAAATCCTTTGCAGGCTCTATTCCTGTCAGAAAATTAGATAAATAGTATTATTGGAAAAGCTTCAGCCAAGTTCAAAATAAAACTAAATTCTATAAATTTTCATATTCTAATTGTCAAACATACAGTTTCAAATTGTGGGAAACAGAGCCTCATCTGATGTCATTCCATTTTGTGGAAAATGGACATCGAAAGTATTACCAAGCAAAAATTAAAGAGGTTCATGGGAAAAGCAAAAGGAACTGAAATTTGGGAATACCTGACGATTTTCTTTCAATATATATCTAGCCTTCCTATTGTTTTTACAACATTACATGAACCATAATACTGAATGGAACAAAACAAAAGGGTGCGTGGACTAAAGGAGAGGTGAAGAGTCGGGGTGGGAAGCAAGAGTTTCACAAGGTTGCCACATATGTATGCAAAGCTTATTTTTGGTTAACCAATCTTATATAATCTTTATTAATATATTATATATTTTATAATCTTATGCTTACATAATCTTGTGCAAACTGCACATTTTAAAAATTTATTGTCCATGGCTGTACTTATTGATCCTTCTGTTCAATCAATCCTTTGGTCTTGTTCTTGGTCTCTTCTCTTGGTGTCCAGTTCAATACTGCTCTTGTTCAACAGTTGTCGCTACTTCTCAATGTAAGGCCTCCCCACATCCATTTCAGTGATCTTACTTTATCTACAATGTATGTTGATCCTGTCTTCACACTAACCCAGGTGTCTGAAGTCGCTAAGTTATTGATGTGTTTAGCACCCAGGTTTCACTTTCATAGGTCAACACTGGTAGGACGCATTGTGTGAACTCATTCTTCTTCAAGACCATCGGCATTTTTTACTTCACGAAATGTACATTTCTTCCAAAGACTCACAATCCAGCCAAGTTTTTATATATCTATTATATATAGCTAACTCTCCGGATATACCTATATATACATATATATATATTTATAGGGATACGAATTCTGACCATGTTCCACAAGCGCCATCAACGTCAGATTATATATATATATATATATATATATATATATATATATATATATATATAGCTATATCTGGAGAGTTAGCTATATATAATAGATATATTTATATATATACAACACTCCATCTATGCCTCCTACTTTTCCGTTCTTCATTTCCTTTATTGCTGCAATTACTTCTTCTGGGAGAATAGAGAGGGGATCTCGTTGGTTTTGGCTTTCTTTTTGGTTTTCCTCTTCAGCATTTTCTTCCTTCTTGTACAGGTTGCCAAAGTATTCTGCTACAGTCCTTAGTATTGCATGTCAGTAGCAAGTTCTTGGGTCATCTTCCTTTTGTATGGCTAAAATCTGTTTTCTTCCAATTGCTAGGCGTTCTCTGGTCTTCTTCATACTTTTGCTGTTTTCAATAGCCTCTTGCACAATTCTCTCATTGAATTTTCTCACGTCTTCCTTAATTGCCCTTCTGATAGCCTTACTAAGCTCGACGTATTCGATGTTATCCTTTTGTGTATCTCAGTTCCTTACATCGTTTCATCATTTGTTAGGTGCTGTCACTTAGCTTTCTATCTTTAGCTCTTCTTGGCGAGCTTGCCACTTCTTTTGCTGCTTCCTGAACAGCTTGCATGACTTTGATTTCTAGTTCTTCTTCTTGAAGCGCTGAGAATCTATTTTTTAGCTCAAGCTGATATTTATTCTTGTTTTCCTCTAGTTTTTTGATGCTTATTTCATGTTTCTTGCATGAAATCAACTTCTTGCGTTCCATTTGGAGATAAATCTTCAATCTGCATCTTACGATCTGTGGTCACTTCCAGTTCAAACGTTATTCAAGACTTCACAGTCTGTTACTGTTTAGAGTTTATTAACCAATATGTAATCTATTTCATTTTTTACTCTTCCTCTCCAAGTCCACTTCCTTTTTGGGTTCCTCTTGAAATAAGTATTTGTTATGTACATATTGGTTCATTCAGCAAACTCTACCTGACAGTGACCACGTTCGTTTCTCTGGCCCAGTCTGCATTGTCCTGCAACGGTGTCATCAGCTTCCTGTTGACCTACACGAGCATTAAAATCGTCTATAATTATTTTATAATAGTGGGCTCTCTTATCATGCTCAGTGCCCAGAGTCTGGTAAAATATTTCAATTTCTTCTTCGCCGCTTGCTGCTGTAGGTGCGTAGCCTTGTATGATCTGGGCCCATATTCTGTGACGCCAAACCAAACACAGAGAGGCAGTCTCACTAAATGCCTTATCTCTTTACCAAGGGAATATATATGTGCAAGTTATCTTTGTATACATAGCTCTTGGCTGTACCAAGCTGTAATATTACAATTTATATTTTAGACTTTTACGAATTGCCATAACAAAATAAGAACAGACAATGTATTAATAAATGTGCCCAACATACTGAAAACCCTCAAGTGGTTGATTGTACAGCAGTTATTATCTATATATTATTTTAAAACATCCATTTTGGTGACCGGGGATTTTCTTCCTTCTTACTCCACCAGTACATATAAATGAATGACCATTTGAAAGGAAAAATCTTGTTCATGCTAAAAATAGCCAGACAAATGAAAAATGTACCACGCGATAAAAAAATCTCGTTAATATTTTAATCATTGTTGTTCGTTCTGGACACGTAGATGGGTTACTATGTACAGAATTTTTTGTTTACTTAGTTACTCATATAAATAGTTTCCTTACAGTGTTATTTATTCTCAGTATTCAAATGATCAAAACAGTTTTCAGAAGTATTATATAAACAAAGACCTGAATGTTGTACACAACCATTTCAGTTTAATTAACCGGCCAAAATGCATCTTTTTGGAGGAGGACGACAACAACAGAAACTAGTGCATTGCTGAATGTCAATGTCATGGTAGTATTGTGTGATATGTTTGAATAACATTGCATCATATTACTTCCTGGCCTTTTCAGTTCAAGACAGATTATTTAAAAAATTCAATTTTGAGTATCATGATAAGATTTTGAAGTAAACATAGAAAAAATTTGAGGTTTTAATTATGAGTCGTACAACTACCCAATACCAAGAAAAATAATTATGTTGTCCAATTCAAGTAATTTTGGTGAAACTCTTATCAGTTACAAATTTTCTATACACCTAAACCTGATGATTTTTAGTGTTCATATCTTAATCACAGAATAGGTAAGTTTCAATAATAATTGTAGAGTAATGAATAGCATATCATAGCTGCATTTCTAGGAAACTCACCTGCATGGAATACAAGTGTAACGAATGCTCAAGCTTCCAGTCCCACTCGCTATGCACAGAGTACAAAAAGATGCTCAACCAATGACATAAGAGTAGTATTTTATAATTAATTTTATAGTAATTTATATACTTTTAAAAGAGGTCGTTGCTCCTACTCAAAGTAACCAATAGGAACTAGGACTAGGAACACAGGAAATGCTATCTATTGTGATTTATCCAAAAATCTGGAATTAACAAAGCCTTTACACTATGCCATTAAAAGGAGGCTGCTATAAAACATAGAACATTGCTATTGAATGCAATTTCAGAGATCCTGGGTATAAACTGATGCATCAGAAGGAAATTTCTGAAAGTGTGATAAGCCATCGACGTAATATCCTGTATATTTCAATCTTAACCATGTTTGACTAAGATATTACTCAAATTGGATAAATGAGTAGTTTCTCTGGAGGCTGTCATAAACGGAAAAAATTAATGTTGGATGAGAAAATTGAGAAGGTGAGTGAGTGCGTTATACTTTTGAATGAGGTCGTTGCTTCTACTCTAAGTAACCAATTGGTCGACGAGGAACGCAAGAAATGCCATTACCTATTGTGATTTATCCAAAAATCTGGAATTAACATACCTCTTACACTTTTGGTTGTTCAATTCATGTGAGTGTATGTATTGCTGTTGCCGTCGCTTCTCTCTTCCCTATCTCTATCAAAACAGTCCCTTTCTTGAAGTCCTAATGAATTCCTTTCTTTATTCACTTCTTCCAATCACTCCTGTACCTTTTCAAATTTGTTATGGAGTGTGGAGAAATGAAAAGTTTCTCATAGCCATTAAAGTTTAAATATGAAGGAATATTTTCATTATCACAGAGCAATAAATATATAGATAGAATATCCATACCAAACCACCAAAATTCTGCCGAAAAATATGAGAGTTACTCAGGCCCAGCCATCAACCGAGGGGAGTCAAATTTCAACATGAGCCTTATATCCGCTTTTTATCCCCATGTGATTACTTACAGGGTTCGAATTACAGGTAAAAAGGCCCTGGGAAAAACTGTTTCACTAAGTCCCTATTAATTTGCATATTTTTAACGTTATCAACATTATAATAATTGTAAACGTTATAATAAACAATTGAAATATAAATAATGTTGGTAGTTTCGTATGCATTCAAAATTAATTGAAAATTTACATTTACAACTAACAGTAGCATTCAATAAGCATTATGACCAAACCTCATTCGCCCTATCTTTTTGTGTATTTTAGAACTTTTAAAGGTGATAAATGTAGAGAGAAGAACATTTAAGAATGTAATGGTTTGTAACTGCAACAATTTCAAGAGGAATCCACAGAAGAAATCACGTTTATTCAATTCACACTTCAATGACACCGAAAAAAAATTAATTTTGGATTCAAAATTAATGTGAAAGGGTGTCGTCTTGTATCTGTCATCTTTATTCATTCAGGAAAATCGATCCTAGCCAATTTTCTCTCAATTGATTTAGACGGTATTGTAAAAATTCCAACTGCATAGATGATGAAATTTACTGTCTTTTTACAGATCGAGTTTTAATTTCGATGCTTATCAAATGAAACAAAACATATCTAAAATACACAGAGAATGCCACAAGACATACTACACGTTTACTCAGAGTTCTTTAATGCATATAAAGTAATAGCCTAGATATGGCCATGAGTTTGCCTTACTTTACTTGTCTAGATTGCATTCACACAGGCTGTGATAAAACAGGTAATCGATATGGACACCTTAAGTATATAATTTTAAAGGCTAATAATTGCTCTCTTGAAGGATGTATAATATTACCTACTTTTATATTATATAATATGACCCATTATAACCACAGAGTTTTGCAAGTGAAGGCGTCGAATTCAAGGTCTATATATTTTTGGTCCGACACTGATTCAAACTGCATGGAAATTTTCTTTCTCCCATCTCAGTCCTAAATATAAGCTCAGAGTGACTCAGAGGCAGGTTTTGCAAAAAGTTCCTTCATGCTACTCGTGCCTTTCGCCTCAGACTCAAATTTTATGAGAGGAAGAGAAGGGTGTTTGCCTCAGTTTCCTCGGAATAACGGGACCTCGTGTGCGACATTTCCCTCTGTGCGAGAAGGAAAGCTAGAATACATGCTGATTTGTGATAATCATTTTATAATAACTGAATTCTTGCATTACGACATCCATATTGTTTTAATACTTTTCTGCTACGCCAATGCCACCAAACTAAGGATACTAGCAAATCTTTGCAATATCAATAATGCAAATAAATCCATTTCAACTTTGCAAGTGGACTTAGGACAAAAGCAGACTGTCTCCTCCATGTTTTCCCTCTCTCTCACTTCTTGAGGCTTGCTTGCAGGAAACTCACTGCCTGTTATGTGGCTTAGGTGATAAGTTTTCTTTAGAACTAGCTGTACAATCCTCATTTGAGTCTATTTGTTTCCTAATGCAATTCCTCTCTTTAAAGCTTGAGTGTGTCTTTTTCACTGTATGTGTGGGGACAATGTGAAACTATAATGATTAATTAAGGCAGTTCCAGATTTTAATTCTTTTCCGCTTTCAATGGTAGTGCAGCTGTGGAATATGATGTGGATCTGAATTAGTTAGAATTAATTAGAATTCTTTACATGGAATTGCAAGAAAAAATTTCTCTATGACTTTGGTGAGTCGTTCTTATTATGGGGAAATTCTTTGGGATATGTTGTTGTATTTTCTACGTCAAAGGTAAGGTATTGTATTTATCACATTGCAAGCATTTCTTAGTCAATCACAGGGATGATTTTCAGCAGCTATTCTACTTAAACAGCTGTGTAACTAGCATTATTTGCAGCTTCTGCATCCAGTTAGGGTTCAAGTTCCCTGCACCAGTGTTAGCCTCATTTATGAGGAAAGAATAGATGCAAACTTACACTTGAACAGTTTGGGTTTTACCTTTATATTTCAACATCATCTCCACTAAAAAATTTGATTGAATGTTTATTTATAATTCACATTATGGAGGAGGTTATTGAAAATTCATTTGATGCATATAACAAAGGTGATATAAAGAGTTGCCCTTGCTTCTTATCCCTCTTCCTTATTGTCTGGCTCAAGAAAACCCCCTTTTATTGGGTATTATGCAATATCCTGGGCCATTGAGTGAATATGAGGTTGGTGTTATAGTTAGGTGCCTTGTTCTTCATATGATATACCTCAAGATATCAAAAATAGTTTACATGCTTATTTTTGGAACTTTTCAGGCTAATGATATATGCATGGATTGACATAAATCACTTATTCTTCTTGCAGACTCACATGCTGTTCATTGATGCATTTCTACAGAACAACAGGCTGGATCATGTTACCCAAGTAATAGGCTATCACCCAACATATTTGGATGTGTTTCTCCGTACGCAAAATTTCATCCTCCGAGGAGATGGGCCACTGCCTTATGACTACCGTCACTTCATTGCTATTATGGTGAGTTTTAAAAATATTCTTTCCTGATAACATAGATGAGAATAAGGATAAAAGTAATATCAAATATTATTTACGATAGGCTGCAGGGAGACATCAGTGCAGTTACCTAATAAATCTGCAGAAGCAGGAATTTCTGCTCCAAGGTGGTGATCCAACTTGGCTCAAAGGTCTCTCACAGATTCCACAAAAACTGAGGGATCTGTATGAAATCAACAAGATCCTCGCACATAGGCCATGGCTGCTAAACAAGTTGCACATTGAGGTTTGTTCTCTCTTACATATTTCTGCATTCTTGTGAACTATTAATAAGGTAATAAGAATTGCTCTGCAGCATTTGTATTAAATTTAAATAGAAATTACCAAAAAAGAAACTTCAAAATTTTTTGGTACTTGCATTGGTATTGTGGGACGGCTATTTCTAATTTTTATTTATAAAAGAAATGCAGAATGCAAAAAATATATTTTCAACCGCAAGAATTGAAAAATGATGTACATGCATTTGTTACAGATATTGTTTTGAATGGTCTGCAGTTGAACCCATTGCTTTAACTGCATAAAATCTTAACAGCCTTATTTTCCATTGCTCAAAGACAAAGTATGAGAAATTTTGTTGGAATCAATGGAATAGTTTGGAAGGAAAACTCCATCAGTTATATTAACCATTTAATTTCATTGAATTTTCTTTATCAAATATCTGTTTGTAAGGATAAAATGAAGAGTACATATATAATACCTTGTAATAATACATAACTCACTCGCTCATTTGATTGTCAATATATACAGAAGCTGACTAAAGGGAAGGACAGCTGGTCTTTAGCAGAAGTGGTACACGCCATTGTCCTGTTGGCACACTTCCACTCCCTCTCATCGTTTGTCTTTGGCTGTGGCGTTAATGAAGAGTTAGATCGCACCACTCTGGCATCCCCTGCTTGCGATGACTCAGCAGCTGCCCACATAAGTCCCTCTACCAATGTCAATTCATCACCCATCCCAACTGAATCTCTCAGTTCATCAGGGCCTCATAATGGCAAGTATCCATACATCTTCCACAATTGCCTCTTAATAGTAGCATGAATGGGTCGTTTTGCAGTTGAATATAGAAAAATTATCTAAAAGCAAGTAATTGCTCAATGTTATTATTCAATTAAATAGAATACATAAACATTGTGAATTAAGAATTACAGCTTTTTCAAGCTAAACAAAATTTAGAATTATGAAATTACTAAGTCAATTATAGCAGTATAGTTTCTTATATGAAAGAAAATATATACAATATAATATTTTCATGTATATACTATGCACAAAGAAATTTATGAAAAATGCTTTTCTGAGATTTTTAGCCAACCAATATAGCTGTGCTACATTAAAGTGGCCGCAACTAGCAGCCATCTATACTTAACCAATATCCCTGAATAATAATGAATAATTAGTTATATCCTTGATTGTGATGTTGGTGTTAAAGGAGCTGGCGAGCTGGAAGCAGTGGGTGTAGAGACATTGATGCAGAGAATGAAGTCCCTGTCAGAGCGAGCTGAAGAATTCTCTGTGGAGGAGAGGAATAAACGATTTGAGCATGTAGAGTCTCAGAGTGCAGAATTGTCTCCTGCTCTATCCTCCACTCAAGTCAAGGCTGACATAGGCCACTTTGTCGAAGATCCAACTTTTCTTTATCAGGACTTTGCTAGGCGTGGAGAGATGGGGGACATACCTACTTTCAGGGTTCAGGTTTGTAGGGAAACAAGTTTTTTACTGCTGTTTAATTTTTCCATATTTAATGATTATATTTTATTAAGCAGGATTATTCTTGGGACGACCATGGATATTCACTAGTCAATAGATTATACAATGACGTTGGCAACCTTTTGGATGAGAAATTTAAGACTGCATACAATCTCACTTATTACACAATGGGGGGCATGAAAGATGTGGACACTTCAAGATTCCGCAGAGCCATCTGGAACTATATCCAGTGTATGTTTGGCATCAGGTGAGAATTTTTCTCTGTTAAGTATCTAGTAACTCTTTCTTTAGAATGTCTCAATCCATATGCTTTGCTTGGTCATTGAATATGTAATGCCAAGCAGCCTGAGGTAATTTTCAGCCTGTCTTTGACTGTCTTTAAATGCCCTTTACCACTTAACGTTACTCTGCATATAGCGATTAATTATCAACTTACAGCAGGAAATCTTTTAGGCAAGGACAATAGCTTGTATTTATGAAAGACTTAATTTTTTTCTTTACTTGAATGTAATGATTTTTGTTGAACAGGCACGATGATTATGACTATGGAGAAGTGAACCAGTTACTGGAGCGATCTCTTAAGGCCTTTATCAAGTCAGCCTGCTGTTTCCCTGAAAGGGTCACAAAGAAAGACTATGATAGTGTGCTGAGGGAATTCAAGCACAGTGAAAAGGTAAGTTTTCCTTAATGTCATTGTAAAAGATGTTGAAAATCTATTTATAGCCTGAGAATTTTGTAAAATGCCACTGATAACATATGCAAAGAAGGTTACGACCCTTTTCAGGGAACCTGATGAAATAGGATAATATTATAATATTAGGATAATATTATAATAATAATTCAGATATTACAAATTATTACTTCTTTTCTATAAAGTAGAGAAAAGGGAAGGGGTATTGGCCGCCTAATTAAATGAAAGGTAGGAACTAAAAAAAAAGGAATCTTTAGATTGCTTTACTTGCCACATCTGTAGATTACTTGAGAATCTGCAAACTATCCTATATATATTCAGCTAACTGGCCATTGTTTGTCCTCCCTTTATCTCAGAAAAAGTCTTAGAGATTAGAGACTAATTGCATTGTATTTCTACGAGTTACAAACCCCTAGAAATACTCCAATCATTGTGAAGGCTGGGTTTGGACCTCAGAATGCCCCAAAAGTCCAAATTTTCCAGTATGAATACAGGTTGGATAGAAAATTCAAAAACACGGAGGCCAGAGATGACATGGTCTTACATAATACCAGCGGAAAAATATCACCAAATGAGCTTGGGTTTGACATGGGTAGTTGCAAAATTCTCCCCTTTAAAATACATCGTGGTGATTTTTAAGATTTTTTTTTAATTCCTTCCCAGTAACATACAAAGGTAAAACCTGGAATGTGAACAAAGTTTATAAGTAAATTTCATATATGCAGTTTACAGTTTCCGCAATGATCCTTTGTTAGATGTAAGAGCAACATTTTGTATTCTATTATACATTTTAATGCCAATACATATCCACTATTTTGTTTTAAGTGCATCATTAATGTGTTTACAATTGTGATGCATTACAATTAAACATCATTATAAGAGCTAAAGCCAAGCCAAGTTTGTTGAACTACGTCAATCAAGATTGTAAATATCACGGAAGACATGAATGTGGATTACGGTAAAGTTAGTAAAAGATGATTGATAAACTATATATTAAATGTATTGTGAAACCAGGCTTCATTGTTGCTTAAAATAAATTTCTCAATTCTAGCGACTGGTAATAATTGTGCAAATTGTGAAAAAGTAAAGCAGCAGTGAATCTTGCTCACCCTGCCTAGAAAATTGATGTATTCAAGTTTCATTACTTACATTATTACTGCCAACATTAGTAGCATAGTGTTTATTAACATAATCACGTCCTGTATATTATGTACAGTACAACGGTTTGCCACAATAAAATTGAATGGTGTAGTCCGTGGTGCATAAGATTGAGGGGTTTCAAATTTCAGTTTTTACCCCTTCCACCCGTCCTTCTATTACATCTTGGCAACATCGGAATAGTCCGAAACATTCTCTTCTATTTGACTGTGGGCCTCGCAGCAAGTGGATGGGAGGAAACAATAGCTTTTATGGTGAGGTCTAGCTAAGTGCATAATGGACTGGAGTTTCTGTGGCCAAGCGACGATTTTCAAAATGTTTTCGTAAGGACTCAAAAACTTATTTAGAAGATACAAGTCCATTTCGATTGAAAACTATCATTTTTCCTCTTTGATAATTATTTTGCCGAAAAATTTGGGGTTCAAACTTGAATGATATTGATGGGCATAATTTCGTAAAATATTTTCACTCTTAAGATTTCCTCAGTATAATTCATTTGCTAGGAATGTTATTTGAAAGATATATGTATTCTTATCTATGTTAAAAAACAGTATATCACTGCATTACTTCCAATTCACAATAAATATAAAAAATTTGAATATCTATTAACAAGAGGATAACAAAGAATTAACTGCAGTTAGGAACCGCTCTTGTCCAACGGTTGTCGTTTCTTCTCGCCACATGGCCTGCCCACATGCATTTCAGTGACCTTACTTTATCTATGATGTCTGTCACTCCTGTTTTCATCCTGACCCAGGTGTTGCGTTTCCTGTCTCTTCTTGTGATCCCAAGCATACATATTTCCATACTTCTTTGCGTTGTCTGTAGTCGCTGGGTTATTGCTGCGTTTAACACCCAGGTTTCACTTCCATATGTCAACACTGGTAGAATGCATTGGTTGAAGACTTCCTTAATTTTCCTTAATTGCCCTTCTGATAGCCTTACAAAGCTGACGTATTTGATGATATCCTTTTGTGTCTCTGAATTCTTCAGTTCCTTACATTGTTTCATCATTTGTCCGGTGCTGTCACTTAGCTTTCTATCTTTAGCTCTTCTTGGTGAGCTTGCCACTTCTTTTGCTTCTTCCTGAACAGCTTGCATGACTTTGGTTTCTAGTTCTTCTTCTTGAAGTGCTGAGAGTGATATTTATTCTTATTTTCTTCTAGTTTTTTGATGCTTATTTCATGTTTCTTGCATGAAATCAACTTCTTGCGTTCCATTTGGAGATAAATCTTCAATCTGCATCTTACGATCTGTGGTCACTTCCAGTTCAAACGTTATTCAAGACTTCACAGTCTGTTACTGTTTAGAGTTTATTAACCAATATGTAATCTATTTCATTTTTTACTCTTCCTCTCCAAGTCCACTTCCTTTTTGGGTTCTTCTTGAAATAAGTATTTGTTATGTACATATTGGTGCATTCAGCAAACTCTACCTGGCAGTGACCACGTTCGTTTCTCTGGCCCAGTCTGTATTGTCCTGCAACGGTGTCATCAGCTTCCTGTTGACCTACACGAGCGTTAGAATCACCCATAATTTTTTTATAATCCCGGGCTTCCTTATCATGCTCAGTGCCCAGAGTATGGTAAAATTTTTCAATTTCTTCTTCGCTACTTGCTGCTGTTGGTGTGTGGATTTGTATTATCTGAACTGCAAATTCAGCAAAAAGCAACAGAACAGAGCTTGCAAATTCTGTCAGATATACTTTCTATCTTTTGTACCTTGTTTTTCCATCTCCTGTTTATCAGGATCCTGACACCTCCTAGTCTTCCATCCTTAGTACCCCTGTAATAAAATAAATTACCCTCCTTGAGTGTAATCAAGTCTTCTGATTTTCTTCCGCTGAGATCAAAAACGTCCCAATTTATCTTCTCTGCTTCATTCAGTAGTTCCAGTAGTCTGTCTTCACTCTTCAAGCTGCGGCAGTTGTAAGTCGCGAAGTGGAAGGTGGTAGTTCTTTTCTCATGATGGACCTCTGTAATGCCACCACCTCCCGGACATCCGAATGGGTGGTGCTTTTACGTCCGGATAAATTTCCATTACAGAAGCTCATCATGAAAATTGTATTTGCATTTTGGGGATGAAGGACAATAACTTACCAGGCTGTCCTACTGCTGGTTGGTGAATGCCACTTTCACAATTTGGCCAGAGATATTGTTGAAGCCTTCTTAGCATGGTTGAACTTGACACCTTCCTTCTCATTTCCGCTATTATTCTGCAAAGAATTAAAACTTTACCAGAGAATTCCAACATTACTATCTCTGTTGTGGGCTGAAGAAATAGGTTTGGTTCCAATGGTTAAAAATAACTTTAATCAAGACACAAAAAGGTTTGTATTAGAAAAGCTCAAATATGAACATAAATTATTGTGGAAGACATGTTACCAACTTAGATATTTATTTTAATGATTGGGCCAGTCAGAGCGGAGCACTTGATGGCTTTTAATGCCAAAATAAAAGAGAGGCTTCCGGATAGTCATATTAGCAGCGCGTTCTACTTGGATGTAAGCTGTCCCGGGTTAGATTCCCGGTGGGAGACCACGTGCGAAATGACCACCGCAATCGAATCCCGTTTAACAATACTACTCATAAAAGCGAGAAATAATGAACGTCTAGTTATCGATATGACTTGCTTGATTGTGATTTCTTAGAATAATCATGGCATAAATATTTTTCTGCATTAGTTTGTGTAAATATGGTTTCAGCAATTTCATAGCCCTCATGCATTTTGTGATATTGTCTTTTAACTACGACGAACGACATTGTAAAAATGATGGGTTCCTATATATTGAACCTTTATGGCTGTTTTTATCAATTCTGTCGAATTTAACGCGATTTAAATATGGCATTTCAGGATTCTCTTCCTGCTATTTGAAAGACTGAGTCAGGACATCCAAGGGCAATTTGTTCGAATCAGAATCTTAATTCCTTTTCTTCGATTTAACGATTAATATTATTATATAAATCAGTTGTAGTCCTTAATATTCAAGGGAGCTGGAAATCATGTCAGGGTGGAAAATATTGGTTCTCGTAAAGTATAAAGAGGAATCTGTTTCTAACTTAAGGCCATTGCCCTTTTAAAATATAATTCCTTACGATCTACCGAAAAATTCCCAGCAATCGCTGGTATGGCTTTCCTTTAGACCTTGCGATAGCAGCCCTCCTCATCGGAAGGAGCGTAGGCACATGGGTACGCACCGGCCAAGCCGCGGCAATGGCAAAATTCCGGTGTTGCCAAAATGTAATAGAAGGGCGGGTGGAAGGGGTAAAACTTTGAATTTGAAACCCCTCAATCTTATGCACCATGGACTACACTATTCAATTTTATAGTGGCGAACCGTTCATAAAAAGACTGAATTCCATAGGTAAACATACTGTTGTCACTGATTTCATTGTGATTTTGTCAAACTAACTTTCATCTCTGTCTCATTTTCATGTTTCTTTTGTTTTTTTGTCAGTACAATTAACTGCATTCAATATGGAATATATCACTGTTTTTCCCCAAGTGCAATTGAATGGGCTGTTGCATAATACTAGTTGCTTTCTCATCATATTTTTTCAGAATAGAATTTTTTCAGGTATGTTTTTTGTACAGAGGATGAATTTGCCTCTGTTACCTCATTTTGTTATTTTTCACTTAAAAATGATTATAGTTCAATTCAATTTTAACCAGATAGAAAATCAGGGAAGCTTAGGTTGAACAACTTCGTCTTTTCTCTGACAAGGAGGAATCACTAAAGTGACTTTAAGTATCAGGATGAAAGCAATTTGCTTGGTACGCTTTCAAAAAAGAGGAAAATAGAACTGCTTTTAGAAACTTGTGTTTGTTTCCCTAAAGAAATTCAAACAGATTTGAAAGACTGTGCTCTTTTTTTCTCTGCTCTTTTATGATTCATACAAATGATCCATCCAAATTTATGTCCAAGAATAACTTAAATCAAAATTTTTTAACTTTATTAACTTTTATTTATTTACTTTACTATCATTTGCTGTAAAATTTGCAGTGATATGAAGTTCTTAGCTATTTACAAAGAGGATTCATTATTTTTAAATTCTTTAATTGATTTAAATTCTTTAATCTTTTCCAAAGTTGTTTTACCACAAGCAAATGTTTTCAAACGGTGATGTTTTCATGCTGATTGCAAGTCCAC